>JAOXOE010000705.1:15219945-15332622 GCA_028565055.1 Phoeniculus purpureus | reverse complement strand
GCTTGGAGGAAGGTGGAGCCCCTGAGCATCTGCAGTATATCGACGATATTATAGTGTGGGGCAATTCTTCAGAGGAATTCTTTGAAAAAGGCAAGAAGGTGATCGATATCTTGCTTAATGCTGGTTTTGCCATTAAAAGAAGCAAAGTAAAGGAACCTGCTAAAGAAAACTAGTTTCTAAGAGTTTGGTGGCAGGATGGACTTCGTCGTGTTCCTATGGAAGTAGTTAATAGAATAACATCCATGGCATGACCTGTAACAAAAAGACTCTCAACCATTCTTAGGAGTAGTGGGGTTCTGCATATTCCGGGATACAGTCAGATTGTGAAGCCTCTTTATGAAGTGACCCAGAAAAAGAAGGATTATGAGTGGGGCTCTGAGCAGCAAACCGCATTTGAGCAGATTAAACACGAGATAGCTCATGCAATGGCTTTGGGGCCTGTCCAAATTGGACCACAGATTAAGAAAGTGCTTTATACCTCTGCTGGAGATAATAGTCCAACCTGGAGTGTTTGGCAGAAGGCACCAGGGGAGACATGAGGCCGTCCTCTCAGATTTTGGAGCCGGGGGTATCGAGGCTCAGAGGCTAATTATACCACCACTGAGAAAGAAATCCTGGCTGCATACGAAGGAGTTAGAACTTCCTGTTCTAGGATGGATGTTTAAAGGAAAAACTACATCTACACATCACGCTATTGATACCAGCTGGAGTAAGTGGACTGTTCTACTAACCCAGATGGCTCGTATTGGAGGTATCAATCACCCTGGCATAGCATAAATGATTTCCAACTGGCCAGAGGGGGAAGATCCCAACATTTTATCCAAAGACATAGTGACTCGGGCAGAAGAAGCCCCACCTTACAATAAAGTTTCAGATGAAGAGAAGGCATATGCCTTGTTTACAGACGGATCTTGCTGTTTAGCAGGAAATACCCAGTCTTTCCTTTTTACTCCCCCCTTGTCCATGGCTTTTAGCATCTCTTAGGAATCAGGGGTTATCAGGTCTGGGCGGTGGGAGGGATGGACTTGAATTGAGGAGGAACATACTTTTTTTTTCCCCTTTTCCCCTTTTCCTTTCCCATTTTTTTTGGTTTTTTTTTTCCACTTAATAAAGTCTTTAATAAAGTTTATTATTTCTAATTGCAGTTTCTGGACGTGTGTTTACTTTATTTCTTTTCTCCCCTTCCAGGGGGTGGGAGGACATTTCCATCAGCATGGTTGAGCAGCTTATAATTTTATGGGCTAACCTGGTGCTAAACCGTGACATGGGTGAATGACAGATAATTCCATGCTGGCACATGGTAGTAGCAGTGTTCTTGGCATTTAAACTACACCAGCTAATTTACCATTGGTGAGGGATGTTGGACACAACCCAGAGAGAGATTTTCTCTCTTCCAAGACCAGGCAGCAACCACGCAGACTTTCCCCACCCTCTCCTGCCTACAGGCCTTGGCCATGACCTGGAAGTTGTGCCCTGACTGACAAGAGGGGGTGTTCAGCTCCCATGCATTCTTTGGCCATGATGCCACAAACGCTAGCAAACAAAGCAATTATTACTAGCAGCTTCATGGAATGGTTTTACCTTTTCTAGGAGCTGGGATGAGACAACCAGGGTTATTCATTGAGCCTAACAAATGCCATCAGACAGTGACATCTTCTGGGTGCTCCTCAGATTGGGCAAGATGATAGCTAGTGATCATGTTTCCAGCAAAAATCTCTGCTGCCTGCTAGCAATGTCCTAAATCTTCAATCCCAGTTATGGTGATACTAAACCAGTGGTGCTGATTGTTGCAAGATTTTGCTTGCCAGGATGTCTGTGTTGGGATTTGGAGAGCACAGGACTTCCTTTGCTGAGATGTTCTTGAGAACCTTTCTAAGTCTCATTAAAAAGATAATATTTCCATATGCCTGATGAAGACGTTTGGGGAGGGTCACATCTCATATCTTAAGTCAGTGAGAAAACTAACATTAAAACAATATAGTTTTAAAAGCAATATGTTAGGAAACAGCATTTCAGATTGACAGCAATGTGTCTGCGTTTGAGAAAACCACTAACACAGCTTGGCCTCCTTTTCAAAAAGGTGGTAAAACAAGACACTGAAGGAACATTTCAAAGCATTTCACTAAATGTTGGGTCCAATCAATCTCCTATTAATTTTAATGCTAAACATACACTGATTAGCACAGAAGCAGAAACTCTTATGTCCCATCACAAAGGCAGTCAATAGAAGAAACACTTCCCCTTGCCTTCACGTATTCCTAAACGACAAGCTGAATTCGGTAAAAAGGACTACCCTGACTCCAGCTGAAGTAAACAGGTGGTATCGCCTGAACAGAAAACCCTTCACGTGCTTTCACAAATCTTTAAGATCAAGACAAGAAATAACATGACCAGGAGTATGTTTACTTACCTTCCAGCTTCATAGTTTCATCTTTCTTTACACTACTTCTTTCCTGTTGGGGTGCTAGGCTGATATTTTAGAGCTGAGGTTTCTAAACCCAGAGTTTGAACACCTTTCAACTACAGTGAATCAGTTCCTGAGGTTGGGGCTCTTTATCAAATTTAATTCCTTATTTGCATTCAATTACTTGGTGACTTAAAAGCTGTGGGCATCTGGGCTTAGGGCTTCCATTTAGAGCCAACTGCCATACCCAAATACCACGAGAAAAGCAACTGTTGCAGCACTTCTAGCCAAATTTGAAGCAGGAAATACCAGGAGTCTCACATCATGAGAAAGCCTGTTCTTACGAACTTTCCAGGCCACTTTTGAGAAAGAAAAATTGTGAAACAGTTCAGAAAACAGGACTTATTTCCTTGCTAATTTGATCAAAATCTGAACTTTGGGGGCCAGACTTCGGTAACTTCAAGGACATGCGCCTTGTTGCACAACCGTAAAAGCAAAATCTGATTATGAAAATACAGTGTGTTCCTTCAGGAGCCTGCTCATGATACACTGCCATTCTGTTCAGTACATCTGTGTGTCCTTTAAGGGGTGAGAGGGGTGCAGTAGGGAACCTATTCTTGACTTGCTCTGGAGTCTGTGACTGTCAATCCAAGAAGCATTAACTGAGATTTTCAAAACACTCTGAATGCCCATCTTGAGAAAGATGCAAAAGATTTGCCTTTCAGGGGGTTGATATTTGGCATTGTCCTAAAAGTGGGACTCTATTAACTTGCCTCAGATTCAGCATCCAAAACTGGAGGCACTGAAATCACAAATCACTTTTTTAAAACTTACCAATGTCTTTGAATAATCTAGCCTTGTGGATTTATTATAAAAGCATGGGAGTTGACTGAGGTCCATATAAATGAAAGCAGGACAATCGTGTCTCAAGACTCTTCCACCCCAAAAACCTTTTTACATGCACTTGTAATACTAAAACATCACGTGCATCAGTTAATGTCACCAGCCAATTCTGCCTCATGAAGAAATCTAAATAAAACATTTCTTTGTTCTCTACAGGAATTCACTCTAGCACTGCCAACTTCTCTCTCTGCTCATTAGAAACCTTTCTTCTAATATCTCCACCACTTCATTTGCCGTTTCAGTTTCACGTGTACCTTACTCAAAACCTGATACTTTGGATGATCAAGCCAAGCAATGGGACATAAAACATAATTCGCCTTCATTGCTTTCTGAGGGTGAAATAAGCATCTACAGCATCTACAACCCTCAGTGCTCCCAAGCAGCTGGAGAAGCAAGAACTGTCTGTCACTAGATCTCTGGGCTCAACGTCTGATTAGAATTGGGGTGCTGCATTGAAAGGAAAGCACAATTGCTACACAACACTGAGCGTTGTGCTCTGTGTCCAGCTGTAACCTGAAGGTCCCCAGATGGTCCCCAAACCTTACTTACTTACCATACAGTAAAACACCATGGCACCAGCTCCTGTGTTTACAGTGGAAATGCAATGCAGTAATTTTTGTAGGTTTTCTCTTTAAAACAAAAGCAGATTTTTGGGTATGCACAGTTTGTATCACAGGGCATTGCCATTTAGGGAAAATCAGTAGTTAAGGCAGTCAGGTAGTCAAAGGGCCTAGGTTATTGTTGTTGTTGCTGCTATTACTATTAGTTGCTGTTGTTATTCTTATTGTAAGAGTAGGTCTCAGTCACGGAAAAAGTTCACAGTAAAACAGGAGGAAATGAGGGAAGGATGATTAGTTGATACAGTCCTGAAAAATTCATCCCTAGGGTGCAAACCATCCTTGTATTATTAGCTCAACTGAGCTTCCTGAAATAGTTGTTCTAAGACAAACGGGACTTGGTTTTAAAGCCCCAAAAGAACAAAATACTTAAGCATGTACTTCATTTAAAGTGCAAATGTAGCTTCATCTCTGTTTAAAAGTTACCTGATCTTTTTTGGAGGTAGGTTGGATCTTCTCATCTGGTAACTTTTCCTTTTTAGCTTCCACTTTAACATCTTTCTCTTCCCCCTTTGGTTTTGGGTTTTCAATATTTTTGTTTTAATATGAAAACATCACATCTGTTTGCACTTTAGTTTCTCCATACTGTATTCACACACCAAACCTGTGTGCAGCCGCATCTCCATCATATCCTGCTGTGCCATCATCTCCATGTGCAGCTGTGCTCCCTCCACCCTCTCCAAATGCTCCCATTCGCCCATCTAAGCCTTTCTTCCTTGTGTGGTGTCATGCTCATGTCCCAGCAGAGAGCCCTTTCTTGTGACTGCATCTGACACACACGTTCCTAACACCATAACCAGGTGCTCATAACGTTTTGTGCCAAGGTGTGTCTGCCTCCACCTCGTGCCAGCTGAGAAAAAAGGCAGCAAAAACAATGCAGAAGCCTGAACATGCAGAGTCTTCTTTGAACGATGGAGTGAGATCAGGCATGTTGTGCATGGCATTGTTAGTAAGCAGAACCAAAGAGCTTTATTTTTAAAAGAGGGAGAGTATGAGTATTAGTCACTTCAGTGCAGGAATAGATCTGTGAGGAAATTCCAATTTGATCTTTTTTTCTTGCATTACATTTCTCACAAACCACAGGTGTCTTATTTTGGTGCAAAATGTTTACTGTACCTGTTTTCCTAAGAAAGCAGCCTGAGGTTTTTCCTCTTGTACTTTCTTCTCTTTTACCTGTTTATCTTCTATTTTCTTTTCTTCAATCTTTTGTTTCTCCTTTAATTTCTCCGCTTCTAGCTTAGCTTTTTCCTCAGCTGCCCTCTTCTCCTCTTCTGCCTTAGCCCTCTCTCTTTCCTCAGCTGCCCTCTTCTCTTCTTCTGCTTTAGCTCTCTCTCTTTCTTCAGCTGCCCTCTTCTCTTCTTCTGCCTTAGCCCTCTCTCTTTCCTCAGCTGCCCTCTTCTCTTCTTCTGCCTTAGCCCTCTCTCTTTCCTCAGCTGCCTTCTTTTCCTCTTCTGCTTTCTGTTTTTCCTCCTCTGCTTTTTTTTCTTCCTCTGCTTTTAACCTCTCCCTTTCTTCTGCTTCCTTCCTCTCTTCCTCATCCCTAAGCCCCTCTTTATCTACACTATTGGTTACCCTCTGCTCCCCCTCCGGCACAGCGTTTGTTTCATTCTCTGCTTTATGTTCCTCTGCGTTTACAGCTATGTTCTTCGTTTCTGCTACCTCTTCCTTATCTGTGGATTTTTCTACTGTCACATCTACCTGATTTTCCTGTAGGGGGACGACCTCTTTTGGTTTCTCTTCCTGTACCTCCTCCTTGTCTTTTTCTTCTTTTTTCGTCTCCTCTTCTCCATCTTGCTTCCAGTTGTTCCTTTGGTATGACCTGGTAACCGTTTCTGTTTCCTCAATTTCATTGCATCCCCGGCGTGTTTCGGTCTTTTCCTCTTTCCTTATGGTCTCATTTTCTTCCACATTGTTTACTTCTCCCCTGCTAGGCACTGACAAGCTCCCATCTGTGATTGTGGGGTCAAATTCCTTTTGACGTTCCAGGGCTTCTTGTAGACGTTTTTGGCGTCTCTCCTCCCTTCTTGCCAGTCTCTCCAACAATGCAGCTTCATCATCTGCTCCCCTTGTACGCTTGGTTTCGTCTTCTGCCACACTGTATAAAAGCGACAATTTTGCAGTAAAACACCCAAAACTTTCTAACAATGTACAGACTCAAGTGTTTCTAGGAAAACCGTTAACTGTAACATTATCCCATGATCTGAAAACACAACAGGTTCTTCAAAATTCAGCAAAATGGTTCTGGGGATTAGTGTTGGCACTTCTACACATACAGGAATGCAGTGTTTCAGAATTTCAGAGTCTGGAAAGGTTCCCTTCAGGGCAGCTCCAACAGCCACTGAAGTCACCAGGAACCTCATTGACCTCAGTAGGCACTGGAATAGTCTATGACGTTTGGAGCTGCTGAAACATGAACAGGCCTGAAAAATTCATCCTTTCTGCACCCTGCAGCAGAATACTTGGAAGACCTCAGCTTGATTTAAAGCCTCCTTCAGCTTGGCCTGAGGCGCACAAGTCTTATGCACAGCCTTCCCACCAGGCAAAAGTTTTTATAGATGCTACCTAAACAAGGTACGTCCTGACTGAAGTCCTACAGCAACAAGGAGCTGCTCTTGTTCAGCAACAGCTTCCGCAGACGCAGTCCATACTGATATAGACTGGGAATTAAGAGGACAGTGATACTGTGACAGTCTGTACAAGGACAATAATCTGCTAGAAAATGGAAGAAGCACAGCGTATCATTTAAGACATGCTAATCAGCACCTGTAGGTATCAGGACTGGATCTTGCTCTCGCTGCCTGGAGGCTTTTTTGACTCCTTCAAAATTCAAATGTGCAATTCTCCTGAGTGCAAGTTTATTCCTTCTTTCTAGCTTTTTTCCCCGCTGTTGTGGAAAAATATTATGATCTACTACAAGAAATGTTACTGGTTTCCTACCTGTACCCTGTCTCCTTGACTTTAACAGAATTCTACTTCTGTTCAGTATCTATTAGCCTGATACCACGATGCTTATTTCTGGTCTCTTCCATCAACTGTGAGGTAGCCACTGGATATACGGCTGCATTATTTCTGACTATGTGAAAGTGAGTAAAGGATGGGCAGACAGGAAAGCCAGGTCTGCCCACTCAGCCTGTGGCAAGTGACACCGCACTCCATAAGTGTCTCTGCTGTTTGCATACTATTACCCTGATCAGACAAGGGCTGAGAATTAGCATGCACACACAGTGCCTTGTAGGCATGTTCCAGCTGCACCTCGAGGCCTGGGAGCTCCAGTCCCATGTGCCTTGGCCGTATGGTACCATGGCCCCTGCAAGGAGGGTAAAAGACGTGGGATTTTGTGACAGTATTTCTATTCATCAGCCCAATCAGAGTTACCTCGTACACAGTCCTGAGGATAGCCTGAGAACGGTTTGTGAGCCCAGTCGCAGTGATGCTCCCACCCTACTGTGTAGGCACAGCCAGTGGAACTTTTCATAGTGCTATGTTCTCTTCAGAGCAAGGAAGGCCAAACCTGGTACTTAAATTTTAAGTAGCAAAACAGACCTCTTCAAGATGCTTCTCTACTCTGCACCAAAGCTACTATTGACTTGTCAGTAAAAAGACTCAGATGTCTACCTGTTTTGGGCATTGACTTCTGATTTATCTGTTACTTCTCCTGACAGATCTCCTTCTTCCTTTTGCCGCAGTCTCTCCTGCCGAGCCCGTCGACGACGTTCTCTGGCAGCTTCTTCCTCATCATCATCATTTCTCTGGTAGGACAGCCTGCAACAAAGTGTTAGGGATAGGTGAATACTGGGGCTAGAGTGTATACAAAACAGTTGCCCAGAGCAGAGTACACATGGCTGCAGCATCTGCCCCGTAAGCTGTTTAGACAAATATGCTGTGAAGTGAAGAGGCATAGTTGCAAAGCTTGGGGGGCTTTTCGTTTTCCAAAAATGAGCTTGAGAAGATAGTCACAGTGAGAGGCAGAAGTCACACCACACTGACACTGTGCTGCAAGAAAATACCAAGCTCTGTAGCTGAGCAAACACCCTGCTACACTGCACCACGACACTGCCAGAGTGCACACAGCACCGTTTCAGCAGACTACCGCTCCAGCCCATGTAATTGAAACTAGAATTAGCCAAGCAGCTTCTCATTAGCTGCTTCTAAACATCACGTGGTGATAACGGCGACAGTACGGTAAAATTGAAAGACCTGAAAGCAGGGAGACATGAGGATGACAACAGCTCTTGCTGGCCAGTCCTCACTGTCAAACATCTGACACCTACAAAATCTTTGTGAGCCCAGAGCCCTGCCTGACTGAATCATACAAGATGGCTACTGTGCTGAACGCCTACGTCTGGAGACCCACGTGTCCATCTAACCCAAGAGATGATTAAAGCTAGTTTCATCCTACTTGAAAAGGAAAGCGATACGTTACAATCTTGTGGCCCATTCAGACCTTTGCTGAGGTGCATTACGACTGAGTGAGATAAAGGGAAAGGCCCACACTCCTTTTATTTTAGGACACTAATTAATTTTGCTTCTAGCAATGGTCTGACACACAACAGTTAAGAAGTCATCCTTCCTTACATTGTCAAAGATTTCAGTTAGCTGTACAGCCGTGCAGAGGTAAAAAAGAGCTCTGCACTGAATAAAAGCAAGCGCAGTTAAATTTCGCATCTAAAGGAATATTGTGACATTAAAAGCAACGAGAACATTTTGAGTTAGTTGTTAATCATACTGTTTGGATGCAAGTCTCTCCTTTGTTCACCTTGTTCTGTCTGCTACAAGTTCTCTCCTTTGCTGAAATAAGAGTCAAAGTGTAGGCTCAGCAGAGATTCGATCATCCCGAATTTGCTTTAAGCATTAAAAATGCGAGTTTAAAACATAACAGGCTGAGCCACTTTCAAGGTCTAGAATAGCATCTTCATTCTCAGCGGACTGAAAGAACCTCCGCTTAAAGAGCTTGAAACCTTCTCTTTGTAAAATCAACTGCTCTTGAAGAGGGTGAAAATCCTGAACAGTACAGTCTTGAAAAGCCATGATAGGGGAAAAAGGAAGCAAGGAAGGAGATAAATGAAAAGCACCTTTGTCACCTCTATGTGACACAGGGAAGGTGGGGCACTTCCTGTCATTTATAAGCAATTTAAGGGAGGATAAACATTTCATTTGGATCTAGAACAGAAAGCACATGTATACTGTAATAAACCAACGGGGTCTTTAGCTTGCAGAAGAGACTCTCTCTGCAATTAACACATTAACACAATGACTGCAGGTATCTCACTTGTTCATAAGGTCTTCTGGCTGCAAGAAGCTGCTTTTCAGCTCTGAACTCCAAATATAAAGGCATAGGACAGGGCATGCTGCTCTTAGTTTGTGGCAGATGGATAACAGACATGACTGAATTGATTCCCTGTGCCTATGGCTCAGGATTTGTCTTCGCAGTGAGAACACAGCACGATGAAGTAGTTTATCCTTCTCTCTATACCCACACTGAATGCTCTTATACAGCAAGGAGAATGATCTCTTCTGAAAGCCTCTTTGAAATGCCAGTTACTCAGAAAATTTTAAAAGTAAAGAAAAAATACCATAAGCAACAAAAATTCCCACAGAATGGTATCCATTAAGTAAGTGAGATGAAAACAGACACTTACTTCGGGTTCCTGTTCTTGGACATTTAGCATATAGGTAATCTGTTAAGAAAGTTGCCAATCCCTCTCAATGTCCTTGCAAGTATATCCTTGTAAGACTATCTGCTGCCTCACTGCCTACCACAGCAATCCCCTACAGTTACTGGCACACCAGATACGAACTCCCTCGCATGGATCACTTTGAGTGTTCAACCCTATTCACCAGGCATGAAACATCCCCGGTGCACTGGATGCACAGGTGTGTGAAACATCCCTGTGCTTCAAGAAGGTGTTTTGATCGCCTCAGAAATACAAGCTTTGCTGGAGTGGACCTGACTAGCCACTGCAGACTGACTGTAGAGTAGGGTGAAAATGCAGGTTCAGGTTGGCTATGTTAATTAATTAACAGGCTAACAAACATCCTATGAGCAAACTGACAACAGTACAATTTTTCTAATGATTGAGCATAGGCATCCTAACTGACATTAGTTTTCCATGAGAATGTCAGTCGTAGGAAAGATGCTGTTTCTGCCCATGAAAAACATCCTCTTCTGAATGCAGTGTTCATCTGACCGTCTTCTCTCAGTTCTCATACGCTGAGCTAGTTCAACCAAACCTGGCTGGCACGCCGCCCTCTTTCCCTTAGTTACCGTGTAGCTTCCTCCTCCTATGTTGCATAGAGTGTCGAACTGATTTAACACCAAAAATAAGCCACAGGCAGACCATGAATTCATGCACCCTCCACTGCGAGCGCGAAGATCGACTCTCACTCCCCTACAGTTACAGCTCTCCCTACCCACTCATCATAAGCAAAATCAATTCAGGAGTTCTGAAGAACTTATCTTCCACTTGCCTATATCTTTTAACTTTCTTTGTAACAAGAGTAAACAATAAAAGTATGACTCCAAGAGTTCAGCTCTGCACATCAGATCCAATGATCCACACCGGACTGCATTGTTTCTCCACCCTTGGAGAACAGCCCTGCTGCCCAGCATGCATACGCACCCCACAATTAAATTGGACTATATCCATCTGTCAACTTCCACATAACTGTTGAAAGTCTTTGCAAGCAGATCTCACTCCAGTTAGCTGTTCCAGGTATCTCACGCAATGAGAACATGGCACAGAGAGGTTTGACAAGCATCTTATTAAATATTCAGATGGAAAGATTACGACTTGGAAACTGTCCCAGACCTTGCTACCAAAGATAACAGGCTCTTGGTCTAAATATCAACTGAAAGAAAAGAATATAGTATTGGCTGCTTCTCCTGTGACTTTCTCCATATTTCTGACATGAGAAAAATGCTTCACTGGTAAAGTGTTCTAGCAGAGCATTAGCACTAAGTCTATCAAACTTTCCCTGCTCAAGTGCAGGAGACTGAGCACTTCATCTACGTGAGAGGATATTTCTCACCACAATAGGTGGTAATAACAAGCAATAACAAACGTTCTGCCCTGTTGAGCAAGTAGGACGGATTTGTGTCTTCAGAACTGAAATTGAAAATCTGATGAAATCAACAACTTATCTCCTGATTATGTCAGTTTAAAGTGTTTTCCTCAGACTGAATGGGGGGCTCTATAGCCTAGAGTGGAAAATCACTGCAGGATTGGGAATACAGGTGAGGAGGCCATGAGCCTGAGAACTTCTTCAGAGAAAGTCAGCATTCTTGCTATTATCCATTAAGCATTGTACTTAAATAAAGTTACAGCTCAGTAAGAAAGTTGGTAATAACTAGGATGATTCTGTGGCTGAAATCATTTCAAACAATCCAGTTGCAACTGGTTTTCACTTTAAATTGCAAATCAGCTCAAACATTATCTAAGTTACTTTGGTTTTAGAGTTTCTTGTCTGCTACTACTACAATATTATTGACAGAATGATGACAGCACTGAAATTTCCTGATCAAGCTCAGAGGCTTGCTTGAGGCAAGATAGGGGAGATGTGGTCCCTGTTCTAAATAATGTGTATACTGTTTCAAGAGAAACTTACTGATGTGTAGAACTAGCTGCCCTCAGTGAATCATAACCTAAACCTGATGAATCTAAACCCTTTTTCTTTATTCACAGAGGTAGGAAAAACCCCAGCAATGTCTCATTTAAGCTGGATCACACTACCCCACTCTAAAGGAGGCAGGGAGAAAGAAAAGCTGTAGATCTGAGCTTTGACTCCACTTCAAGGATGTCAGAAATACTTACAAATTTTCCAAACAGAACATCTGTTGACTTGTATCTCTCTAAACTGATGGTAGATGGAGATAGTCTGTGAAGTGTCTCAGTCTACAAAAGCCACTTTTATTGATCTTCTACGTTCTATTTACCCAGGCTCTTCCTGAAAGGATGGGTGAGGTGAAGATGGACTCTGTTATAGTACCCCTGGGTATTACAACAGCTGGGTATCACAGCACCTCTTTGTGTCACTGTTGATACCCAGTCCCATTTTACTTATGATTGCATATGTTTTTAGTATTTTTGTTGTTAATTTGTGTTATAACAGGCATTATTCTAAATGTGGATACAAACAACTGATCAATCTTCACCTCAAAAAAAAAGGTAACACATGCAGATGCTTCCAGACAATTATGTCTCTGTCAAGCTTTGCGTGTCAAATCTCAGCTGTATTTCATGAGTCATATCTAAAAAGGTGGTGAATGGTGGGGGCCAATTGTGGAGAAAACTGCTTGTTTTACTCATTCCTCCATAAGCCAACAAGTTGGCAGCACTCTGCTCAGACCTACTAGAGAAGATTTGCCTTTATGAGGGAATGAATTCTGTCCAAAATGCTCATGTTTCAAAAAGACGTAGTGAATGAAGACAGAGGATTATGCTGGAGACATGCAGCCACAGCACCACAGTCCTCAGTCCAAAGCTGTGCATGAATGCTTTTATTAACACCCATGTTTTCCACATATTTCTCAATTTGATCTGCACCATTTTGTTCACATCAAGCACAGAAGAGACAAGTGGACAAAATTAACCAATAGCTGGAAATTAAACCCAGACAAATTAAAACTGGAAACAAAACACACGTTTTTAACGGTAAGGGTGATTAAATATACAAGAACACCCATCTCTTGCATCTCTGTGTTGAGAATGATGCCTTTTTGGGAAGTTATACTACAATAAAACAGCTCATGAACAGCTTGGGCTCATTATAGACACAACTGGTTGACATTCCATTACCTCTTTGGATTAGAAAGTTAAAGTAGTAAAGTCCAGCACCTGCTGGACTTAAACACTAGAGTCTTCCATTTATAGATTGTACACGCCTCTTCATTCTGCTCATAACTGATCTCTGTCTCACAAATATTTTTACACTTTTCACCCACGCATTCTCCAGACCTACACTCCCGATAGCCAATACTCCCGAGCGGGCAAAACACTTCGATATCCACATAGTCCTCTGGGAAAAATAAAAGACCGTAACACACCACAATGCATTCCTAATTCACCTAACTGTCCTACTGTGTTTCTAATATCTTTATTTTTCATGGCTTTACATTATTTTTCTGCTGGGTAACCACTTACGCAGCATGTTATCAGAGTGCTCTTTCTGTCTGATCTGGCATCCTTAATTCCCTACCACACCTTCAGAAGCCTTTCTCCTACTTTAAATCATGGTGCAGAATAGGCAGAACAACACGCACTTTAATATTATTTTGTTTCATATGAGGAAAACTATTAGATTACTTACATTGGTTAGAGATTTGGCTATGAGACTGCCTGCCAAAACAGCCAAGAGTCGGGATGAGAAGGTCTTCCAAGAGGTCTATCGGTCTTCCAGGAGGTCTAGCTTGTGCATACTCTTTATGGCTTTTTAATTTTGATGGTTTTGACACTGAGGATTATTAAAGGCCAGGAGGCAGTAGGTACACTCATCCTTTTAGCAGTTTGATGCTAAATAACAAAGATGCAAGCCATCCAAATCAAAGAATGACGTGTACAAAGCCACATGCACACAAACAGCCACCAGAGAAAATTACTCTGTACTGACAACAACGGCATTTGGTGCCACAAGTAGACAAGGATTTTTTTCCATTCCTGAAGACAGTAGTGATCCTGGCTTTCCAAACTACTGATTTCTTTTGAAAATGGTTTTTGCTGTGTAGATGCCCAGGAGTTCCTATGTCTCATCTCACTTCTTGCACTTTTCTGCTCACAGCAAGTCTGTTGCCTTGGTTTTAGACTCAAGCCTCAGCTACGGTTAGAGCCACCCTGTAGCACCACTGCATCATTCACCACAAAGGCAGAATGACTTATGCACGTGACTTGCTCTTCCTTTTCCCTCCCCTTCCATAGCTGAAAACTGATGATGTGTTTCATAATACAAAATGCAAGCAGATTCTCCAACCACATTCAAGTAACTGGTAAGCCCCCTCTGAGTACTTCAGCACTTCGTCACACGCAGGGCCACTAACATGAAGGGTGAAAACTTCAGCTACTGAAACAATGTCAGATTTGCTTCAACAGATATTGCTTAGATAAAAACACTTGTTGGGATTGTCCCAGGGAAAAGCATATAATTCTCTCAGCACGTGAAGTCTGGAATGCTCTGCAGTTTCCCTTCATCCTCAGTAGACTCGAAATTGACCTGTCAGCGAGCAGGGCAGTAATTTAACCTCTTTTAATGTAGACATTTCACAGGAAAAGAAAAAAAGTAACTGGGCAGAAACCAATCACTGGCCAAGTGCCTTCTGGCCAGTAACTAATACTTCTTTTACTTTTTCCCTTGGAGCCTAGAAAATCAGCTAAAGACCTGAGAAATGAAACCCACATTTTCTCACAGGCAGCTTTAAGCAAACTGGTATCTCCAACACGTCATGCTAAAGCTACAAAGTTCTGCATTTCCTCCAAGCATCTTTTTAACTCATAAAAAAACCATGTCATCGTCTGCAATATGTATCAGAGATCTTTAAATGAAGGCAAGGGAGGAAAGGAAGGCACAAGGAGGACTTTTGCTATTGGACCATTTTCTCACCCTACATACTAATGTCATTGAACTACAACATGAAGGTAGGTATAGAGGAAGTGATGTTCATGTCCTCAGAGAGCCTGCAGGGAATTTATAGCAAAGCACACAAGAACCTCTTGAGCCTTATGTGGAGGAACCTGAACAAGAGCACAGGCTATTTTTCATGGTCCAATGACAATAACCCCTTGTCCTGATGGAACGGGCCCTGCTAAATAGACTGTCCACATCTTTCTTGTAAGCACTGAAGAACCATGTTAAGTTCTCCCTAGAGCAGGGAGAACTCCAGGCTGAACAACCCCAACTCTCTCAGCTTGTCTTAATAGGAGAGGTGATCCCACTCCAACAGATCAATGTCCTCCTTATGATGTGGCCTCCAAAAATAGACACAGTACTGCAGGTGAGGTGTCACCACAGGAGAGCAGCAGAACCACCCATCAATCTGCTGGAGACATTTCTTTTGATGCAGCCCTAGATACTGTAATTAAAACAAATGCTATATGATCTATAGATTCTCAACAGTGATGACAAGGAACATTTGTTCTTTCTATTTAAAAATAAAAAACTCGTATCACATGGAACATATTTTCTCCAGAAGAGGCTGGACTGAAATTGTATTGTCATTAGGAAGTGGAAGTCCTTCATCTCCTCAAGAGGCTTCTCAATTACTATTCTTCACCTTCCCTATACCTGTAGCAATGGTCTGGTTTTGCCAAGCTTTTTGATGCAATCTCCTCCCTACACATGCAACGTCCAGCTTGGACATTCAAAATGCAACTCAATATTGCAGATTAAACAGACCAGGTTCTGTCAGTCCTGTACCTGGGGGGTATACTTTGAGAAGGGTAAACTGATGAATAAAGAGGGAATAAAATACAATACATACAGCTCGTTACACTGACACAAGTACCTTCTGTCTGAGTTGCACTTAAGTGCTTCTAACACTTGGGATTAGGGTGAAATAGCAGCTTCAACATTTTTCATGCCAGACATTTTACAGCATCCCAGCGTTTCTTCCTAACAGTCCAATTCCGAAGGCAGACATCAGACCTTTAAGGCAAGCATTGCTACTGTAAGCACCACCTTAGCTCGGTAAGCTAAAACCAGACTTAGAATAGATGGGCCTCAGAGAACAGACTGCCGCCACCCTAACATAGCTACAGCAGTCACAGAAACAAGGAATATTGTAAGCAAGGTTTTGCTATAGAGAGACAGGGGCAAATCCAATAGGGTTTCACTCTTCTGTGCTCAGTGTCCAGTTTAGCCCTGTAACTGCAGCAGGCGCGCTTGCCGAAGAGGAAAAAAAAAGTTAAAACTTTTTAAAGAAGAAGATTATAGCCTGTGCTGGTTGGGGTTTTTAAAATCACAGACCAGCACACTGCATCCTCCCAAACCAGCAAACATTTAAAAAGCTATGATTTTGGGGAAAGCACAGACTGAGTTATTATAAATTATGCACGTATCACTGACCTGAAAACCCAGTCTTCAATTTCATCTGATTCTCTACTTTCATCCTGGTTACCTGCTTTGAGGGCTTCTTTAATGTTTAATGCAGTACACTAGGAAATACAGATCCTCTTACCAAACCAACACTCACATTCCATTACCGCCATAGAGTTTAATAGCGTTGCTGCATTTTGACAGCACCATGTTTTAAAAGATGCAGGACCATGAGGTCTAATACACAGGAAGCTTCTTTAGTTTCAACCCATACTTGGCTCCCCTGAATATCATATAAGAACAAGCACTGAAAGAGTTAACTCAGAAAGTCACTGGATTCATTAACATCCAAACCAATCTATGTCACACACTCTAATCGTCCATCATCATTGCCCAATCTACTCACAATCCATTTCCAGCACATATCTATTCAACAACCACCCTCTCAAAACAAGATGTGAGATGAGACACAGCTTTGGTTTTCGAAGATGACAACAACATTTCAAAGATGACAAACCTGTATAAGCACAATCCCCCTTTGCACTAATGCTTTTTCTTCACTCCACTGCCAGATTTCACACACTGTGGTGAGGAACCAGGGACCAGGACTCTTCAGTGGATGAATCAAAGAACACAGAACCACAGAACATTAGGGATTGGAAGGGACCTGGAAAGATCATCCAGTCCAATCCCCTTGCTACAGCAGGATCACCTAGATTAAGTCCGTCACAGGAACATGGCCATGTGGGTTTTAAATGTCTACAGAGAAAGAGACTCCTTCATCCACATGGACAGCCTGTTCCAGAGCTCTGTAACCCTCACTATGAAGAAGTTCCTACTCATGCGCATATGGAACCTCCTACGTTCCAGCTTGCACCCATTGCCCCTTGTCCTATCACTAGATGACATTGAAAAGAGCCTGGCTCCATCCTCCTGACACCCACCCTTCACATGTTAAAGACATTAATGAGGTCACCCCTCAGTTTCCTCTTCTCCAAACTAAAGAGAGCCAGTTCCTTCAGCCTTTCCTCATCAGGGAGGTGTTCCACTTCCTTCATCATCTTCGTTGCTCTTACACTGGACTCCCTCCATCAGCTCTGTGTCCTTCTTGAACTGAGGGGCCCAGAACTGGACAAAATACTTCAGATGTGGTCTCACCAGTGCAGAGTAGAGGGGGAGAAGAACCTCTTTTGATCAGCTAACCACCCCAATTTGTACCCACCCCAGGATGCCATTGCCCTTTTTGGCCACAAGGGCACATTGCTGGCTCATGGTCATCCTGCTGTCCACCAGGACCCTCAGATCCCTTTGTCCTACACTGCTCTCCAACAGGTCAGTCCCCAGTCTACACTGGTACCTGGGATTGTTCTTGCCCAGATGCAAGACTTTATACTTACCCTTGTTATAGTTCATTAAATTGGTCTCTGCCCAGCTCTCCGGCCTGTCCAAGTCCTGCTGAATGGCAGCACAGTCTGCTAGGGTGTCGGTGACACCACCCAGTTTTGTGAGATGGGCTCACAGTGCTGAAATGATGCACTGGGAGTTATTTCCTACCCTGTATGGCTGAAAACTTACTGTGCCACCTCCTGCCTGTGTTCATGGGGATGCTAAGTAGTAGAAATGTGATGGAGAGTCTTTCCTGGGCTCGGGAGAGTGATTAGCCTTTGAAACACCAAAAAGGCCTTAGGCAGGAGCAGCCAGCTCAGGACCTGAAGTAAAATGTATTTTATCCAGTCCTGTGACTCAAAGTTCCCTCCACGCTTCCCTGGGCTTTCTGGCTCTGCTGAGATTCCAAGAGGAATGCACACCTCTGCTCCCTCTCTCCTACTGCCAGCTGTTGGACTCTTCCTTCAGCCTTGCCAGCATCCCAGGGCCTGAATGGCCTTTTTCCAGCCCAGCTAACCCATCACTGCTGAACCTGTCAGCTGGCAGATAATGTATGTGCGCAAGCATCGAGGTGGGCAGGAGGAATGGCACAGACCCAGGATTTACAGTGCTCATGTCCAGGGGAGTGGATGGCAAAATATCCAGACACAGTGCTTTCCTGTCCTCATTTATAGCAGGTTCCCCAAAACCCCAGAGGGAGCACCCCACGGGAGGCTGGTGGTTTTGGAGGAGCTGAATTCAACTGAATTAATTAAACTGAGTTAAACCCAAATTTTCTTTGTTTCCCTGCACTGTTCCCTGATGCCCTGAGCAACCTGCATGGCTGACACCTGCCAGAAGATGACAATCAGCGTGTTTGGGGCAAAGCCAGCTTTTCAGGAGACCATCCTGTGCTCTCCGTGGCTGAGTTGGATAGAGCATTCGCCCAGCCCTGAGAGTCTGCTGCTGCGGATGAGCAGATCTGCAGATTGGACTGCCCTTGTCAGACTGATCCGGTGTGAAAACACCACAGGCTGTGCCTATGCACCCTGGAGTCCCCAGCTAAACCCCATCTGCACAGCACAGAGGAACTGCAAACCTGGACCCTGCATGGCAAGAGCCCAAGCTGGCACTGCTTCAGCTGGAGACCATCCACCAGTGACAGGCCATGTTGAGGTTCTGTTTCACAGCTTGTGAATCCCTGTCAGTGTTTTGGTGTCTCTGGACTTTGTATGGCAAGCAACACCCTGTCAGACCTCGAGCCTCTCTGTTAAACAAATCTCCTTCTAATTAACCATCTCTAGAAGTCCTGCCCCTTCACACAGAGGCCACCATCCCCTCCCTGCAGAGCTAAGCTGCCCACTGCAACAGACATGGGTCAAGAACCAGGCAGGACTTCCAGTATAGCATAACGAAAATGCTGCTTTGGCAAATAATGATGGTGATCCCTGCCTCACAGAACAGTGACCAGAGCCATAGGGCAGTAAATCTGCTCTTTGTATCAGTGGTGGGATGAATCCTAACATTATCCCAGTTACTTCGATCACTTCTCATACATGATGCCTGGACCCATACACCCTCTGGAGAGCCCAGAAGCTTTGCTGGCTGTGTGTTGGAGCACAGGGCAGGACAGCTGCAGGGCTTGGCATTGAGCAGATGAATCCAACACCACGGATTCATCCACCTCATGCAGGAAGACAGAGCATACCTGGTATGGCAGAGTCTCACTGCTTGAAGCTGTGACAGCTTTTGGGGCACCATCTGAGTTACTGTGTCAGCTGGACACTTAGCACCAAGGAAACAGTGAACACTTAGAACCAAGGTGCACCAGTGCTGTGGATGGCCTTCGAAACATGCTCAGCTCTCCTACCAGAGAGGCAGATGTATCTACTTGATGCTCTTCTTCTGAAGCCAGAGAGGCAGAATGTCATGGCATGTTTGTGGTGACACAGAAGTAAACAGTAATTTGTTGCTCTCGAGCCCTTGGCAGAGGAGTGGGACCTGACACTGGGACCTGCGTGGGACTGACAGAAATCAGGAATTACTCTGTGACAATCTCATTGCTGTAAAGCTGGCTTGAGGACTTCTCCAGTGGCCCCAAAAGCTGTCAGTCATTGTGTCTTTACTGATCTGCACTTGGAGATTTATTGGTCATTGCAGACAAACCAAACATTTCTGTTCTTTACACGGAGTGTCCTCAAGCACCTGCTCTCTTCTCCAGTGGCAGGTGTTTGGGTCAGCTTGTCTGTGAAGCTTCTGCAGAAGTGCCTCCATGCAGGGTTAGACTTTCAGTTGCAATAGGGATTACTGACCCATCTGCTTTGTGTGGTGATGCTCCCCCATGGGACATTCGGTAGGATTCTTCCCCCATAACTTCAGCTGTGAAAAAATCAAGCACTTTAGTACAAACCAATTGTCTGGACTTTTTCTGTGCTCACTGGAGAAAGATTGTCATGTCCCAGGACTAGTTCTTGCCTTCATACAGTGAGTGTCTAGGGAAGGAAAGGTTGAATTGCCATCTCATTAGGGCTATGCAAAACTGCAAGAACTTTCTTGATTTGGCTAAAAAACCTGATCTGCCCCTGGGGTAAGTTAGTAAAGCTCTTCTAAACCATGCCAAGAGCACATTTGGATTGATCAATAGCCCTGGCTCAGTTATCCTTGATATGCCATAGTGCTCATCTACAGCAATTACCTAAAAGCCTGGGAAGGAGAGGAAATCAAGTAATTTAGCATGGGGACAGGGCCTCTGCATTGATTGAAAAATGTAATGGGATCTTTGAGATGGCTTCAAAGTTGCCCCTGAGGTACTTCATCAGAGAGAGCCAGAAGTCACTGCACTGCCAGGCCTTTGTCTCTCTTCTCCAGCCCAGTGCAGTCAGAGGAACTCTTTTGGGTGAGGACAGTACTTTGCTGGGAGGGGTGGTTCCTCCAGCCCAACCACAACAGTGGGACAGAGACCAGACGGAGATGTGCCAGAGATGAGAGAGCTTGGGGACAAGAAGAGGGGCAGGGCCAGCATGTTTAAATCGATGGAACAATCAGCCAGAGGCTAAAGCAATTTCGAGATTAGGGCTCCTTTATGGAAAGCAGTGATCTCTTTTTGATGAAAAAGCCATCCCAGCCTATGGTAATCTTAGGTCTGCTCATGCACTTTCGCTGTGCCTCATGGCTGACCCACTTCCTTCAGCTCTTTTGCTTGTTCCCTTCAAGCCAGTTTTAGCTCCAAACCACATAAACACCTTGTTTAAATTGCTCTAATCTCCGAGTGCTCTTTCTATTGATTTGAAACAGTTAAGCTGTCAGTCAGCCCTTTCTCTTCACACTGTGGCCAGGGAGGAAGATTAAAATAACAAACAAACAAGAGGCGGATGGGCAGAGAGGTTAGTCTGAATTTCACAGCGGCTGCTCCTTCTTCAGAGCCCGGCAGCAGGTGGAAATGGGGTCCTTCCAGACCTGAACTCTGCAGAAAAGCCCTTTCTCAGATGGGGGATATCTCCCTGCTCTTTCAGCTAATGCACTCACTCTGCTAATGTAGGACCTGGATAGCTCTTCATGCTAAGTGCTGTGCAAATACTTCTAGGAGAACACCTCAGTCTTACATGGTTTGCAGTCAACACAGATAAGACAAACAAACAAACAGACAGAGATAAGACAGGAAAATACATGCACAGACAGAAAATACAGTTTTTCTAGAGGCAGCACATGAATCCAAAATAAGAATCTCCTATGAGAAGGTAGCACCCCATTAAAAAAACCTCAATAAACATGTTCACAGGGAATTTTGGTGCAGCAGTGAAGGAAGGAAGGGACCCGCACTCTTGGCATCTGAAACCCAGCCTGCCTGCAGCACTGCCCCCAAAGGCTGCATAGAGATGTCACTGAGGAAGGGCATTTGAGCTGGACCACTGGAACTGTGGATGCTCTTGCAGTCAGTGGATACATCCCCTGCCACTGCCCCTCACTTGGATAGCATTCCAGGCCATCTGCACTCAGGACAATCCTGATGGCAAGCTTGAAGCAGCCAGCTATTATTTCATCATCACAGAGGTGTAATGACAGGGCCAGAGAGACCGATTGCTGCAGGAGAGGCTAACGGTCAAGGAACTAAGAAGGTGAATAAAGGTGAGACATTGGACATGTGGCTTTGTAAAAGGTGTAGCCTTGCTCTAGTCAGAGTATTGATCACTGAAATGAAGCTGAGGTTCTCTAACTAGAGTCTGCGAAGTAGAAACACACTGAAATCTAGTCCAGTGCTAGTCACGCACTGAAAATCCATCCATTAATCACATTATGCAAAGCCAATGTTAGACACAGCAGCACTCAGATGCTACATGGGCTTACTCTGCTATGCATGAGTTGAGGAGAAACCCCTCTGGTGACCCACCTGTTTCTGTCCCTCTCCATAGAAGTTTTTTACAGCCTTGAGTGTGATAGGGACTCCTCTGTATGCAGCTCTCATGAGGAGAATCCAGATTTCCAGGACTCTTCCCCTTAACCAAGTACAGAGGGATTTTCAGGGAAATGTTGCTCCTGCCCTGATAGTGGAACCCTGTGATCATGGTGGCCCAGGAGGGACAGCAGATCAGGGAGATGACAGCTTTCTCCGTGGCTGAGCTGCTGGAGCACACCAGGGTTCCTGGGAAGGATTCACAAAATAAAGAACCCTGGAATTGACTGGGTCGTTCATCTGAATGTTTAAAATACTAATAACTTTTTAAAAACCCTTTTTAATAGGTTTCTTTCCCCTCAAGCAATTCAGGCTGCTGCTCAATTTCCATTTGGCCTCAATATCCTTTTATTGATATGCCCTAAAAATCTGCATGTGGTGGAAAGGCACCTTGTGGTGGGATGATCACACCTTTGCAGCTACAGGGTCTGAGGGGATTTCACTTTCTGCTGCTGACTTTTGGCAGCAGGAGTGGGAATAAAGATTGGGGTAGAGGGGTCACAGAGGAGCCAGCACAAACAAGAAGAGATCACCATCTGCACAGACTGAAAGAACTGTCCTATAGGAAGCGGTCTCCTGTGTTACAGTTCACCAGTCCACTCTGAAATGGCACTGGCATTAGGGACAGAATAAGGTGGAAGTTCTAGAGGGAGAGAACTGGGTGGTAAGAAGAATAATGATGGTATCATGAATTTAAATAAGATGTAGACTTTGGGTTAGATGGACATCTGACCTTTCACTTCCCTCTATGCAAATACTCCCTTTTAGAACCATTACTAATAATCTTTGGTCAAATGGGAGAAGAAGGAGAAGGAAGGCATCAGAAGGATTAATGTGATTCTTAGCATGAGAGGAAAGGCTGGGGGCGGTGAGGGGACAAGCTGCTTCTGCAGGAGGAGCTTCAGAAAATCCTGACACCTCAGAGCAAACTTGGAGGCTGGTAGAAGGCAACTCCACACAGGGAGCTGTGTAATACAGAGAAAGAAGAACAGACATCAGCACTCCCCTTCCGATGGTAGAGCATCATGTCATCCCAGGAAAGCAAGCAAATTTCAAGGAGGGAAAAGAGAGAAGCTATAAACGAGTAGATATTTTTATATACATACAAAACACACAGACTGGATTGATTTCCTGTATTTTGAGGACTTCAAGTGTATGAATAAAGATGGTTTTCCCCAGCTCCCCTCTCCCAGTTGTTCACAGCCAGCTGACAGCCCTCGGACACAGCAAGAAGGGCCAGAGTACAGAATGGAGTGACCAGAACTGACACTGGTGGATGAAAACGAGAACAAGACAGAAAGAAGTCTGGAGAGGGCTATCAACTGAAATAGAAAAGGACAGCACCAGGGCCACAGCACAAAGACTTAATTTGTGGGTTTATTCAGCTCAGTGAGGATGTGACACCCACGCACTGAGCAACAGCTGGAAACATCTGCCACAGCTCCTCCTCCTCTTCTTCTTCAGCTTTCAAACACTTGCTATCCTCATCAGTTCTTCTCACGTCTCCTCCCATTGCACTTCCTGACTGCTGCAGTTTGCTTTTTTTAATGAAGTCCCTTATCGGGGCTTCAAAGGGGAGGTGCACTGGAATCGGGGAGAGGAGGGAGTGGCACCTTCCAGTCTTTCAGGTTAAAATTGCAAACACACGCACATATGCAAACGCACTGCAAAAGCAAAGCGAGGAGGTAAATCAATAGCCCTGGTCAAAACTCATTTTCAAATCTGAACAAGGCTGTGATTAGTAGAGCCCCACAGAAGCTGCTGTTTCCAGTCTCAATCAGATCCTTAAATGTCAGCTTTGCAGAATCATAGAAAATTAGGGGTGAGCAAGACTTCCAAGATGCCACCTAATCCATTCACTTGTCAAACAGCTCCGTATGCATGAGCTTCACCAGTAGCAGGAAATGCCAGCCCCTTTTGGTGGCTTGGTGCTGTGACTGGACTAGAAAAATGCAGTGGGCAGACTCTGCTTTCTTTACTGAGTTTACCTTGTCCCCGAGGACTGGTGTGTCCCAGGATCTCCCTCAAGAGCAGGGCTGATCACACACTCAGACCCTCCTTATCTCTTGCTCTGCCAATGCGGTTTAACACCTTCCCTGCTGAGTTCAAAAGAGGTAGGTAGAACTGGGAGGGAATATTGTGTGTGAAGGAGGAGTAAATTCACACCGTTTTACACTTATCATCCAAATTAGTGAATGTAACAGTTTTTTAACCTGTGGTTCATCAAATGACACCTTACTGCCACAGTCAATAAATCAGTGGGGATGCAGTTGGGTTATAGAGGATCAGGCAGAGGTGGATGGGGCTATGAGAATGCGAGAGGGAGGCAATGAGGAAAATAAGCTCTGGCCAATGGCTCTGAGCACATTTCTGAAGGTGGACATAACTGGTAATTAGCAAAGTCCGACTTAACTGCTATTATCTCCCCCCGGCTCGTGATCTAAATGTCATCGGCAGAGAGAGGACGGCTAATGGCAAAGCAAGGAGGGGCAAGGAAATTCCAAATGAGCTTGACATTTTCTTAACCTGAAACAAATGGAGGCTGTGAAAGGCCAGGGAAGGAACCCACTGGCGTGGCTGAGAGGGCTGTAAATGAAGAGCAAGACCTTGCTTAAACACTGCCATTTGTACTGGGCTGTTGAGCTGTGACAGAGGGTGAGTTGTAGGAGTTTGCTTGGGGAGGGGGTGCCAAGAGGGTGGGTGGAGGAGCAGATGTGTTCACACTCCCTTTTGGCAAAGAGGATAATAACATTTGCCTTCTTTAGAGGGAATACTGATGAATAGTTAGTAAGCCTGGGCTGGGCTGCTTTCCATAGGCTCACTATCTTCTCTGAGGGCTTTTCATATGGGAGGATTTGAGAAGTAGGACCACAAAGCTAAATAAAAGCACTGCACAGCAGGAATTATTCCCTTTCTTGCTGAACACACCATTGAAAGAAATTTTTCATCCTCCTCAAGGTAAAAAACAAGATCTCAGAATTTTATTGGCTGAACTGGAAGGGGGAGCACAAATGGGTTCCCTCGGATTAGTCAATCAGCACAGTCACGTAAGATATGGCAAACAGAGATTTGAGTCTTTGTCAGGTTGGTTCAGAGCAAGGCCAGTTTAAATCACAGCTCAGTCCACTTTTGGGTGAGAGTCCTGTATACTCCCTTACCGTGATCCAGTTCTGCATCTCTGCCCATCAGACTTATCTGAGTAACAAATTAATTGAAACAGGTTTTCCTCTCCCCACTCCCCCCAGGAAAGGATTCATGTCAAGCCATGAACATTTCCCAGTGGAAGTCCATTTGAGGGAAATACAGGCATAATAAAGGATCTGCTGTGTTAGACCAAAGGTTTCTTGACCTCTGCCTCAGACAGCAGATTGCAATGCTTCAGTGAGGCTCTAAGATCTGGACCCATAAATCTTAGAACCTCAGAATGGCCAGGGTTGAAAGGGACTTTCAAGACTACCTAGTTCTGACTTCAGGGCCCCATCCAACCTGGTCTTGAATGCTGCCATGGATGGGGCAGCCATAACTTCCTTGGGCAACCTGTTCCAGCATCTCAGCACCCTCACAGGAAAGAATTTGTTCCTCATGTCCAACCTCAATCTCCCCTCTTCCAGTCTGGAACCCTTTCCCTTTGTCCTCTTGCTACACATCCTTGTAAAAAGCCCTACCTCAGCTTTCTTGTAGCCCCCTTCAGATATTGGAAAGCTGCTAGAAGGTCACTTCGGTCTTCTCCGGGCTATAAATCAACCCCAACTTGCTCAGCCTGTCCTGATAGAGAAGGTGCTCCAGCCCTCTTATCGTTTGAGTTGCTCTCCTCTGGACATGTTCCATGAGCTCTCTGTCCTTACGTTGAGGACTCCGGAACTGGACCCAGTACTCCAAGTGGGGTCTCATAGGTGCAGTTTAGGTCTTCAGGGGCAGATAAACCTTCTCCAGTCCAGGTACTGGAATTCCTTTCCTATTTGAGTCTACATTGGATTTAACATGGCATCTGCAAAACATGTTTGATCCTCTTTAAGGCTAGCCATGTGACCCAGTTTGGGAAACAACTATTGCTGGAATGAGAGCTAAGCATGAGGGCTGGAAAACAGTACAAAGGTGTTAAGATGGTGCTTTGGATCCCTTTGATGAGGAGTGAGAAGGTAGAAAGAGGTATGTGGTCTTTATAACTGAAAAAGGTGACAGGCTGGGGACTGTTGATTCCTCCTTCCCCTGTGGTTAAGAGGCTACTCAGTCAATGCTGCAGGCAAAAGGCTTAGCAGTAGAGCAGCCTGCAGGTCCTCTGGTGTGAAAACTTTTGATGTCGTCACCCAAATTAAAGGTTTTTGTTTTCATAGCACAATATAAAAGTGATTTAACGCTTTATAGTTGTTTTTGTGGAGAAAAAGAAAAAGATACTCGTGTGAGCTTCGGTTAAAGATGTAGCTAATGTAACTCATCTCTGAAGGAGTTGGGATTTTCAAAAACTGTACGTAGCAGACAAAGATAGCTGTGTTGTGAACAAACCACACTGGAGCTGTAAATCAAAAGGCATCTTGGAAGTTGTTTTCTTCTTCACTGCCCTTTGTATGGAGAACTCCTGTATCATTGAGGCAGCAGGAGAGAAGATTACAGATGTCAGTCCCTTTTAATAATGTTTTTCTTTCAAGAATCCTGCTGTAATCATAAGTGTTGACATCAAAACAAAAAATTTTGATTGAGAAAAACAATTACAATAACATCATGCGTTTAAAGTCACCTTGAGTGCTTGAGCAGCATTGATGATGCTCAGGTTTGGAAGGGTTGTAGAGAGATGGGACTTGGTCATTGTTCTCACAAGTAACAAGTGATAGGACAAGAGCAAATGGCCTCTGATTGCACCGGGGGTGTTTCGGTTGGATACTAGAAAAACCTTCATTGGAAAGGATCATCAGGCCTTGGAACAAGCTGCCCAGGGGGAGGGTGTTAACCTCTACCCCTGGACATGTTTAAGTCATGTAGATCTGGAGCTTAGGGACAGGGTTTAGCAGTTACAGAGTGAGTTCAGTTGAAAACTCAAGGCTAGACATAACGATCTTCGTTTGCCCACAGCTGTGCCTCATGGTCATTCCTGATGCCTTAAACTGGTCAATTTTGTGTTGGAACACAAATTGGAGATGTTTGTGGGGCTGAATTGGCCAACAAAAAAACTGTAGGTGCAGTTATTTGAAGACGGGTGGCAACAGAGTGCCCTGGCTGTTGTGGCACAACCTCAGTAAGTGCCTGCATGTGTGTTCTTGCTCTTTTCACTGCGACCAGCCAACAGTATTTCTGATCACTTGTGACAATAGAAATAATAATTGGACTGAGAAAATGGCTTCTCTGTGAAGTAAAACTGTTGAAATGGCAAAATGCAGAACTTGTACGAAACCGTTGAGGTCTTCTAGTAGAATTTTTAGGTTCCTGTATGTGATTTGTGAGCAGCTTGGCTATGAAGAGATGTCAGCAGTGCTCTGAGGGCACGTTCACATGCAGGATCTGCTTTTTCAGTTGTGTGTTGGGAATTTCTGAACTGTTACTGATGTGTTTTTACTGGAGCCACTTGCTGACTTGTTCTCCTTTAATAGTTAAATGTGGTGATTTGCAGAGTGAAGGGTCACTGCTGTGGCAAGGTTGGGGGATGCAGTGATTACTCAACCAGTAGATGGAGATGACACCTTTTTTTTTTTTTTTTTTTTTGGCCAGATTATTTGGACCTTTTTCCCACCCAAGGTTGTGGCCTGCACCTTGAGCCAGGTCCCTTATTTGCCGGCCAGGATGCTTCAGTATAAAAACTGGGAGGAAGATGTGAGATTTCTTCATTTTACAAATTCAGACTGGTGATGTTTAAGTGTCCAGATAAGGGAGCTAGAGATCTAACTGTAGGCACTTGGCTAGAAAATGGTGGCTGACACGAGTGTAGGAATGGAAATCACACAGCTTCTCTTTCCATCACAGCATACCGCATGAGCTTTCATTTTGTATGTCAGTAATTTGACCAAAGCTGCATTCTGAGGTTGAACTTCACTTTAGAGTAAGCTGATATTAAGTTTAAATTGATAGACTGAGTTACCAAAAGAGCTTGGATATAGTTATGCTTTTTTCTCTGTCCTTTCTCTTCCCCACTTCTCCACTGCTGGCAGAAGCAATGACAGCTGTGTAGACAACAGACAAACATCTCCACAAGGGGCCCAGCTGACCGTTCCTCAGCTCTTGCTGTCTTAGCTGGGTGCTACAAGATGGCTCAGCTGCTCTTTTGCCAAACTTTGCCTTTTCCTAGAGTGTCAATACTGTGTAGGGAGCCTTAGGGTCTTTGGTCAACTTCTGACTGCTTCAAAATGGATGGGAAGAGCAGTAAGCAAGACAGAACAGAGGACACGTGCCTAATGTGGTTCTGGGTGCAAGTCCTGTTTATTTGAAATGACCCTGAGTCTCTCTCTTTGCTGTTGCTGCTTGAGCCCACTGTGTGATGGGATGGCTTTACTAAATGGCTTTTTGGGAGATGCTGGTTGTTGGTTCCCTTTCTGCTGTTCCTCCTTCCCAGTGCTTTTAATTCTCATGGTGCTATGCACACACATAATCAAAGCGTATCCTTCAGCTCAGATGACAGAGGCTGTTTCCAAACGTGTGCTGCTTTTTAGCCTGTTTGGTTCCAGTGTTGTATTTTGAGGTCCTTGCCTGTAGAGGGACAGAGACCACTGCATTCACTTTGTTTCTCTGTTAATTAGATTCAGAATCACAGGATAGTCTTGGTTGGAAGAAACCTTTAATATCTAGTCCAACTCTTGGCCCAGTGCTGCCAGGTTGCCACTAAAGAAGACTCTGAAGAACGTGGGGTATATTTTATCCCAAGAGAGCATTGTCCTAATGACTCCAGGTAGTTTTGGAATATTTTGTGGCTCTTAAATCTTGTACCGCGTATCAGATATGACCCTAAAGAGGGTGGCTGCTTTGGCATTGGTCTGTTGGAAATGTCTTCCTGGATATGATGATACTGAAGACTAAATCAGTTTCAAATGGACAAGAAATTATGTTGGGCCACTTGCGATCTCAGAATGGCTCAGTGTTGGTATTCTCTCGCCTGTTTCTTTTTTCTTTGCTGGAAAAGTTGGTGTTGGTTTTTTGTGATACAAACTGCGGTAATTTTGCAGTGGTGAGACTCTTGTACTTCTCGTTGGTGACTCTTCCTTCAAGAGAAAACAGTCACAGATTATTCCCCTCCCTACATCCAGATGAGTCTTCGAAGTATTGAGACTAATAAAGCAAGGTAAAGAACAATTAAACAGGCATCAGAAGGCAGTGAAAGCAGGTTTCTAGTGCATTAAAAAGGCAGGTGACTGGCCTGTGCTCAGGCTTTCACAGCACGCTGGTGCATGTTGCCCTCATCACTGGCATGATCTGCCCTTCAACGACGGGTTCTCAGAGACTCTGGGACACAAGTCCAGGGTGTATTATTTTCTGGCACTAGAGGCTGTTGAGTGGAGTGAAATCTGCTTTTATAAACTCCAACATGGGCATAAACTCTTGCAGACAGCTTTGGACTGGTGACGTTGTTTTGCAGGACTGTCTTGTACAGTGTTCGGTAGCAACAGCTGGGTGCAGTGAGGCATCAGAAGCCTTTATCTGAGTTAAAGGGGTAACTTGTAGAGGTTGGCCTCCACTTCAAGGTACTCACAGTTGCAAGTCCACCTCATTTGTGCAGTTTCGCCATGAAAATGTGAGATCCACGAATGGTCACTTGGGCAGGAGTGTTTTCAGTTTCTATTTAGAAATGATAACTTTACATGTCATGTGTTAGATCTCTGCATGGATGGAATCTTTTAGATCCAGTTCTGAACAATTGAGGAGAAAGGGTTGTTACTAGGAACATAAAAGTTAACACCAATATAGTCATAGATGGAGGTGAAATGTCTCTCCAAAGAGAAAAAGCAGTGTTTAAAGGTAGGAAAACAAATATTTTTTTAAAAGAAGACACTATTTCAAAGGCTGAGGGTTTTTTTGGAAAACAATTTGGTGCCAAAAGCTTAACCTGTTTTTCATAAACATGGTTGCCATTTGGAGCCAAAATAAACAAGTAAGGGCCTTAAGTGAACCAAAGTGAGGAATCATAGCTACCCTAGCAGTTTGCTCAAACCTCTGAATGCAACTGAGTGAGAAAGGACCTTCATCCATGGGGACTGGGGTGGATGGCAGGGCTTCCAGCTCACTTCTTCCTCACTCTTCTATTTGATGACGGTGTATGATAGATTTTAGCAGTGAGAGGTAGAGATGATCCACACTCTAGCCTAGGAATCACGGTGTCTGTACCTTGGCAGGAGTGGAAGGAAGGCCAGTGCAGACTATGAGCCAAATTACTACAGTGTTGGATATTTTTAATCACTACCTTTACTATCACTGCTTTTTGCTTTCTGCAGCAACCCCCCTGCAAGGCTTCATGTACCTATGTGAACACACATGTCTCAGGTCAGCGTCCTGGCCTCTGTCTGTATTTAGACCATTAACCTGTATTTGGAGTCAATAACTGTTCATTGAGGGATCTCTCCAAGATGCTGAGGGCTGCTTGGAAACTTTTGCACATGGAGGGTTATCAGTAATGGCAGGGTCTTTTCTTCGAGCATTAATGGCAGCAAGATACAACCAAAATACATTTTTTTTTTTTCCCTAGTTTTAAAGCAACCCTCCTGTAACCTTCCAGAATAGTAATGATATTGTACAGCACAGGATATGGTTTGCTTCCACGTAGAGATTTTGTGGAAAGATTGTAGGGCATTGGGAGGACTATGGGGGTCCTGGACAATGTTTTTGCTTCAGTTGTTTCTTCTAAACTACCTTCATAAAGATCTGCAGGAGAAGTTGACTTGGTTTGCTTGACGCTAGAATTGCAGATGCTGGTTGAGAAATGCGCTGAGTAGTTTTAACATGGCCTCAACTGTGTAAAAGACTTGAACGAGGGAAATACCATAGCTAAGCACCATAGCAATTGCTTTTTCTATGCTTTTGTTTGGTAAATAGCTCCAGTCTATTCCAGAAGGTTAGGAAGCTCAAATATAAGTAACATCCTTTTCTGTATTTAAGAAGCGCCGTGTAACGACAGCACCTAACTTACCAGCATATCCTGCTTTTGTGGCCAGTTAGCAAAGCTGGCAGTGAAGGTTAAGCTCTAGCAAACTGTAACAATGCTGTTGTCTCCTGTGTCCCTTTAGAGTCATGAGCATGGAAAGGACAGAGGTGAGGATCATTCACAACTGTAAAATGAAATTCAGTTGGAAGTTAATTTTAGATTTACCTGTATAAACAAACCACGGGTGGCAGGGTGAGATTTTTTTATTTCTTTCTGTGTCTGTAAGAGAAGTGTCAAACTACACGTTATTTACGAGCTGTTGCAGATATTGGACTTCTGCGTGCCATCTTCACCTCATAAATGCCTTGTTGGAGACAGAAGAAGAGCTGGAGTGTTTCATTTTCCAATCCTCCAGCTCCCCAAGACGTATCCTGGTTATCTGACTTGACTGTGGGGCAGCCTTTGACAGTCCAGAGATTTTAGCTGAGTGAACTTGCAGGAAATTCTGTGAGACACATCAGCTGGATGTGTGTTCAGTTAACTACAAACAAAATATTTGTCTTTCAACATAAACCAACAAAGAAATGAAGCAAGGAAATGTTAGTAATCCTCCTTAACGAGTGTAAGTAACAATGTCAGTGTTCTTTTAAAAACACATGATTTCTGCCTGTTAAAATGTTTTTCTGGTGGATGCAGAGTTTTCATGGACTCCACAAAATTCCTATAGAATGAATCTATGTGCCAGTGGGTGGTACAGCGTGGCCTTGGCACTTAAAAGTAGGCTTTTTTCTCAAAACTCAGTATCTAAATCGCAGCTTCAGGATCTACATGTCACTGGAGAAACTGCTTGAGGAGAGCAGGTAAATCGCTATTGGAAGGGGATCCAAGGATGGCCGCTTGATGCTGTGAGGCTCAGGTAGTTTTCTGGAACTGTGGACACCAACTGTACCCACTGCTTCCCTGCTCCCTCTGATTGCCAGCATTTCCTCACTCAACTGGTACTGGAAGCGGTGGGCAGTCAGGAAGCCATGAAGGTCACATCCTTTCTCAGCCAACTCTGCGTGCAGGAGCTACTTCCTTCTCCTGAAGCACTAGCACCCAGAGATGGGGAATTTGGTCTTGGTATTTGAGCTCATGGCACTAGGAGAAGAGAGAGCTGAAGTCTCTAGTGTGGAGGACAGAATCAGTAACTGCCCTCAAAAACTACTGCATCAGCAGCAAATGCAGTGATCTCTGAGTAAGGGATGGTGCTACAGCCCCAGACTTCATCCCGTAGATTGATTTTGCTGTATTCCTGTCTGAGGGTGATGACCCCCCCAGCTTATCCAGCCAGGGAAGGTATGTGCCTTCTGTTGGAATAGTTGACATCTTATACAGGTTTGCTCTCCTTGGGTAAAGGAGCAAGCACAGCTTCTCTAGTAAAGTGTAGTGTGGTCCCATTTCTGTTTTCTGTATGAAACGGGAACTACTTTGCTGTTATCGATCTTCCTTCCCCCAACAACCCAGGTTGCCTTCTCTGACTGTTTTGGCACTCAAAGCAGTAAGAGACTGGCTCAACAAATGATAGGTTTTCTCTTCCAGTTATTTTGCATCTTATAAGCAGTTACCTATTGCAAAACAGTTGTTGTGTTTTCCCTTAGAAAAGCATTATCTATGATCTGGTTGAGTTTCTGGCATGAGGCACCATGTACCAGAGAGTCTGTGAAGGTCTCAGATGCTGAGCAGGATTTGTGTAGTGCTGCCTGAGATCTGCATACAGCCACCGTCTGGCTTCTGCTCAGCTTCCCGAGCAAGACTGGAAAAACTCTGGCCTGATCCCAGGCTCTTAGAGGTTCCCTTAGGTGGAGCTGGATGTGTTCCTGGTGAGCTGCAAGTTTCTATTAAAACGCCAACTTTGAATTTAGTCATTACACAGAATGCACTACCTCGGACTGGGACTTCAGCTAACGTGGGATTCCTGCTGGCAGGGCAGCCTCTGTGCACATGTGGGTAGTATCGGGTTTTTCAGTGTCTTATTTCCTTACAGAAGTCAATCAGAAATCAAACCTGCTTTTGTGAGTGTTCGCAGTTGCAGTAGCCAAATGACAGAACCATTTTTTGAGTAAGGAAAAATCAGATGTCGGAAGTAGTGAGCGCAGTGATTTAGTGAGTGCTTAAACCTCAATGAGAATAAACCTTGATTAGTGGAGACAGATCTCAAATACTTAAAGGCACTTGGATGGAGCTTCTAACTAGCTGTTGCAGGAGCAAATACTGTGGAGGCACAAGCTGAAATTAATATCGATGTGAATTTCATGTTGGGCAGCTTCTGCGGTTACTGCAAAATCACAAAATATCCTGTTTCCATCTCTTGTCACCCCACAACCAACAGATGTTGCCCCAGTTGCAGTGGTGGAGCCCTGTGAGACACAGGCTGATACTTGGCAGAGCACAAGAAAATAGTTGAAATATTTGAGAATTTCTTTGGAACGCAGCTTCAACCGTTTGTTATCGCTTTCTTTCCGAAATAAATGTTGTGCTCTTTACCAGACACAAACAAAGGCTGAGCCTCAGGCTGGACTTTGTATAGCCATGGCTGCAGTAGGTGGGGATTTTTTACCTCTCTCCAAATGGAGGGGCTTCTTTTTTGGCTTTCGGCACATGTTAGCACGATGTTTGCCGCGCAGTAATGTGTATTCCTTAATCTCCAAAGTGCGAAATAAAATATATTTGTTCTTATACGTCAATACTTTTTCCTCACAAAAGTCTGTTTGCTTTGTGAATCCAGCCTAGTTTTCTCCTCACAGTATGAATTCTGTGAGCAGCCCCGTTTTGGAGAGTGGGTAACTTTCAGGTTATCACCATGCAGAAATACAAGGGGCTCACAGCTCTCCCCCCTAATGTTTGTAAGAATAGGTGAGACTCCTTAAAGCAAAGACCCAGTGTAGTGGTTAAAATGACCTTCTTAGGAAATGCCATTCATGCCAGAGCACATAACCTTCCTCCCCATCTCTTCCCCTGCATAGGAGGGGCTGTGGGATACAAAGGCGACTGGGAATGGGAATGCACATTCTTGTGTACAAAGGGAGCTCAGAATCCCATGGTACATAGATGGGTTGCTCGCTCTTCCCCCTTAAAAATGTTTTTCTTTACCCTGTAATCAGAGAATTTTTTTCCTTATTAATTTTACTTTGAGTGGTGAGAAAAGGGAAGGATCCATTGTTTGGATGGAAGTCACTGCCGGGGGCAACAATTGGGCTATTGTTGGTCTGTAATTCTAGTCTGGGGCTCCAATGGGAGGTGACAAGGAGGAAGAGGAATATGAACAAAACCAAGAATTAACTCTCTAATAATCGTTTACCTGAACAAGGATAGCCAGAGGTTTTAATATTTTTTTTTCCCCGGAGGCTAATGAGGCTCAGTGTTGTTCCAAATGCCATGCTGCTCTCCTGCGAGCATCTGGAGAGAGGGACAAAGGCAAGGGGGTTTTCTTCCCTCTGGCTGAGACCATGCAGTTATTTTTCTAAAGGCAAAATCAAAACTGTTAGTTAAAGGCAGAAACAGGCCTCAGGAAATGCTGTTTCTTCTGGCAGCAAGAGACAAAGATCCTTGTTCTTTAGACCAGCCTTTGTATAATTCAGAACAATAACAATTTTTTAAAACCATCTAATAAAGAGCAAGTACTCATTATCATAATGTGTTAACAGAGCTATAATTAAGATTGTTCTTGTCACTTTTTTTAATATTCCCTCTTCCTTTGGGAGATCTTTGTTGTCACAAAAAATAAATTGCTATGTGTTTCTGTTTGGCAAAGAGAGGCTCAGAGACCTAACGGCTTGAGACAGCAACTTAAGCTTTTCTGGACTCTTTACATGAATATGAGAGAGAGAAAATGTGAGCGAGGAGTGAGAAGATCCCCTAGATTAACTCAGGTGTTGCTCAGCCTCCATCCAGAAGAGGAAGCAACCATTCCACTGCTTGTTACTTAACTTCTTACCTACCTAGTTTTCTGGGGCATCCCAAATGTTCCAAGATTGCTTTGGGGTCACCTCCATCCCAATGCCATGTGACAAGGTGTTTAAACCACAAAGCTGATACATGTGGCTCTGCTTTGAAAGAGAGAGCCTCCTGTTGAGGTCAAATAACCTCTTACTATTTTGATTGCAAACAGAAATGTTCTTTTTTTTGGTGTATTTGTTTTTCATTGCCCAGCATTGATCTGGAGTGCTGATGCCTTCTGAATGCTGATGCTTCCCTGATTTTTGAGCCTTTTAATAGTGAAGGTACGTGTACTGCAAAGAAGACTTGAATACTCAGTTTTCATTTAAACTGTGACTTTGTCTTTAATGAGACATCAGATGTTACTGCTGGGTTCAGATGTGACCCTGTCAGGCACTGGAGCTACCTGAGACTTGTTCACCTACAACTGGATGGCTGCTTGCCTGCCAGCAGTATGGAAACTTGTCATTGGTGCTCTTCATTTTTATGACCATTTAAGATTTTAAATGTTTGCTTCTTGTTTTCAGCTCTAAAGTGTTTGTATTTAAAATAATCTTGTTTTAAATTAGTGTTTCCCACAGGAAACTATCTGGCTGTTGTAAAGTGCTCTGTCAACAGTGCTGCATTCTTGTACCAGCAGAAGAGGAGGGATCTAGCACTGTTACTCAGAGCTCAGGAGAGCTAACACTGAAGAAATCTCCATGAAAAGGGCTTTTTTGCGACCTGCTTGTTTTATTTGCACAGATGGGCCCCTTTGGTTTTGATTAACATTAAACGAAACTCAATTTATGAGTCAATGTAAGTGCTATTAGATAATTCTCCTCTTAGCCGCGGTAAATAAAAGCGTTGTTCAAAAGTGAACAAACAACAGTCTTGGATTGGTTTGAGTTTCCAAGTAGATCAGGAGAGAATTGTAATTAAAATTACAGATTTCATAATTGAGTGTGTCCTTACGATAATGTCTAGTTTCAGTGTAGCAGGATAAAAACCATAACAGAACCAAATATCTAAATGGTTTACAGAACAGCATGAAAATCAGATTTGAGAGGTGTTTCAGTAAAAGGAAAAAAATCATCTTCGTGAGTAAGGCAGAGGTTCCTGATTAGGTAAAGTGTAACCTTGGTGGATCCAGACGGAGCTCGGAAGAAGAGTCAGTGTGGAACAGTTGTTGCAAGGCTGGGCAGCGAGAGCAGTCTTAGCTGGGGTTCATTCAGGTTCTCAGAGCAGGGTGTAAGTTGTGACAACTGCATCTTCCAGTCTTCCAGTGTGCTTGTCCCAGTTAGAATACTGCTCTTGATGACACTAGAAAATAGGAGACAAAGTGCTGCTGGTGAGTGTTGTACAGATGATTAAAAGCTGGCAGCGTGATGACATACCTGCCAGGGATAGCTTCTGCCTTGGATTTGTTTTTCATGCTTGAGTTCCTTGCTCTCTGAGGATAATGCTGCTCAATTTTCTACTGGGAAAGCTGATGGGCCAGCACAGTTAAAAACCAGCCACAGTGAGTTCTGCTGTCCCGGTTTCAGCCTACCTGCTGATCGTGTGACAATGCTCAGGTGAAATGCTGCTCTCTGTGTAAACCAAACATGGTGCTTAAATGGTCACAAACAGCTGGCTTATAAAAATATTGATTAATATCTATCTATTGCTCGTATTTGATAAATGAGCCATGTGGCAGTGGTAGGGCCTTCCGAATAGTGGTGCCTTACAGCTTTTCTGTAAGATCTTGGGAGCTGTAGTTGACTTTGGTGTAGCGATGTCTCTTTGTGTCACTTGAATACAAGACTTGTCAGGAGACCTTTTGTCTTCTCACACTTACTTTTACTCACACAGGAAAAACCCCACAAACTGCACTGGAGTCTGTTGTGTTGTTTTCCCCTTGGTCTAGAGAAGAGTACATTTAGGAAAGGCTTGCAAAAGGTAGAACTCCCAGTATCTCTGGGTGGCAGAAGGAACATGCAGCTGCAGTTTAAGTTCTGGATGGGTACCTGTGTGACTTAGTTTAGGTGATCCTACTGTTGCAGGCGGATTGGACTAGATGATCTTTTGGGGTCCCTTCCAATCCGTTATGATTCTATGATTCTTTGTAAGAATTAAAAGTAGGTTTAAGCATTTACTTGCAGTTAGTCTGACTGTAATTGTGACTTTTAATTCTCTTTTGTGTTTCTTGCTTTGAGCTGAAATGCTGAAGAAAAATCTGTCTTTTCATGCGAAAGTGAATATTTTCTGGGCCTTTGTCCTGCTTCCTTGGACCTTTTCCAGTTTTATTCCATCAGTTTGAGCTGAAGGGGTCACAGTAGCAGCCTAGATATGAGATGTGAGCGGCGTGTGCATTCACAATACAGCAGTGGAATTTCTTTTTGCTCTCTTTTGAACTACATTTACTTTTTAGTAATGTGCAGTATCAGCAGTGCAGAGTCCTCTCTGGTGCGGATGTTTGGTGAGGTCATCCCTTTGGGTCCCAAAGAGAGTATGCAGCCGTGGCCAGAGTAAGGAGAGGTGTTCTGGTGGGGTGGGCCACCGTGGTGTTGGTACATGCTGGCTTGTTGGCTGTGCATGAATGCTGCAGTAGTAGTCGGAAAAACTTTTTTGCCAGCTTTGACTTATTCTGTTTGTTAGTTTTGTTTGCACCCAGAGTGCAGGGAAAAGGATGGAATTAAGCTTTAGCATCCTCTCAGTTATTGGGCCAAATGCCACTGCTGTTGCTGCCAATAAAGCCTCCAGAAGATGTGTAGGCAGGAGGAGTGTGGGAGTTTCAGAATACACAGCATCTCTTAATTGACATGGGATTTGTAAAGTGCAGCTTGTGTAACTGGTGGTACCTAATCTCTCTTGTCCCTTCCAAGAGGCGCGTTGATGATCCATATGCTCGTTGGAGGTGTTTCTTTGTTTAAGGGAGATAAGAATTGCAGAGTTGATCAGAGATGTCTTGCCACTAATTTGCCTGCAGGCTCCCAGATTGAAGTAATAAATTCAGAACATTCTTTTGCTAGATGGAAGTTTCATGGTTTTTTTTTTCTGTTAAAAAAAACCTTTCCTCTTGCAAAGGGAGACTTATCTACCTTCACACTCTCTTCCTCCAGTTTTTTTCTTTTATTGAGACAAAGAAGGAGTTTCTGCGATGAAGGAGGCGACCACAGTGTTTGGTGTGAGATACCTGGTGGAAGGTTACACCATGAAGTCAGGTGCTGCGTGTTGCTGCTCTTCTCACAGCTAGGGGGATGCACGAAGCACTGCTGTGCATGTATTGTGTTACCTGATATAGAGTGACTCTGCGTGTCTCACCTTGCCTGATCCCCAGAAATGATCCTACCGCTTTCCCAAGCTTACTTGTGAAAGAACCTGTTAGGACAGCAGTGACAATAGCTTTGGCCTTTGGGGCTGGAAGGTGAGAGCTAACGTGGGCACTCGGAGTGTATCCTGAGGAGACATGTGATACCTGAATCAGAAAACCATTTAGTTTGGAAAACACTTTAAAGATCATAAGGTCCAACCATAAACCCAGCACCACTGAGTCCCACCAGGTCTAAGGAGCTGAAAGAGTCAGTTTTGAGAGGCTGCATATGTTCAGGGGAGCAAAGGAAATAGGGAGCGGGAGGAAAGGAGAATGACTTATAAATATTGTATTACTGGGTATAGAACCAAGGTATGCTGACATCTGGTTTTCTTTCCCAGTGTAGTCGTTGCTGGGTGCTGCATGTGAAATAGCTTCAGCCTCCTTTGTGGCTCTGTCCTCCTTACAAAACAAAGCAAACACACGCAAAACCCCTACAAAGCCCTGGCAGTGCAAACTCCAGTAAGGCTACAGACAGCGAGATTGCTTTTGTTACCTGTTAAACGCTTCATTCTTCCCAGTAGCCTGTGCATTCCAGGTTGAGATTCCCTGCTGGGGCAATTTGAGACAGCAGCCAGTGTTAAAATCCACAGCCTGGTGCCTTGGGCTCCTCTTTGGCAACATCCTGGAGTTCCTTCCTAATTTTAAGCACAAGTAATGCCGTGAGATTTAACATAGGTTCTTCATAGCCTCAAAGTCAATCAGGGGTTTCCATGTCTTCACCATGTCAGGAATGTAATGGGTGAGACCTTGAAGTGCGTACTGGGTCGATGCTTTATAGCAGGTTGTTTTGTTTGGTTTTTTTGGTCCTCCTCCTGGTCTGAATCTCGGCACACCCTGGCAATTCCTGCATCTCCTTGTTTTCTGATGTGTATCTGAACAAAAGAATCGATTGTGAGGAGCTGGGCACAAAGCAAAGCATCGTTTCCTCCCTCCTTCCTTTTTTTTGTTTCCTTTATACGCAGATTTTGAGTGTTATGGAAGGGTTTGGTCTGGTTATCCTCCGTTTTGAGAAGATGGAAACAAAATGTCAGCAATGTGTCACTTAATTCGCTGTTTCTGGGTGTGTGATGTGCAGGCAGTGGTGGCAGTGAGGTCTGCATGCAGCTGTGTTAGAATTGGGAAACCCTGTGTTTTCTTGTAGAGCACTTGAGGAATAATTCAAGGCCAAATAATCTGTGTTCCCTCACAATACTCTGTGTTGCTGCTGACTTCAGAACAGTTGAGCTTTTTGTCTTGGTGTAGTGGTGCAGTGATACAACTTTCCTCCTGGTGATGTGATTTCTAGATTACTTTGTTCTTCAATGTTACAGACTGCAGCTGGTGGACTTTTTCCTCCTTTTCTCTTTTAGCATTTCCTACAGTGCACATTGCTCTTAAAACATGATATGGAGACCATCATGTCTAAAATACTCCAAATGTTTTCAAAGCTGGTTAGATACAGCCCCAACACACAGGACTCCCAAAAATAGTCACCTGAAATGAAACACAGAGGGTGAAATAGAGCTGCTGGGTTTCGGTCTCCCCACACGCTTGCATTCCTCCGGCCGGGGGCCCAGGGCCTCTTTTGAAAGCAACCTTTCAGGCTTATGAAGCTGCATTGTGTAAACATCTTCAGCAATAATTTATTCTCTTGAAAGAGGCCAAACTAATCCTCCCGTCCTGGTTAGAGCTGCCTTAGATGTTAGTCTGAGCAGCACATTTTCTGTCTCGCAACAGGCGTGACATCACATGGATACAGCAACATAATGTGGTCAAATACCATTTTAAACAAATTCAAAAATCCTCCCCCGTGGGGCGGCTGCTTTGGGAATGTTCTTCCTTCATCTGTATGTTATCAAGCTAAATACCAAGTCTTGCTCTTGCTAGAACGTTTCTGTATGTGTAGGGGAAAAGCAGCCCAAACCCGCTGCGGATTTTAGTGCATTGATAATTTCTGTCCCCACTTTTCTTATTGTCTTAAAACAAAGCAGCTGCTTTTGTTAAAGGAGAGAGGAAAGATCTTTATAAAAAGATCTGCTCACGTAGAAAGTGAATGATTTTCTGAAGTTCATAGTGTTTGTGAATGTGGTTCATGGTAAACAAATTCAGAAAGTCCTTCTGGAGAAACATTTGACTTTGATTTTTATTTGTTGTTCTCATTTATAGGATCAGCATTCTGAACTTATGCCATAGAGCTTTTCAGCTCAGCCTCAGACAGTCCGTGTTGTTTTTGTCGTGTAATAACAGTTGCCTGAATGAGGACACGGCATCTTTGGGGTTTACCTCTGTCTCCAACCCCTGGGAGGTTGTTTACTACTTTCTGCCTGGAATAACAAGCTGGTCCCAGGGATCGTCCCTGTGGAACAGGAGTATTGGCTTCTGCCAAAATACCACCTTGGTACAGGGCCTGGCAGCAGGATGCTGCCCGCAGGGATGTTGTTGATGGTGAAGCACTGGCTGTGGGGATGGTGCCCCCAAGGATGCTGCCTATGGGGCTGCTGCTGAGCAGTGGGGCAAGCAAGCTCCAGCAGCGCCAGTTCAGCCCATGTCTCCTTCTGAGGAGGGGGTGGGGGTTGTGTGAAGAAAACAATGAGACTCTTTTCAGGAGTTAGGTGTGTTTCAGCCTATATTTGGATGCTATGCCTCTCCTAAATTTGGGTTCTTTTCATTAATACAGGAGCTGTTTTGCTCTCCCTGTAGGGAAAAACATGGGGTTGCTGTAGGGTGGGTTATTCTGGGTTTGTTTTCTCCATCGTTTCTAAAAGGCTGAGGTCTGTTTTGGAGGACTGGAGGGGAGGTGGAGGAAGGGGTGGAGGGCAGGGGGGAGGGTCTGCTCTTGTGAGCTCCTTTGTGTGGCTGGCAAGGGGGACACTCAAACAGAGCTGCCCTCCACAGTTCCTTGGCTTACCTGTAAAGGCACTGGGGTGGACATGGCTATGAAGCCTGTAGGTTGGCTGTACTGTGGGAGGGGGATCTATGTATCACTGTTTCCATCTCCCCTTCTCCAGGCAAGGGCAACTTTTGGGAGGTGATTGATCAGGGGAGTGGGGAGAAGGCAGAGTGGTGGCATCACATGTGTTCTCTGCTGTGAACTGAATCAGGTTTCCCCCAATGCAGCAGCACAATGCGCTGGCAGTGGCTGGAATGGAGCAGTAGTGGATAGGAATTACTTGTGTCTGGGCTGCTGGGACATGTGAAGTGGAGGGATATGAGAGCAGAGGGCTATATGGAGCAGGTGTCACTTGCCTCCCTGAGTTGTTGCCAGGAAGCCAAGCTATGGTGTTTGTTGTGCCATGTTGCTCCACCTGGCTCCTGCCAGGCTCCTTGCACCCTTAGATGTCTTTCCTGGAGTGCCTGAGGTCCTCATGAACTGGCTGCCTTTTGTGATGGGGTTAAAGTCAGGATGTGGAGAGCAGTGGATCTGGTTGGAACGTTGCAACGTCCATCAATGAGACTGAAGGGCCTGATGGTTTTGTCTGCTGGTGATGTCCTAGGGACCTGGGCTGCTGCACACACCCGGCTTTGATGTGATGGTCAGCAGAGACCTTTGCATCTGTGCCATTAATTATTTGCAGTAATTACTTCCATTTGCAGCAGCTTGCGGAGCATGGCTGGGTCCTGACCCACTGTGCAGGTCCTGACAGCAGTGAAGTTTCAGGGAGGCTGCTGATAAATACAGCTATGTCAGCGATTTAGGCTAAATAAAAGGTGTAAAAACACAAGTCCGTCAGGGTATAGCAGTAAGAGTGTGAAGGACTTTGGGTACTGCACTTAAAAATCCAGACACCCTAAGGAAATAGAACAAAATTGAATTAGTGGCAGGAATTAATTCATTTTTGCTCACTTCTGCAATTAATCATTTAAATTATCAGAGATGGAAATCACAATTACAATAGTTACCTTTTGTAGTCTTTCAGGGTACTCTCCCCTCCAGTAATTTGACCCAGTTTGCTACTGTTTTAATACCTTTCTCTCGTTTTAAACACTTTTGTCTTGTTACCAGTCTTCCAAATACTTTACTGTCTGTTCCGTTCCAGGGTCAAATGGAACAAACATTATCTTCTGGCTAAAAACCGTGTTGAAAACCAGTACTAGTGGAGTCTCTTAATAGAACAGACGCGTCTGACCTGAAAAATTACATCTGTGCTCCAAAATTTCCTTCCCACTCCCCCCTTCTCCAGTAGCATCCAGTGTAAAATTCCCTTGCTGATACCCTTAGACCGTTCAAGTTACTAAACTTCAGCTAGAATTTGCTTTTCAAACAGCCCTTTTGTGACGCTTCTATAAAATTTCTGCTGCAATTGTTTTCTCAGTCTGGATTCCGTGGTGCTGCAGAGATGATCCACGTGCTCCACGGGAAGTGGCAGATTCTGGAGGCGATATGTGTACGGAGACATCGCGCTGTTGTGATAGCGTTCATTTCTAGGACAGATGTACTCCGCTAATTGTTTTAATTAAATGCAAATCATGGGTAGTACAGGGTGGCAGTTTACCAGTGGCTGTTGAAACGTGGTTTTCCATGAGGAGTGCAATGTGCTGCCTTGAGCGGCAGTCACCGTGAGAAGAGTTACTTCTTGTTTTTATCGACGAGCAAACCTGACAGGTCTTTAGATAGAAACTGAAGAATTATGTTAGTGTTTATCCCTTTGACTTGTGCTCTAGTATGTTTTGTTGCAGTTGCCTTCAAATGTGCTGAGTATTGTCAGTCTGATAAAATCACTTGTAAGCAAATAGGTTCTACTTCTAGAAAGTTAAGTTCTGTACAGTCAGGGTGGCAGTTGTTTCTACTCAGTGAATGTTGTGAACTGATCATGAAGAGACACAAATCGTGTTTATTTGTGAGAGTATTTATGGCTTTCAAAATAATTACTAAAAATTCTTTAGAAAGTAATTTCTACTTCATTACTCCATTCATACTCCTGCAAGGATAGAATGAGCATTTCTTCCCCAGATGATCACACTGATGGCCATGGTTTCAAAACCAGACTTTTTTGAGAAGTGATGAGTTAAGTACTGAAAAAGCAAGGTAAAAAAAAAAGCTTAAAAATGTTTTCTGCCTTGTATTACTGAATTTCTACCAGTTTAATAACATACTTAGTTTTAATTTGGGCTTGTCCAGGTTATGTTAAATTCAGATAAATGAAACACCTAGGGACATAATTTTTGTTGCAATTAATCAGTCTTCTACCTCATGGGCCAGCATAGTTTCCATACGGTTTCAAACGTGCAATAGATAGATTCTTAAAAAGCTTTTAAATGTAAGTGTAGGCTATTAACTGGCCTCACTGCTGTAATAATTTCCCCCTGAAATAGTACTGCTCAAGGCTACCCAATGTAAAAGAGAGCAGAACGCTGGTACGATGCTCTGCCATGGTGTTTACTCCCTGTCCCCCATCTGCCATCAGTACCTGCACCACCTCTTTCGCCATTCCTATGCTTGGGTGGTGAAATGTACCCAGCATTGCCTTCTCCTTGATGCACCTCTCTACCAGGCAGAATTGACTGGTAGACTTCCTTTTCCTCTGAATTGAGCAGATGTGGAATTCTGTGAGCACAGTCACTAAGCTTTCCTTTGGAAATGAGCCCCTTCTATGAAGGCTCCAGGCTGTGACCTGTATCTTCAAGGTTGCCGCTTCCTCACTGCGTCAGAAAGTGATACAGTCATTTCACTCTGCTGGCTAATGTTTGCGTTTCTAGTTGATGAGACAACCCACAACGTTGAAAAGTACTGGAGGAGCTTCCACGTGGGGGTCTCCTGCTTTTCTACCCCAGAGCAGGAGGCTATGTTGTCTGTTGCTCCTGTGTTGTTCTCCTGGCTTACACAGGACCTGGACTGCTATGATGATTGAAACAACTAAATCCAACCCCTTGAATTCCATTACTACAACATGAAGCCTTGATGTAGATGATTATTCAGTACATTTAAAATAAGAGTGTGCCTAAAGCCCACGGGTTTGCTACGTGGATGCCCAGATTCATTGGATGTCTTTGCAGTGTGAGAGAACTGTCAGCTAGTGCTGATGACTGGCAGGTGGCCTTTACAACAAATGCGAGCGGGTAGGGAACTGGGAGGTGGATAGAGCAGGACTGATTAGCTCTAAGAAGTAAGTAAGGAGCTTAAAAAAAAAAACGAGCAATAATCTGAGAGTGGCTGTAACTTGCAGGAATTCAGGGTATCTCACTTATGGCTGTGCTGCAGCTCTTCTTGTTAGATGCTTTTGTCCTTTGAAACGCCTTGCAGTTAGGGTTGGGCTCTTATTTATTTATTTCTTCATCTCGGCAGCTGCAGTGCTCAGGCTAGTGGGCTGAGATGCTAACAATGCGCTGCCTGCTGCCAAGAAAGGAGGTATTTGCATTCATTTTCACTTTCTTATTCTGAACACAAAAACCCCAAATAACCCCCCTGCAGTCCTTCTTCGTCCTGCCTCCCCTGAAATGGAAATGCATGCGTCAATCCAGAGCTTTGGGTAGTCACTCATGGTGTGTTACACACATCAGCTTATGGGCAGGTAAAAGCAGTGTCTGTAATCTCTACACAAAGCAGTGTTAACAGTCATCCAGAGTGGCCATAATGACAAAAAATTAACATGCCAGGAGTGGGTTTCATAGCAATGATGTAACAGATCATAACATGATCCTCTATTCTTATTTTCCTTTTTATGTTGAATTGCTTTCTTTTTTCTCAAAATTGCAAGTTGCTCATGCTGAACCTGTCAGGAGCAGTCTGTGTGCCACAGAGGTCATTCTTCCCCATTTTTCAGTCCTCTGGTAATTTTGGCAGTGATGCAAGACAGGAGGTGAAGCTGTGCTTGAAGTTCTCCAAGTTTATCCTCTTCAGGTGGGGATCTGGGTGGCAGGGTGACTTGCCTGTGGATTTGCAGAGTTGGGGGGTGTGTGGGAGGCTGTGCAGTGCCGCTCACTGACTTCCGCAGGCAGCCTCATGAACAGGAAACAGACAGGATAGTAACCTTTCTGCATGTGGAGCTTGGGGTGTGCTGACTGCATTAGGAAGACAGCAATTTAACTAAAGGGTTGTAATTGAGGGGTGGAGGAATTGGAGAAGCCCAGAGAATGCAACTCTAGCGTTTTTATATTGTAACACATTGACTAAACCAGATATCAGAAATAACCCTATTGCCATGACACTTGTTTTTATGTCTCTGCTTAGTTTTAACAAGGCTCATTACAATTCAGAGCACCACATTGAAATCCACTCTGCCATCTTTCTTTAATGCATTAAAGGACTCGCAACGTGTTTCTTTTGTGGTGAAAGCCTATCGCCTCGGTGTGAGGGGCTAACAGGGTACGTGTGTCTTTAATTCAACATGTTTTGCTCCTTCTGTACTGCAGTTTGACAGTTTAGTTCTTCAGTTACTGCAGCAGCAAAGCTCTGTGTTTCTAGGAGCACACAGGGCATGAGGAACCTTTCTCAGGTACGTGGGTTCTGTGTCTAAGTCTAGACAGCCCGTGTGCTGCTTACAAACAGCTCTTGCAGCCAGGTGAGACTGGCAGAAATCACACCTGAGGAGGCACATTTCTGCAATTCTGAGCTGGCCACTTCTGTGCAGTTCCTGGTTGCTCTTTCCTTTCCTCCTGGAACATCAGCATAAAGAATCACAGGGCTAAAGGGGGAAAAAAAATCATCTGCTGATACTTGCTTAGAAGTAGCAGATAACCTCCAGCGTGGGGTTTTTATGTCATTGTAGTAAGAGGTAGAAAAAAGACACTGGAAAGCCTATGACAGTGTAGCCTGTAGGAGCTTTACAAATTGATTCATATGTTCCATTCAGAGTAGAGATTTGATACAGAGTAATGGCATCAAATAGCTTAAAATAATCTTTTATTGATTTTATGGATGGAAGTCCATACCTGAGAATCAAACCTGAGGTTATGGTAGTATCTGCCTTGACTTTTTGCAGTGTTTTGTGCACGTGTGCTTTTTAAAAGCTCTTCTATTTTTCTTGTGTCTTGAATGGCTGTTGCTGCCTCCCTTCCGCTTTATATCTGAACTACAGAAATGGCTTGCTGAAATGTTTACGGCGTAAGAACAGTCTGTCCAGTGTAACTCGCTTGATACACCTGCAGCAGAGGTCTGAAGAGAGAATTTTTGTAAGGTCTGCTGTGCTGGTTTGATTTGGTGAGGGGGCGGTGGCTGTCCCCTGCCCACAGAGCGAGTGGGTCCCTGTGGGGCACAGCGGGGGATGCACCTCGTGATGCTGCTCCAGACTCATAAACAAACCATCACGTGGCTGCACAGCCCTAGCGAGCAGGCAAGGATAGACAGCGAGAGCATTATCCTGATTGGATTTCCCCTGCGAGCTGCTGCTGATTTGAATGTTTTGGAATGAGTGCTGAATGAAACAACACAAGGTGCCTGCCTTTTCCTCACATCTTTATTCCTTTTCTTTATTTTCTTCAGCGATGGGGTGCAGAAAGAGTCACTGAACCTGCCAGAAGCTTCTCTGGATGCAGGTGCTTGCATTGCCCCCTGCTCTGCTTACTTGACAAACACGAGCGTGAGCAGGCACTGTGTGCTGGCTGTCGTGTGAGTGTGTGTAGCTGCAGAGCAACTAACAATTACAGTTGAGATGTTAAAGAATTTTGCTCTATGCATACTAAAAATGGGTTTCTCTGCTGGCACACAGTTCCTCCCACTGGATACCTGGTGGAAGCAGCAGTGCTCTGGATGTGAGACAGTTCTGTGGACCAGCCTGCTAACCCTTGATTGTGAAAGATTAGACTTCAAAAGCAGCATTTAGCTCTAAATGTAATTATAGCTCAGGTTCTCTGTGTCCAGCCTTTTGATTTGCAGTGTGCATGTTATAAATGGTACTGCCCAGAGAGCAGGGTGTGCTGCAGCACTTTGCTGAGAACATAACAGGTCATGGTATCAGCCTTAGAGCTGAATACTACTTGGTTGTAATCTTCATCTTTAGATATTGGAACTCAGTAGTCATTTAGTTTGTGAGATGAGCGTTGTTTAGCAAGCTAACCCTGATCCAAACCAGCAGAAACTAGATGTGCACTTGAATGAGCTTTGTACCTTCTGGTTATTGATAGGGTTGCAGGTATTGATGTTTGGGAAATACCAAGTTCATAGTGATACTTTATTAATGATCTGCAAGGAATAACTCATGAGGTTGCATTTTTAGGAGTCTGGGGCAGAGAGGAGGCTCGAGGAATGATTTAAGAGCTCAAGGAAGAGGCTGCAGAGCTCCTGAAGGGTAATTTAGGCCAATAGTGGAGAAGGGAAAAAGCTTATGTACAGCAAGAGGTGGTAGAGTGAACAGGACACTTTTCTAATCTATCCAGAGATGAGGAGGGTGTGAACAAAGCTATACCCTGACACGCAAATGAGATGCAATCTCAGGAATGGCAAGTTGGCCAAGGGGCTCGTGGACTTGTAGAGCTTCCTTTAAGTTTAGCTTGACAGACTGCAAATAACATTTGAAAAAATACCCATTTCCAGACTTATTGTTATTAAGTGATTTGTGCTGAGCCTTTTTTTGTTATCCACTGCACCAAGACCCACAAAATGCATTTCTCAGAGGCACTTAATGCTCAGGAACACATTGACCTGGTAATGTCAATGTGTGAATTATCATTCTCCAAATGATAATTTTTAAACCACATACATTTGTGAATCTTAAAAAAGGCAGTTTGGAAAAATCTCCCTAGTTAAGATGCAGACAGACCAGACCAAGTGCCAAGCTGTGCAGCTGTGGGCAGGTCACACATACTCCAGGTTCCTAATTTGTGTTGTGTATGGAGGCTTAGTAAGGCAGATAAATCCTACAGTGGTGGCAGAGCACTTGAGTGCTCTGGCTACTGGTGGCTGAAAGAATCCAGTAGTGATTGACACTGGTTGTGCACTAGAGGTTTTGTCAGATATTGAACAGCAGAGTTAAGTGGGGACCAGATATGAAAAGATGAGACTGGGATTACGGGAGTTGAGGATGTCTGAAAGTGGCTAAACTAATTCTGTGTGTGTGTGTGTATGCCCGTCCCACAATGGCAGAGGCCACCACTTCTCTCTAGTGAGCATGAGAAGCAGAATTAGATTAACCTTTCTTTTCTACAAGTGGCAGATTTGGCCGTGATGTCTCTTAAAAACAGTTACTGGCATGAAGTTAAAGCATGTCAACTTGCCTGTGTGGCACCATCTGCATCTGTGATTTAAAAAATCCCAGGAGGATGAAATGAAGAAAAACAACATCGTTTCAAAAGTGAAATGAATTTCTAAAGCCATTTGTCTTATTACTTAAAAAAACCCCCAGAAATCCAAAAAAGCCCTTGAGTCAAATTATCAAAGATAAACTTTTGGAGAAGATTCCCCATGTGCATTTTCTTTTAGAAACCCCAGCATTCTGTTTTACTTGGTTGTCACTAATGCAGTTTATAGTACTGCTTCCAGCTACATCTTACAGCTAAGCGATGCGGTGCTGACTTGTATAGATCCGCCGTGTGTCACTGTAAAGCCGTTGGCTCAGTACAGGTTTGTCAGACGAGCCTCACTTCTTTCCATACTGAGGGTGGTGACATTTATTGTCATCCTTTAAAGTCCACAGGATCTTGCCCGGAATATCTTCGCTTCTGTCACAGAGGACTCAAGTCTGATACTACATATCCCACTAGGCTGTGGTCCACTGCTAAAAGAGTTGCAATACTTCTTTCTCAGTGGTTACTGACATGTTTACAGATAGAATTCTTTTGCAAATATTCCCCAAACAAGCGGATTTTGAAAAACAATTTTTAAAGGTTTTCTGGCCTCTGCTTCATCTGTTCTCTATTATGTACCAACAGCCCAACAAGAAAATGCTTGAACCCCAGCTCCTCTGAATACTGCTGGTATAATTGTGTTCTGAAGCCTGCAATTCAGGGCTTGTTCCATGCTAGAAGAAAATCATTACAGTTGTGTAGTGTCAAGGGCTTCTGCGTATCAAGACGAACTGCTGCTTCTGTTCCTATCTCTTTCCCTGTAACCTTGAGTAACCGATCATTTGTTTACAGTATCTGTTGCCGTCTCCTTTAAAATTGGCATCAAAACCAACCACTTGATTACTTTTCATGCTTTATAAAGCATTTGGACAACTGCTAATTAAAAAGCCCAGTAGAATTGTAAAATACAGAATTGTCAGTTACTGAGCATTCATGAAGGTTAAGATACAGGATCTAAGACCAAAAAGCTGATGTTAGTAGGAACAAGCACTTCAAAACCTGGCAGAGGGAAGCGGGAGGTTTGTCAAACTATTGGTCAAAAAGTACTTCCCAGGAAAGGTATAAATGGACTCAAAGTGGGGAAGGCTGTGATGTGGGGAGGAGAGAGTAATGAGTCAATTCAGAGATCTTTCTGCAGCAGTTAATCCTCCAGCGCCAGCCTGGCCATCAGCAGCTACAGCATCCTCCGCTGAGCTCCAAGAAGCTGCTTTGCTTTCTCTCGTCACTTGAGCAACCCACGGTGCCTAGATAAAGTGCATCAAGTGAATTTGAGAAATATTTAAGCTGAAATGTGTATTAAGGGTAGTAGCTAGCCCAACCCCCTTCCTTTTTTCCCCCATGTCATTTCTAATTCATAAAAACAAACCATAAAAAACCCCTTGAACTTCGTGCAAAAATCTGTTGCTCTGTAATTTGCAATTTAAATGATACTTCCCCGTGTTTGACTGCAGGCAAAATCAGCTATTCTATTCCCATCCAATTTAATGCTTTTAGTTTTGGGTGTGTTGTGTGGGACATCCTGGAATACTAATTATTTTTCTCCTCCCTGTTTCTTGTTTCATAACCATCAACAAGCAGGATCTGCTCTTGTTTGGTACTTCCTTTTTATTGTTTGTTTCAGTGAAGGCTTTTTGCAGATTTTGCTACAGGTGATGTTTCTAGTCAGTGTGATTTTTAAACAGGGTGTTCAGGCTAGTGTTTAATTACAGAAAACATTGTTTAATGCACATGGAAGCTCAGATTCATATAACGGCAAAGAAGGCAGGGCCTTACCTGCTGCAAACAGAGACAGATCTCTTTGTGATTTTGTTTTGCAGTCATAAATATTGGAACAGAAATGTCATTTCTAACGATGGCGTTGGAAAGTGATTCTTCAATGCAGTGTGGTCCCATGGCAGTACTGCCCTGTCCTCCTATGACTGGCCAGACCCAGCCAGTTACCCGCCTTTTATGGTCACAGGAGGTGATAGGTAACTCTATATCACAACACTTCTCAACATCAGCACCGAATGCTTGAGGAGATGATACACTATTGAGAACTCCAGCAAAGCCAGAAGTGCCTTGTTCTTGGTCTGCTCTGTGTGTTGTAAATGCTCACCTAGAAAACTTAGTGAGTGGTGTGACTGGCACCTTCAGAACAGACCAGTAAAAAGGAGAAGGATGCGCTGTTGGGTAGGAGGGAGACAGTGTAACATCATGAGGAGTTGGAAAATGGAAGTTGTGGTGATGGTTTCACCCGTTTGACCTCTACAAAAAAAGATATGGGCAGCTATTGGCTCAAGGAGACCCATAACTGCAAGGGAAGGTAACTGCAGTCTTGTTTACTGCAGTATTACTGAGAAATAAAGCTTAGAATTCATTAAATTGTCCATTTGTAGGTCTTTATAGGAGTCCTATAAATCTAACAATTTCTAGGGTAAATGAGGTGGTGGTGAGAAGTCTTCACAATCTGAACTCTGAATGAAGAAACCATAAACACCTTCATTACTGAATTGTTTGGTGCTTGTTTTGGGATCCTGCATCTGCTCCTGTACCTAGTACTGACCCTCTGAAGAACAAATTAAACACTTAGTGGGATTTTAGAACTAAAAGAGAACTTTGAAAAAACTCTAGAAAAGGGTCAGTCAGTCAAATGAGACAGCTTTTGGGGAAGAACATCTGTGCCTTAATTACTGCTACATAAACCTAGATTGTTTTTTGTAATGGTGTAAATAAGTAGAAGCTGTTTTCTTTAATTTTCAAAAGATAGTGTTGAGTTTTAATGGGTTGAGTTTTTCAAAGACCTTTTTATCATTTTTCTCCTTGATTTTGATGGAAGAATAAATATTCCATATTTGAACCCTCTTAAGTGAAGTGAACTTTAGCATCTTGGGATAAATTTAGATCATTTCTCTCTTTACTGAGGAGGAGGAGGAGCTTTTAATAGCTTTTCAAAGTTTGCCTTGTGTTACGGCTATGCAAAGCGCTGGAAAACAATTACACCAGTCCCGTTGCTGTTTAGCTGGTGAGAACTACAGATGAGGTTGTCTTTTCCTTTGAACGTCTGACTCACCCGAGTTGTCTGTTGAAGCTGACAGCTTTATTGCAAAGCAAAGAAAGCAGTTGAATAAACGAAAAGAAAAACCCCAAACCAAATTTCGGTGCCGCTGCCTACCTGCGGTGGAGAGCATGACCCTGGGATTAATGGGAAGGAGAGGTGAGAGTTTCCCTTCTGTGCCCCCAAAAGCTGAAATCGTAGATGGTGCTGCCGAGCAAGACTGGGCCTTTGCTCAGATGACTTCAGCCACGGCACGTTGTTTCGGGCTGTTGTAATTGTTTGCAAAACACTTTCAGGGGTTCTCCCCGTGCTGGTACTTGTTCTGAGCTTACGTAACGTGCAAACAGAGCAGACAGCGAGTGCCGGGAGGGCTGATGGTAATGGTTCTTTGTCACAGGTACCAGTATCTTCAGGTGCAGGATGTTGCTCAGCTTTCAAAGCAGCGATTATATGGAAAGAGAAAAATGTTTTCAGTTCATTCTTGCCCATTCAGTGCAGGGCTGTTCTCTTTCTGCTTTCTCTTAATTCGTGGTGTGACAGCACCAGTCAGTGCTGTGCTGCCTCCAGACTCTGCAAAGCCTCACATGAAGAATTGTGGCTTACTTGGTTTTTGAGGGGTTTTCATAGCACAAGTGTCGTAATGAATCTAAGTCCACAAGATTTAGACCCCAATTGCAGGGACAGTGTCATCTTCTCCCTCTGCTTTTTCTATACATATATATTGATGTCAAACACACTGAGGATCTGCAAATCGGGAGCAGTTTGTGTGCATGGCACGTGTAAAAAAACCCATCGATTCCCAGGTTTTTCTGTCGTGACAGAGACTCAGACTTTTCCCTGGGGTTTATGAGCTGGTGAAGTGTTTTCATTAAAAAGGTGACATGGTTATGGGCAGACCTTAGGACATTGATTTGGATTATGAGTTACTGCTGGCCTTCATTTGTATGAAATTCATCGCTTGCTTTATTTTGCTGCATTTAGGTACCTGGTGAACACAGTGATCTCAGGGGGTTTCTGGATAAAGTTTGAGGATGTTGTCTCCTTTTGATTTTGAGAGGCTCATGTCTGTTGGACTTTGTTGCAATGGCATGAACTTGCCCGGGGCTCCTAATGTGCCTGAACCGTAGGTGACCGCCGTTGCTGCACAGCCAAACATCAGAGCTGTTTGGCTTGCTGGCGCTGCTCAAATAAATAGGGTAAGTGTGTAGCAGCAGCAGTATGACTCGGGCTGGACTGCAGACGGTGTATCAGTAGCATCGATACACAATCCAGTGCCAGTTAGGCATGTAATTGCACAGAAATGGCCTCTAATACCAGTTTCAAGAAGAGCTGCCAAAACCACAGCGCTCAAGGCCTCTCCCTCTGCCTTCGGCCAATGCACGAATGAAACAGCCCCCAGCTTGTTCCTCCGGGACACAGGCCTGCCTTGTTAGGAAATCGGTGAAGTTTGGGAACCCACAATACCTCACATAGCTCTGTGTACAGTAACGGAGGGTGGAAATAGGGCCATAGGCATGAGCAACCAGACGAGTTATAAATATAGAATACTCTCTCAATTCCAGTTTCGTTAGTCATGGGAGGACAGTGAGAGTTTTATAAACTTATAAGGAATATACAAACAGTTCTGAATTTAAAATAACTCTGTATAATTTTTTTAGTGTGTGAAAAGAATATTCTTTTTTGAGACCATCCATGTAAGTATCTGCTATACACGGAGCGTAAGGATCTGTGTATTTATATGTTCATGTGAATGTCACTTGAGATGACAAAAAAAGGTACCGGAGGAGAAAATTGTAGCTCAAACGTGCCAAACTCTAGCAGAAGCAGAGTGGGAAGCACGCTGGAGCTTTGTGCTAGTATCAAAACCATGAGTCTCCCCTTTTCTTTAATAAGTGCCATCTGATGCCATCTCCAGGACTGGAGCAGCAGGCAGTATCGCTGAGCTGGCTTTGCTGCAACCCGGAGCCCCTGCTCAGATCCAGTGGTACAGCTCACCTTGACTGTCCTTGCTCTGAATAAATAAATAAATGTCCTGGTACTGCCTAATCTGATCCCAAATCCTTACTACAGAAAAGGATTTAGAAAGTCCGAAGCAATGTCGTTATTTTTTTTTCCAGTCTTCCTATCAGGAATTCCTCAAAAGCATGTGCCTGGCTATAAGCAGAGGCAGCACAGACATCCAAGTATTAACTGTGTGCTTGACTGCGTGGCCGGCCAGGCTGGGTGTGCTCCCTGTCACCTGGCTTTGTTATACACGTTCGCAGTTTCTGGGGGATGGCATGGGCAACTGTGGTTTTCCTTGTTCAGTTCATTTTATCAGTGTGTTGGGAACGCTGAAAAAGTTCTGTTTCATATCAGAAGGTGTTTTTAAAGATGAGTGCAGACTAGACGCCATAAGGCCATTCTCCACTTAGGGTAGAAGAAAACACTGACTGAACCTGTGTGGTGACCCTCAATCAGTGACCCTCACTGACCCAGGTCATGTTTGGTATCTTCGAATTCAGGTGTTACAGTCATTTGCTTAGCTTCAGTGTGTTGAAGGTTGCAGTGGTTTGCTTGGGGGTCTCAGTAATGTCCCCAAAGGACTGTTGGGGATCAGCAATCCCTCTATGATTGCATGCGTCCTTGCACTTCTCAGAGCAGTTCTTGCAACCCAGCTCAGCCTTTTCCAGCCACAGACAGACCCGTTCAGTAACTGCTGCAGCAATTTTGTTCTGTGGAAATAAAACTCTGTAGGATGGAGTGAAAAGTTCACGTCCAGACAGTTCAGGATGATTTACGGACTATGAAAGCAATTTGCATCGAGTCTGAAAAGATACTCAATGTGTTCTGTTTTCCTTCTGAAATGCTTCCATCCACAGTCATAGAATCATTAGGGATTGGAAGGGACCCCAAAAGATCATCTAGTCCAATCCCCCTGCCACAGCGGGATCACTTCACTGGAGAAGTTATCGAATCAGTCGTGGCAGAGAAGTAACTAATTTTAATACAGGCTTGGTATCAGTTATCTCCTTTCTGCTGTCCATGTAGGTATGTTCAAATACACTGTGTGATGGTTCAGTGCATGATCTTGCAGTCTGCTCCCAGTCCTACAACCCCCCCCCACCCCTTGGTACCTTCTGCATTCCCACTGTGCTTATTGTAGAGGAAAGATTTTGAATGAAAAAATTATCCCATGATTATGAAAACTGGAGAAAGAGCTCACCTTCAGTTTGTTGTGGGTCTCAAGAGCACAACCTGCAGCTGCTGTCAGATTTGCTTACAGTCTCTTGTATTTCTGGAAGTCATGAAGGAAATGCTTTGTTTAATCATTTTGAACATAATTGCCTTAATATTGTTTGAAGTGATGGATGTTGATCTGAACAGGATGCTTTCACTTGCTGTGTGCAAATACCCTAAGTGGTGACGTACTCCCAGGCTTACTGGGCTGTAATTTAAAACAAATGCACCCGGGTGTCTCTGATAACTTTCCAAACCATCAGTATTCTCACATCTTGTTTTGCCCTTCATTGCAATTCTTCTCTTTTCTCAGGTCCCTCAGTATCTAGATCTTAATCCTGTTTGTAGTGCACCGTCTCACTAGGGAATGAACAGCTTGAAAAAAACTAGCTTTGTAGTAAAACAATTTGAATTCAGTCTTTGCTCTTTCTGGCTGCTTCCTTCAGTTTTAATCTTTTTGATGATTAACAGGTGGTGGTGTTTGTTGCTAATGCAGGTTTCCTAGTTAGAGATTAGCAAACCCTTTCTGCCTTTGCCCTGCTGTGTGTGTTGTAAACATGAGTTTTACTGAAGCTTTTTGGGTTTCTTCGTTTTTAGTGTAATTAGCCTTGGACTGGAGCGGTTGATGTTCTGCCTCTAAGACGAGCTTTATGTTTGATTTCTTGTGCCCGTATGGCTAAGCCTGTTGATGGGCTTAATGTGTGAATGTGAAGGGCATTCCTGAAACGAAGCAGGAGTTGAGCCCCTCCAAACTTCTGCCCAAGATTAAACTGTCGTTACCCTTCAGCGTTAAAGAGCTGCATGCTTCAGGCCAGTGTGATAATGGTATCACACTGTCTGTTTATTTAGAATAAATCTGGAATGTGAATAATATTCTCCCTCCAGCTGGAATTTTGCCAGGAGATGACTGACCAGCACTCCTTGCTTGCAGTGTATTAATTAAATCCTTTAAAGCTTATTGCCTTATTGCCTTACACTTGCAGCATTTGGAAGACAGCTTTAAGCATCAACAAGCAATATATTGCTCGTAATCTGGAGCAAAAAGAAATCATTTGCTTTGGAGCTCTTCTCCTGCAGCCCTTTTCCCAACGTGTTACTGAAGAGTTCAGGAACTTCATGTATTGGTGACCATGAGTGGTGGGTGATGGCAGCAGACAGGGAGCAGCAGTCACCGCTGTGGGGTGACTCTTGCATTTGTCCCCACTGGGACGTTCCTGCTTCTGATTTGCATCTTCCAGTGGGAAATTTCCTTTTTCGTGGAGGAAATGTTTGTAGAACAGTGCAGTACTGATGGAAAAACATTCCCAACCAATTTGTTTACCTAGTGGGAGATAGAGTAAAACTGGCCTGAGCGCCTGATAGAGCCAGTATGTGTGCCTCAGTTGGACTTGTTTATGTACTGAATTCATACTGGCCTGGAAAGGACAAAATGGACTTGTTTTTTTCCTCTTTCTCACAAGTGCCAGCTGCAATGATGCCAATCTGGGTTGTGCTGGGCAACATAAACTGTTTTGAAAGAGAATGTAATTCGTGCTGCTGGGGTTTGTCAATAAGTCATGTTTATTTGCACCTTCCTGGCCGGCCGTGAGCTTTACGTACTTGGGAGCAAATGGAGTAACTGTACCGTATAGTGGTTCCTGTTGACTGTGGTCTAGGGTAGTTGTTTTCTTCACTTGGGTTCCATTTGCTCTAATTTTGGTGTGACGTGAGTAGCTGTAACGCTGCTGGAGCTTTTAGCAGCGTTGATTGCTTCACTTGTAGAAAACCTGGAGGGATGGGAGGTTTTACAGTGCCAAATCATGTCCCTGAGTCCTCTAGTCTCTCTAGATAAAATGGGTGTAGGACATGTGTTGTTATGTGTCACAGCTGGGAAGCCTGGAAACTGTTTTGAGGTAACTTCTAGGGTAAGGAATGAATGATAGATGGCCAAAAGCGGGGCTGGTGTGTGTCACTGAACTCCATTGTGTCCAACTGAAGTACACTTCAGGTTGTTTTCATCGGTTTTAGTAGGCTGCTCTGCTCTCCTCAGATTGGAGGCAGAGCTACAGGTATGTTTTGCTGAAGCATTTGTGTATTTGAGGGATTACAAACTGTGCCCTGGGCTGCTGACTTCTTGGGGCTGTGCTGGTGTGTGTGTACTAGTCTGAAGCACTCTAGGTGCTAAAATTAATCTGAGGTAAAAGGAAAATACTAATGTTGAAGAAAAAGTGGCAAAACGGGAGGACTTCGAACCCCTCATCGCAACAGTATGCTCTAGCAGAGTGTTCCTTTCATTGAATGATGAATGTTTCATCTCTGTTTCATAGACCTCTTGACATCTGGTGGCATCTGAATGTGTCCAGGTGCGGAATGGTGCTAGGCTTTCTTCTCCTAACCTGTCTCCACTCTTTTCTTATACTACCTTTTCTCTAGAATCATATACAGATGCTTCTATCTGAGCAGCTGGATCGATCTATTTCACAACTGATTTTAGAGACTTTTAGCCTGGTGGAAGAGGATGCAAGAGTAGATAATCGGTCATTCATAGATGAAAAGTTGAGCAGTTACTGGGCTGGTGCCAGGTTGAGTAAATTCTTGGAGGTTATTTTGAGGTTCTGGATGCTTCATCACACCTACTCCTTCACTTGGGGGATGTGGCATTTACAGCATCTCTGACAAACTGAATTACCACGAAGCAAGAGACTAAAAAACTTTGTGTGGAAGCTGACCACATGTAGTTAAGTTTCATCTGGATTTGTATAGTGGGAGGAAAATAATTCACAGAACAACTTCAGAATAACTTCAAGATCCTTGGAAAGCTCTGCCAGATAAAAATGGCCTGGTAACAACCAGGATGTAAATATGGAAACACATGACTGCAATGATCTTGGGTCAGACGTAGCTTGCAGGCTGTAGTATTATTTCTTGGTGTAAATTTGAATAGACCTATCCACACATTTTGCAGGTGGACACGATCATGTACATCCTAGAGGTTTAAAGAGGAGGGAGATTATCACTTCCAAGTTCTATCAGTTCGGGGTTGGACTGAACTTTTATGATCTGACACTTATTTTCAAAATCTGCCAAACTTATGCCTAAACTTCTAGAAACTGCTAGATATGGCAGTAGGTTTTTTCCTTCAGGACTTTCACTGAACATGAGAGAACCTTGTGATAGAAAAAAATACATGTTTGTTTATATTGCTCCAGAAACAGGCATTAACAACATCTGAAGGTTTTCCACAACTGCTCTAAGTGGCCTCTTCAGTGCTTCGGCAATGACTTGTACCCGTGTTTCTCCGATCGGAACACGTTCCCGCATGTATTTAATGTATATTTCCTTATTGCAGCCTTTATTCTGTAGATACTTGATTCCGGCTCTGGCCATGAATCACTGAAACTGGATTTTCTGAGTAATGTCTCTCCAGTCTCTCTATTCTCACAGAATCAAAAAAAGAAAAGGCAAAAGAAATCAGGTCTTGTATTGGCTGCCTGAGCATTTGAAGTGAAGTCAGCTGTTTGAAAGACCGTACCAAAGCTTTGACCATTAAAATGCAATATTTTTTAAATTCTGTCATGTAGAGGGATTAGCATTCCAAAAATGATGGGGTTTTTCTGTCTTCATGGATAAACTTAGACACCTAATTTTTTCATTAGTTGGCCAGGAAAAACTCTCCCTTCCTCCTCTCTTTTTTCTGTTCAAAAGAAGTGGGTTTTTCCCTCCCCCTGCCCCCTTTTCTTTCTTAAACATTATTTTATGTGGAGGATGCTCTAAAAAAGCAGAAACAGTATAAAAAAGGAAGGATCAAATATCTTTTTACAAGGAGAGAAAGAATCTTTAAAAAAATATTTATCCCACACTTGGCAACTTTTTGCTCGCCCGCATGTGACTGGCTCGGTGCCACCCTTGGCAGAGGGCAGTGCCTCAGCTTGCCAGAAGTCTTCCTCTTCTGGCTGCTATTTCACTCGCTGTGACCGATTGTTTATTCACCTGATTTTTCTGTTTCAGCATTGCTGAAGTCATGGCGTTTTGGAGATGATAAGAACACTTTGTCTGTCCAAACTGTACAACAGCCATGATGTCAACGGTGAATGTTTGCAGTGAGCGTTAGCTTTGTGCGCACTTGGAATAGCAGGGAGGGATTGGATGTCGGACAAACTGCCACCTCCTTCGCGTGGGGCTGGCCAAGAAGGAACTGCCATAAATACAGAGAGAGCAGTTGTTTCTTGCTTGGGTTTTTTTTGTGTGTGTGTGTGTTGGAGGGTTGTGTTTGAGGATTTCCCAACCTTGCTTTGTGTTTGCACTTTGGTTGAACATCTCGAGGATTTTAATTGAGAATAATGAGTGTCTGAGGCAGATTGGTGAACTTCTTGTCTGTAAGATCTTTGCATTTAGTTTAAAACTATCTGTATGTCAGGTCTGAATCAAATTTAATTCCAAGATGCCAATGGGGTAAATGTTTGGCTGTTTTCATGAGCAGTTGTACTATCTTAATGGTTTTTAGATAATCTCCTGAAATTCGTTTATACAGAAAACTTGACAGAGAGCAAGTGAAGCCTGGATGGTCAAAGAAACTGCTGTTGTTGGTTTTGCTCTAGTCGGTTTGATTTGTAGCTGCTGGTAACTCTTGTCCTTCTCTGAAGACATGATGATACTCAAGACTTCCACTCCCTATGTGTAAATAGACACTCTGGTCTAGTCAAGCCATGAAGCTGCTGAAGGACCTGCACTTCTCCGTCTCTTGCTTTGCCTTCCTTCTTTCATGGCTGCCCTCCAAAGGCTCCAAAATTTTCCATGATCTTGGGAGCTCCATGTGACAACAATTAAGCAGTTTTTTTGCCCTTGTGCTTGTCAGCAGGGATGTTTTCAGGGTATTGGGTGTTTTTTGAGACACTTTTCAGCTTTCCTGATGCAAAGCCCTGTTACACCTGGCTAATAAATTCTGTCACCAAATACCAGACCAGTGTCTGCCTCTACTTGTCTCTCTAATGTTCTCTCAGACTAAAGTCATCAAGTAATTGATGACTTTTCAGACGGTTTTTGGCAAAAGTATTTTAGAACTTGCACTTTAAATGTTTTGGTACAAATTCAGCAGCCCAGTGTAGCCCAGTTTGGGAGGGCAGAGGTGGGGATAGGTGGGGCTGGATAGTAAGGTCAGCCAGTGGTGTTCAGTAAGATTTTTATAACCGGAACATGAGGCAGATAAGGCTCTGTTGTTGTTCATAATATATCCTATGCACACAAGCTCTTGTTCTGCCTCTTCAAGGAAGCAGGAGACCTGTATTGTCTCCAGGCTGAAAACTCTGCCAACGTTAGCAAGAACAAGCAAAAAAACAGCACTGAGAGAAAAGTGAGGTTGCTGAGCTTTGAAAAAATCATCTTTAAAAAGTTTTCAAGGGTTCTTGTTAAAATGGTTGTGATTAAAATATTACTGTAGCTTGGAAAAGCAGCATCACTGATCGTCTTTTTCATGTGAACTTGTGTATCCTCCTGAGCTTCAATTTAGATTTCTGTAGACGAGAGTCAGCAGATTTACTAGGAGATGCATCAAATCCTATTTATGTAGCAGACTGTTCATGAATGGCAGAAACATTTAGGGAATACAAAAGTCTTTCCCAAGAATGAAAGAAACTCCCTCTTTTCCTACTACTATATTTATCTGAATAACTAATGTAGCAGTGTTTGGTTTATAAAAAATAGTCTAGATAAAAGCAAAACCCCTTGCATTTAATCAATACATCCAGTAATGAATTTTGTGGAGGCATGAAGGGGGGGTATGTGTGTGTTTGTGTTGGGTTTTTTCTTAGTAGGGTTTTGAACTGGAAATGTAGCTACCACACGAAATCGTGAGTCCTGGCACCCACTCAGAACAGCAGTCCATCTGCTAGCAAGACACACTTGAGTTTTTTAAAAAACGTCATCCTTTAGCAGTTGAAATGCAGGAAATACTGGGCACTTCAAAGTGAGAGGAATTTGTGGTGCCCTGCTAAGGCGGCATCTGGGCAGAATTTAGCCCGTTTACCTTCACAGGATTAATGTTTGCCTGCACGTGTTTGTTTGTTTTAGGGTGAGGGTTTGGTGTGTATAATTTTTTTTTTTCCTTATCAAGTGAAAAATAAATCTAGCCTCTTCATGCCCTGCATTATTTAGCAGTGGTTTCCTCTATATTCCTGCTCTCAGCAATCTTACAAGTAACTGGCTCTGCAGAAATTTTCTTTGTTTGGCCAGACTGTGAGATTTGTGCTACCAGGGCAGGCACTGGCCATCCTCATTTTGCCGCTGCATTATTCTGTAGGCTTCTCCCCCCACCCCCTTTTACTTGCCTGCTTGGTTTCACTCTGAAAATTGAGAGTATAGATATGGAGTGGGGGAGACAGAACTGCTGTGGAGTTTTAATAGCACTATGTGCAGGGAAAGGGCTGCAGCATTCAATAAAGCTTCTTTTCTAATTGGAAAAGATTGCTGAGCTCTTGGGCAGCTTCAGTAGTACCTTGTCACGCAGTTAGACCTGCTGCAGCCAGTTCAGTCTATTCAAGCTCTCTAATGCCAGCTGGTTGTGCTGGTGGCACATACATAGATACACCGATCATTAGGGGTTAGAAGGGATCTCCAGGGACCTCGAGTCCAACCCTCCTTGCTCAAGCAAGATCATAAAACCTAAGACAGGTTATATAGAGAAGCATCAAGACATGACTACGCACACGCAAGTTAAGCCCTCTCAGGTTTGGTGAGGAGGTTGTTAGCTATCTGATAATATAGGGGAGATGGTTTTAAAGCTGTTGGGTTACTTGGGGATTACTTGCAGATGGAATTTTGTCCACAACACCCTTCTTCGCCTTCGCTGTATAATGAGGGAACTTACTCGAATGCTTGACAAGTTTGCAGTTGGTGCTTGAAAATAAGTAATATGTACAATTAATCCTGATCATTACAGGGGCACTTGGATAAGAAATGCTGAATTCTGAGTCGGTGGCTTTACCAAGGTCTTCTCATGGTGGACGCTACCTTAACGTTCGGAGAAAATGATTTTTCTTATAGTAAAAAGTTGGCACAGGATGTCTGTGCAGAGCTAAGAACAGTTTTCTTTATTTTTCTTTCCCCCTCCCTGCCCTCCCTCATTTTTAAAAACTAAATTGCTTAATAGCTTTTGGTCCTGTGTCATGTTGTGGTGCAAAAAAACATACTGGAAATAGTATGGGGAGAGAAGCGGGGTCAAGACTTCAGATTGTTTAGTTGTGCATTAAAGCAACTCTGGAGAGGCAAACTGAAAGACCAGCAGCAACACAGAACTTCAGTGGAATCGTCAGTTTCATAAACTTCTTCCTCTACAGACCGGGCTCTGCTGCTTCTCTGTTCACTTCAGGATACGAATTTCTTTGCTGGCTATGTTTCTTCACTCAGATCATTCTAAATGTCTTGTGGTTCTTTGCTTGGATGTGGCTGTAGCTCTAGTACTGAAACCTAGTTACTGCTGGTCCTGTGTTTTAGCTAAGTTAGAAAGTGGAAAACAGTTACTTGATGCAAACCAGATTTCCTATCTGTGTTTGTTTACAGAGCCTCTGGCACACAACTCGCGTGGCCAAAAGGCCATACAACGCTGTAATCAAAATGTTGTTACATAAATATAATGCTGCCACTTCTTCTCATGTAGCCATGGTGAGCTCGGCTGCTCAAAGTTCTGCTCTTCACTTGAGTCTTCACTTGAGTCTTCTGAGCTGACCTGCTTCCTCATAAAACAAATAACTCCACAAACCTCCACCCCAATTTTTTCTTCTTCCTTTCATATTTTGTTCTCCAAACCCAGAATCTGGGGATAAGGCAGAATTCTGTTGCAATTTCCAGGGGAAAATAGTACCTCCATGGTTCCACAGTGTTTGATGTCTGCCATCTGTACTTTATTACACCTCGTTTTGCACACATAAGCAACATTGGGATGCTGCATTGAGGTCAACTAACCATGCTACAGGGTAGCAGCACTTTGTTGTACCAGTGTCATTAGACTGTTTATAGGATGCTTCTTTTGTTGCCAGCAGACGACCAATTTGAAGTACAAATAGGCAAGACAAGCAGTGCTTAGAAAGACACTGTCAGCACTGGGAAAAAAAAAGTGAATTGACCATAATACCAGGGGTCCAGCACTTGCTTATGTTATCCTTAACGTTGGTATTGCTTGTGTTAATTGGTTCATGTTATAAATTCGACCAGAGATTTTCAGGAAACTAAAACTAAGAACAATATAATTTATTTTGCCACTTTCACTTGAGCTGCTTCCCTTCTTTTGCAGAGATACACTAGAGCCCAGGGAACAAAAGCAGAGTTGTACAGATAATGAATTGTTTCTTTAATTCCATTCATAGAATCATAGATTCACTTTATTTACTCTCTTGCTTTCTGCCTGCAGTGTGCCCCAGCTCATGTGGCAAGCGAGCCTGTACAGACCAAAACGAGTGTTGCCATCCCGAATGCCTGGGGAGCTGCACGGCGCCCGACAACAACACGGCGTGTGTGGCCTGCCGCAATTACTACTACGAAGGGGTCTGCATGCCCACCTGCCCTCCCAACACCTACAAGTTTGAGGGCTGGCGCTGCGTGACCAAAGAGTTTTGCTCCAAAGTCCCTGCCACCGAAACAAGCGAATACGAGAGATTTGTGATTCACAACGATGAGTGCATGGCAGAGTGTCCCTCTGGATTCATACGCAATGGGAGCCAAAGGTAAAGCAGCTTCTGGAAAATCCACTGGAGGTTATCACATTTGCGTTTTCCCACCCCCTATTTTGTGGCAGCTTGTGCTGCAAATTACAGTGGGTGGAAATGAGGAAGTATGGTGGGGAATTGCTTCATCTCCTGGTAAAGGCTGGTTGAGATGAATTCACCATTGAAAGTTCTGATAGTGTGTGATCCTGTGCATTGTCCGGAGCCACTCCTTTTTTCCTAAGTATTTGAGAAGGTCAGTACAATGCAGAGCCAGGTCTTCAAGTAGACAATAACAAAACGAAAGCGCAGGAGCACAAGGTCGATGTTTGGCCGATGACCCATTATCAAACAGAACAAGGCGTAGGAGTTGACTTGATTCACATATTGTTTGCTTTACGTGTGCTTGCGTTTCAGACCCAGATACTTACCTGTTTTCACTCTTTCCAGAAGATAGCAGTGGTGTGTTAGAAGGAGCAATGATGTAGATCGTGATGAAAATAATCACAGAATTATTGAGGCTGGAAAAGACCTCTAAGATCATCAGGCCCAGCCAATGACCTAATATCACCACAACCAGCCAGAACAGGGCACTAAGTGCCACAGCCAATCTGTCCTTTAACACCTCCAGGGATGGGGAACTCCACCACTTCCCTGGGCAGTCCATTCCAGTGCCTGATCACCCTTTCCATGAGGAAGGGCTTCCTAATATCCAACCTAACCCCCTCCCCATAATGCAGCAGCTGACAATACTGTACAGAACAATTTCTTGAAGGAGTGCATTCACCTGCTCTGCCTTAACAGGAGGAGTGATGTGTACTTATAACCATCTTATTTTGCCAGGGGTTTAAGCAAACAGCCTACTGACCCTTTGGATCTCTCTGAGTAAAGGGTAGTGTGTTAAAATTCACCCTGCTTCAGTATTTTGCCAAACTGTCTACACTTGCTGTTGCAAGATGTTGAGTTTTTTTGAAAGGTGGTTTTGGTGAATGCCAGTTGTGTGGCTGTGCATGTGTGCGTGATCCATCTGTTCAGTCGAGTGGGTTTGGCAGTCTCCAGTTGACACTCAGATGTGAACAACCTGACACTGCCTTTGCTCTAGCCCACATAGTCGCCTGAGAAATGTTTCTTTTATTATCTACTTCAGCTTGTAGTACCAGCTGTTAGAACCTCTTACGCTGAAGCGTGTGTCTGTCCTGCCTTATCTCGGTGTTGTACTCTGCTGCAAAGACTGAAAGAAGCTGTAACTCAGGGCTAGCAAATGTTTTGTTCCCCAGAGGTGGTGTTAACAAATAGTTGCGAATGGAAAGTGTTTTCTGCATTCTTTGTGCATTTAGTTGAATGGCTTTTGCTTGTGTCTGCAGCTTTTAGTGGTTTGCTGTGTGTTATAGTGCGAGATTTTGAACTAGGTGCTTATTGCTACGAAAAGGAAGCTTCTTGCCTTGTGTTTTTTTTATACTGGAAAATGGTGTTATCAATTTATTTGTTTCTTTAAGTCGCAGAAGTGCAGTTTCTTCTGTAAAGAATAAATAGTAAGTCAACGTTCATCACAGTTGTCATCAGAAACCATGGTCTTAGGACCTGGGTTTATTTCTTTTCCATTTTTCCCCTCTAAAGCAATAAGGTGGAGTAAATAATAGTGACATATTAAGGAAAGTGCTAGAACAATTTTAAAAATAAAAAATCACCTTAAATTGGGAGAGACTGAGGAGTGAGGAGGGATCAGAGGGTGCGTTTTGTGCATGCGTGAAGTGTTGCATCGTGAGATGAGTATGCAGGTGCTATAACATGGAGCCTTCAAAAAGCTGCTGCAGCCAAAGGCTGCCTCGCCTGAGTTATAATTCCTTGAGCTTGGCCACCAAAAATGATTATGAAAGCTTTTGAGTATAGGAAGCAGGAGAAGTGAGCCTGTGCTTCAGTGTTCGCACTTAGCCTGTGAACTCAGGACTGTCTTGGGTGCGTCACAGTCATTGGTAGACCTGTTCTCTTTGGTTCTTGACGCTCTATTTTGAACCTGCTGAGACTTCTGGCCTGCCTTAACCAATTCCTCTTGCAAGGCAGTTTTGTCTTTCAACAAGCAGCACCTTTCTGTTTGTTAAAACTTGCTGCTTTAATACCTCTTAATCTGTAAGAAATGATGATGAATACACTGCTGCCTTTCCTGTATCACTCATGGCTATATGCTCCCAGAGTTGTTGTTCCGAAGTTAAACCAGCCAAGAGCATGGAATTCCCTAGTGCTGGGCTTCAGATATTGGTTTAGAACTTGAGCAGTGTTTTCCTGTGTCCCATTCCTGGCTGGCCTGGTTTGGGAGATTGGGCCTGGATTAGTATGAACGTTCATGGTGCTTTGAGGCTGTCAGACTAAACAAGAAGAGTGGTCTTTCTGGGTACAATTTATTTAGAATAAATATACACGTGCAAGGGCACTGGGTTTTACCTGAAGTGCCTTTGGGTTTGGAAGGATCAGAAAGTCTTTCAGAAGCTGGTAGGCAGTGGGTATGGGTCCATTCACTCCCGTGTTGCTGTAAATGGAAGATACCATGCTCCAGCCCCTCTGGAGTCCAGTGGCAAGCGCAGAGAGTTATCTACAACCCTGCAGTAATGTTCATTCTAGCTTGAAGGATTTGTCCAAGATTCAAAATGTCTTTCAAAATTTAGCTCAAAGCAGTCTGTAGACCCAGCGTTGTGTCTCAATGCTTATTTTCTGTGTCTCTTTTTCTGAACAGCATGTTCTGCAGCCCTTGTGAGGGACCTTGCCCCAAAATTTGTGAGGACGAGAAAACGAAGACCATTGACTCTGTCACATCAGCACAAATGTTGCAGGGGTGCACGATTCTCAAGGGAAATCTGCTGATTAATATCCGTCGTGGAAGTAAGTGGTTGCCCTCTCTTTATGAACCCTCTGATAAGGCTGCGTTTAATATTTTTCCTTTTGTCTGTCAGCATGATAAGAACATAAAAACCTCAGCAAACTGTTTGCTTTCCAGTACTACAGCAGTGCTCCTGTTTGATTTGGCCCACCCTAGCACCCTTCTCCACCATGCAAATGGAGTGGGTATTCAGCCACCAAGCTCTGAAGCAGTGAAAGCTGGTGTTTTTGTTAGTGTTTTTGGCAGGACAGGGAACAGGATTAGGCAGTGAGGTGAGCAGTAGTCCCAAAGGAGTAATGAGGGCCCCAGAAGGCGGAAAAGTTGAAAACCCTTGCATCTGGGTGGGTAAATAACTTGTCTGCAAGTGAGGCATGGCACTATAAGATCTACATAGCCTCACTTTTCAAGGCAAGGTGTGGTGTCTTACCCAAACATGGGATCCAGAGTGCCGAGAGCTCGTATAAAGCCCCACACTGTGTCTCTGGAAGGTCATCATTAGTGAGCTGGCCACCTTGGTCGTATGTCTTGAACAAGCTCTGGATTAAATTTGTCAGAGCAGTGATTCATCAGCCAGGAAAGTGTTGACAGTTGATGAGCTCTTAAAAGCAGACTTAAAATCACTGTTAGGTTTTTATTGGAAATGTAACTCCCTTTGGAAAGTCCTTTTTTGTTTCATGAGTTAAGATTAAAAGATTGAGCTATATTTGATCCCATTCCTCTTGCTGAATGAAAACTTCAGGGTTTAGGAATGGCAGCATGTGGGTTTTTTAACTCTTGGTGTCAGTGCTACAGGTACAATTTGCCCTTATGGCAGATGCTCCAGCTACACAGGGCAAGTGTGTGGGGTTTTTTATTTTGTAAGTACTACCTTAGCGTGCTGAAGAGTTTCTGCATCCTTCTGGTTTATTGAATACAGGAACCACCCATTGGTATTTGGTAACAAGGCTTCTCAGCCATCTGTGAGGACATGGCTGTTTGTGGCAGCAAATGTGCCCCATAGCAGCTTGTCCTGAGCACTTCAAAATTGTGCTCACAACTGCGGTGGATAGTGACACCAGGCAGCAGGCAGGAGCCAGAGAGAGTAAGGACTGCAAAGGCAGGGGTAATACAGTTCCTAGGGAAGGGGCAGTACTGAAGAGCAGGGCTTGCTCTGCAGTTGTTTTAATAATTTATCATAGAAAATGACCTCCTGCAATCTGTATGGAACATGCTCCATGGCACGAGGACATCTCATCTTCAGTCTCATTCCCTGTTTTCCCATGGAGCTGTCTCCCTGAATTTTGCTCTGCAGCTGAAGAGCAATTCCATCTAGTCCTATGCATGTGGACATTTACACAAGGGTCTTTTCATCCCGGCCAGAATGCTGGCTCAACATTTGGTGCTGGCTTCAGAGAGCAGTGCCCATGGAAAAAGCAGGTATACCAGTATGGAAAAGCAAGACTGGTTTTCCACTGCTGCTCTGTGGGTTTAATTTTACCCTTCAACCCTCTGTCCACACAGGTGACTGTTACTGGGGGAGAAATACCAGTGTCTCTTGTTTTCAAAAGCAGTGCTTTCTTTTACTGAGTTAATACTGCATTGAGCAGAGCAGTGGTTAAAGCTATGGATTCTGCAATAATCAAGTGTCATGTTTCCTGCTCTAGACAACATCGCCTCAGAACTGGAGAATTTTATGGGTCTGATTGAGACAGTAACAGGCTACGTCAAAATCCGTCATTCCCATGCATTAGTCTCCCTGTCTTTCTTGAAGAACCTGCGCTATATTCTGGGAGAGGAGCAGGTGGATGGGTAAGTTCGGATGTTTGCAGATGCTATTTCGCTTTAAGTTGCAGGAAACTTAGTCTCTTAATGAATGTTTAGGTACTATTTATACCATCTCCTCTTCCACTAATAAGTAGCTTTTTTCTTCTAATGAACACCACTGCACACTCCTTTGGATTGCTGTCCAAATCAGCATTTTCAATTGGGTATATTCATGGTATTTTTACTGGAACTTTGCTGTTGCTTTTCACTCACTTTTTGAAGCTCTATTTGTTCTTTTTGGTTTGTTTGAGGAAAGAGCATCTTGAGAAACAATTGGATTTCCTTCCACTGCTGGTGGCTTGTAGAGAATGTCAGCTGAAAGGAAACCTGAACTTTACTAACCGGGGAGTGCAACTGGAAGTCACCCAACTAGTATGAGATAGATTGGAAGTTGCAATTGTTTGCAGCTCCTTGACATGCTGACATTAAATGAATTGTCTATTGAACGGCAAAAACACTGGGCAGGAAAAGTAGATCCCTGGAAATTGTTTGCTGTGGGTTATTCCAGAATTAAACAATGTGTGATACTTTTTGCTGTTTTCCTGTGATGGTAAAAGATATTTGAGACAGGAGTTCTTATGTGCACAGGACCTGCCATGCTGACATGTGGCGATGGCCACAAGCAAATTGCCTTGCTCTTTCTCTTCCTGAAATCAAGTAGCCATTCCAAGTTTACATCAGTGTTCTCTGGGAGAACAGGTCTCCTTCATTAACGACAGAACTATTAAACAAAGAATTTGGGGGCGTCATGTAAGAAAAGGTGGTAGGAGGGTCATGGGAAAGGTTGCTGGTGTCTGATGCATCTGCCCTGACAGGATAAAGTTACAGCATGAGGGATTCTCCACAACCTCCCTTTTTCTCTCAGGCTAGTCTTTGGTCAGTCTTAAATTCCTAAAATTCCACTGTCTGACAGAGTGAGTTAAATGGCAGCTCTTCATGCTTCACTCGAGGAGCACGCTGTCTTCTCTAAGAACATTTGCTCTACGGAAAAGCTTGTTTCTAATCGCAGATCCTAGAGGTTTGTCACTTAGCCGAGCACGAGGCTCATTCAGCCCACTTAGAACGTGGCCTCCTCTCACAGACGCTCCAGTTATCGATTTGTCTTCTCTCTCTCTCTCCCTCTCTCTCTTTAAATTTGAGTTTAGTGTTGTGTTTCAAGTAGTAATTACATTTATGGTACTGTGCATGTCAGCAAGCAGAGCTGATACGGAGGGAAATGGCAGGTTTTTAAGTAGGATTCCCAAATAGAGAAGTAAATAGATGTAGCTTTGAAGAGGAAAATGGGGCTGAGTGGTGGAGGTAAAATAGATTTATAGTGAAGAGCTACTTGTGCTAACATTTACCAATGCTGAGAAATCACTGCAGTTGCATACTTGGGGTCAGGGGCAGACTCTTTGCTTGGAAAATGCCTAGTGCAGTTCAGACATTGCCACAGTGCAGACAACGGTTCCAGAAGAAATTAGATGGAGGCGAGATGCCTGGTAAGGAGGAACTGAGCTTGAACAGTTACATGGTCAGAGTTATGAACAGGGAGTGGGGTCTTAACCTGGGAAGTCTTGGGCTGCCAGAGCAACAACTCTTTGTGCCAGCATTGCCTGGTGGGGTTAGAGGGAGGTCCCTCTTAAGATCCATCATGGTGGTGGTTCATTATACCACTGCTACCCCCATCTCTTCTTTTTATTGACCTGGACTAACAGTGCTTCAGTATTTCTTTATTCCTTATTCAGTTGTTATTGCCTGCCTTAGTTATCAGAAAATGGAACGTTTAGAGGGAATTTACTTTTTCAGACATCATGTTTGTAGCAATAGCAAGAAAACTAATTGCCCTCCGCAAATAGCAACCTTATGTAGTTGAAGTTGTCTCTGCTCAGTGCAGGAACCAGTTGAGGTTTGAAGGTCCCTTCCAGTCTGTGATTCTGTGATAAATAGGGAAATTCTATGATAAAGAGGGAAACTGAAATGGAGCTGTGCTGGAGGATAGTCAGTCTGCCAGAAACCTCTGTTGCCTGGTTGTCTTCTCTATCCAGTTCATCCTCTCTTCATATTCCCAGTCCACTGCCAGTTCTCATTCCCTTTTGGTGCAGGTCACTTGACTTACAGGTCATGCATTACTTATCTGGTCATTACCCCTTTCAGGAGCTGTTTGTGTCCTTGTAGGGATAGAGGGTGACTGCAAGCTTGCTTAAAACGTTTTCATCACCCACATCCTTTTGGTTTGGATCTCACATGCCGCCTTGTAGCTTCACGGGGTGGGGAGTGAATGTGCACACACGTGGCATTGAGTGCAGATTCAACATGAAACAGGTTTTTAATGAATGCAGTCAATAATTAAGTGGCTGTGGGTGCTCTGCAGTTGGGGGACACACAGTGAGTTGTGGTAATTCCCTCCTGTGAGCGTGCATGGGTTATGCAGGTCGCCTTGAGGCTTTTTATGGCAAGCCTGGTACCAGATGTGCCTCTTACTCCATTCAGAGGTTTAGTCTGTCCTTCAGGCTGTAATCTCCAGTCATTCCCTTAGTAACTGTCTCCAGGGCTTGATTGGCAGTGCTTTGTTTTCCTACAGCGAATCTTTTATTCTTTCCGTGCTATCTTCCTTGGCATCCTGATTTTTTCCACAGCTGTTAGAGCCAGAGTCTGATACAATCTTTATTTATAACCTAAGCCTGGAGTTCACTCTACCTTCCCTCTGATCCACCTTTCAAGCCACGCAGCCCTGTACCTCTCCTGTGGCTGAGACTGTATGTAGTCTCTGTTCCCTTGGTGCTTGGAATGGTGCTGGTATAACGTACGCTGATTTATACTCTCAGTGTATGCATGAACCCCGAGGACCTGTTTGCCTTGCCTCAGGTGGCTGCTCCAACCTGTGCAGATGGCTCTAGCAGGAGAGCCCCAGGAACTCCCCACTCTGGCCCAGTCCCTGTGCAGTTGTGTAAAGCACCAGCATGTGCTTCATTTGCCTCATTTATTCACACTCCTGAAAGCTTGGCCACATGGCTTTAATACAGTAATTATCTCTGGTGTCTAAAGCATAATTGCCACGGTTGTGAGCAGGAGACAGCCTAGGCTGTTATTAAATATTTAAGATGGTTTCTGTAGACATGGAGCCACACCTCGACTTACTGTATTCAACCTGAGTCCAGCTTTTTGGGTCTTTTCCTGAAAAGCTTAGTTACCATCACACAGCTAATTATGATGAAGTGTCATCTTTTCAGCAGCACACAGGGAGCTGCAGGGGGGCTTTTAGTCATCACTAACAGAGTAATAGGTGTCTTGAATAAACACAGGTTTTGGTGATGTCTGTCAAGTCCCACATGCTGTTTAGCATCCTTGTTTTCTCCTGGCAAGATGCATTTAAAGCACAAACATGTATGTGCTCCCTTGTCAGCTTGAGCACATTCTCCTCAGCTTCTGTGTGAAGCGGCACCGGCTATATCGACTTCATTAGCAATCAGGCTGGGCTGCTGCATTCAGGATTCAAATTGGTTGTCAGAACTGCACCAGGCTTTTCCTCCCGTAAGGTATGTAGTGTTATTGCTTCCCATTTGCCCCAAAATGGAAAATCCAGTGTGGAGACCTGCTGTTCAGAGGATGTGAATTTATATTCCGCATAGCAGCCCCTGTATGATTATTAAAACACATGTTGGAGTGGGCTTTACATGGTGTGATGTCAGCCTTGGAGTAGTGTGTTGCAGTCGGTTCTCTGCCCCCTGACCAAAGGGAGCACTTAGGGCAAATATGCTCCACAGGAGAGAAGAAAATCCAGTACTCCACTGAGCACCAGTTTAGAGTGGTAAAAGCAAACAAATGTGTACATTTTCTTATGTCAAGACATTCTTGATTGGAATTGGCTGTGAATTAAAACTAATATATTTCCTTCAAAAATGTCCTCCTAGGAATTATTCCTTCTATGTGCTTGACAACCACAATCTTCAGCAGCTCTGGGACTGGAACCATCATAACCTGACGATCAAGGAGGGGAAAATGTACTTTGCGTTTAATCCTAAACTGTGTGTTTCTGAGATTTACCGTATGGAGGAAGTTTCAGGAACCAAGGGGCGACAGAGCAAAGGAGATATAAATCCAAGGAATAACGGGGAGAGAGCCTCTTGTAAGTAAACAAATGAACGAAACCAGCTCAAGGCAATGACACAGGAGGGTGTCACAAAAAACCTAACAACCCAACACACTACCGCGCTGCTGACCGTTAGAATATTCAGAGTTTAGACATTCAGTGGCCTTCCAGTCTTTGTGCTTGTTCAGCTTCTAAAATATAGCTATGAAAGTATGTTCACATGCATGGAAAATTACATGGTTATATATCATCTGTAAAAACTATTTGGTGAGACCCCTGCTTTCTGAATAGCCTTTTTTGGTGACTGCAGCAGCATGGAATGATAGGAGCATACCTGGGAAATGAGCAGGAAAACGTGGAGTTCTGGTGTATGCACTGAGGAGCAGTTTCTGCTGCCTTTGCAAACATACATCCATACATCACTGTACGTGTTTTCCTCTCAGGTATCAGCTCTTTCATAACACTAAGGAGGCTGCCGAATAACAATTCCAGACACGCCACAACAAACTGTTTCTGAGATATTCAAATGTCTTTTCACTTCCTACTTGTTACTAGAAATTTCTTCGTGTAAATTCATTTTTTCGGGGCTGTATTGTCAAATTATTTGCTTTTGAATTCAGAGCACTTTTCAGTGCTCTGCAGTGTCCTTAAACTTTAATGTCTCTGCATTTCATTTTGAACTCGATGGTAGTCGAAGTTATCGGAAAGTCCTGTTGTGGCTTTGATGGTCTGCACAGCAGGTGTCCAGGTGTAACCAACACATTTAAAAGAAGTCTCTCATCTAGGAATTAAGACAACAGGAGGCTTACAAATTTGACCTCATACTCCAACTCTTAGAACCGACAGTGTGGTTTTTTCCCTTTGGTCTGTTCGTGGTGTTCTTGGAGCTGAGTAAATTAAAATGGATCTTGTGTGTAAGTCAAGTCCCCTTGTTCTGGATGGTATTTACAAAACTAGGACACGTACTCTGCTGAATGTCTCTTTAGGCATGATGCATAAATGCAGATGGCATAGATCCTTGTTGTAAGCACACTCCATTCTTTGCACATTCAATAGAGCAAAGGCTTGCAAGTCCTGGAGGAGTTACAGACACACAGCCAGTCCTTACTACCACTGAGGCTAGTGCCAGCCACTGCCTGTTTTTTCACAAAACCATTACAGAAAGCTTTCTGACTCCAAGAAGAGGAAAAGAATCAACAAAAGCAAACTGCCTTTGAAAAGATAGCACCAATAGTGCCAGTGTACACGAGGGTGAAAACCCCTTTATTTTCAGAGACTTATGTGGAACATTGGAAACCAGCTCACAGTTGACACTCACAATGCAATTTCTTCATCAAAGAATTAAGTTTTTAAAATGTTATTTTGTTTTGGATTGGACTGCTCAGTGAGTTGGTAGAGGGAAGCCATTCATTTCAAAGCTGCCAGGTTCTATCCTCCTCTGTTTAGAAGAGGAGCTGGAAGCTGCTGCCATCAAATGGTTGTGCCGTATATGAGCTGAGTTTTGGCGTTCTTGGTGCAGCTTCTCATGAATAGGAATGTAAACTCCGTTGTCCCTTCCCTGGAAAAACAAATCATAGTTGTCAAACGTTCTGGAAAGTGAGAACAGAGAGGCTGGTTACTGCTCTGCGTGTGCAGTGGATTCGGATGATGTATTTAGAGCTTCTAAACCAGTCCTAAGAATAAACAGGGCTTCCATTCCTCGCTCAGGGAGAGTCTGAAGTAGTTTTCAAGAGCTTTCTGATGATGCATTAGAAGAAAATCTGCGTCAGAAAAAATAATAAGTGGCTCCAGTATATTCTAAAATGATTGCCAAGGTCACCGCTTACCCTTGCTTATCCGCCAGCGCTCAAACGGAGTAGGATGAGGTACACAGCAGTACTGAGGCAAAGGCTTTTGGTACACTGGTAACACAGGCACTACCGGAAAGGCTAATGTAGCTAAAACTAAGGAACAGCAGTGATGCGATTCTAACTCTGTCATGTCCTGCCCTTTTGTATTGCAGGTGAAAGCCACATTCTGCGTTTTGTTTCCAACACTACGCACAAGAATCGGATTAAACTAACATGGGAGCGGTATCGCCCTCCAGATTACAGAGATCTCATTAGCTTCACTGTTTACTACAAAGAGGCGTAAGTAGATGTCGTCAGAGACTAATCGGGGCTGTCCAAGAGATAGTAGACATTCTGTTTGGGCTGTTGGATAACTCACCCAGTTCACTTATTTCATCCTCAAGTCCCAGTTTTGTTCACATTCTTGCTGCAGCGGAGCAAAAACTTTCTTTAAAAAGAGGGTTGTTTTGATTGGAGCCTGCAAATCAATTCCAAATCCATCAGGAAGTTTCAAATTTAAAAGAATAAAGAAGCGGATGGGTTGGCTGTTCTCAGGGGTCTCATTTGCAGCTAAGTCATATCATACTTACTAAAATCTTTGCCTTCTCTAGTCACAGTGCTGACTAGTGAGCATCATGGATCAGGAGTTTGCCCTGTCATCCTGATGACTCTATTTGCTTGGAGTTTGGGGTTATGAGCTTTGGTAGCTTTCTGCACTGCTGTCTCTTATAATGGGCCAGTTACTAGAGAGATACTCATTTCCTGGGAGGTGTCTCTGCCTCCTCTCATTCTGGTACTGTGTCAGAGGTGAAATAAAATGCAACTGTGGGTACTGGTAATGTTCCAAGCCATTTGGAGCTGTGAAAAGGAGGTCTAGAACGCTGGTGATGACATACAGGGCAAGGCAGGCTGTGAGACACAAGCCCTAACCCCTCATGTCCAGCATCACTTCAAAAAGGACATTATCGTGATAGTGTTCTGTGGTGCAATAATTTAGTGCTGATGAGAAATTAATAACAATAATAATACTTTATATCCTCTTGCTTTAGTGTTGCAGCTTCAAAAAGTAGAACGGTATGACCATGTTCATGTTATGTGGAAATACAGGGGGGAAAATGGCCTCTTGGACTGGTCGAGGCCAGTCAGGGAATTTTTTGGTCTTGGTGGTAAAATCTCAGCCACTTTCAACAACTGTTTGGAGTTGCTCCTCGTTTATATACGCTTAGCTAAATTGTAAATATGTCAGAGTATTCCACTGTTTTGGATAAAAACAATAAATTTAGTGTCTTCTTGGAGAGCTTTACTGTATTGCCAATGACGAGTGAAGGTAAGACCTGCAGGGAAAGCTGAACTCTGAATTTTGCAGTGCTCAAAACCACCAGTTTTGCTCTGTTCTGTTCTGCCATGGAAACCAAACCAGCTTTGTTTGTTTCATTGAGCAGTACTGAAGTGAGGCCGTCTTGTATGAGCGTGTCGGGTTTTAGCAGAAAGTAAATATCTTGTACCAAGCTTCTCTTTGACTGTTTCAGACCATTCAAAAATGTGACAGAGTACGATGGGCAGGATGCATGTGGCTCCAACAGCTGGAACATGGTTGATGTTGACCTGCCACCAAACAAAGAGAATAATCCTGGAATTCTGCTGCAAGGATTGAAACCTTGGACTCAATATGCCATTTATGTCAAGGCTGTTACCCTCACAATGATGGAAAACCATCATATTCATGGAGCAAAAAGTGAAATCGTGTATATACGAACCAATGCTGCAGGTGAGAGATCCTGAGCTCTTGGGTGAGAGGTTGATAGTGCTGCAGCTATGCTCATCCATTATATTAATATGCAAGTTCTCTTGGTAGTACAGCAATTGAATTGACATGCAGATGAAATGCATAGTGCTAGAAAGTCTCACTAATTATGAAATCAGCATTAAGACTTGGATTAAAATTCTGTGGCTGCTCAGGCATTATTTTCATTGGGAACTAGGGGTTCTTTGAGTTAGGATTTCAGACTTCGTGCCATTTGTGAAGGCAAATTTAAGTATAGCTTTGGATTTGGGCTGTCTGTGATTGCTGTTGATCTGCTCGTTAGCTGCTGTTAGTTGGACGTGAGTAGGAAATCTCTCCTGTGAAATAGGATGGTGTATTCTTACAGTGTAGAAGTGGATTTGACTTCACTTTGAAAGTTTGCATCAAAATACTGTAGAATGGTCTTGCTTTAATCACCTGCCTTTCTTTCTCTTTTCTCCTGCAGTGCCATCCATTCCCTTGGATGTTATTTCAGCATCCAACTCCTCATCCCAGCTGATTGTGAAGTGGAATCCTCCCTCTCTTCCCAATGGCAACCTCTCATACTACATTGTTCGATGGCAGCAGCAACCTCAGGACAGTTACCTTTACAGACACAATTACTGCTCCAAAGGTAGGAAAACTCAGTGTGGCTGTGTTGAAGTGCTTGTGCCTTACTGCCAGGACACTTTGTTAGCTAGAGCTAAAGCCTGTGCCCTGCCTCACAAGTGTTTTGTGAATAACAGCAAGTAGAGTGCAGTACGTGAAGGTGCGTTGTTGCTGTACTTGTAATATGGAGAGGAAACAAGCTGCCTCTGCTCTTTTCTTCTAAGATAAAGTCCCGATTCGAAGATATGCTGATGGGACTATTGACACAGAAGAAGCTACTGAACCCACCAAGCCAGAGGGCTGTGGGGGAGAAAAAGGACCTTGCTGTGCTTGTCCCAAGACAGAGGCGGAAAAGCAAGCTGAGAAGGAGGAAGCAGAGTACCGGAAAGTCTTTGAGAACTTCCTTCACAACTCCATCTTTGTCCCCAGGTAATGGATTTCGGACACTTTCTCTTTGCAATTAAGGCTAATAATTTAGGTTTTTAACTCTTCCTAGAGCTGAGGCTTCCTGAACATGGAGGCATATGTAAATAGCATCTGAAACACATCAACCTTGCCTTTCCCTTTGTGTGAGACAATCCACAGCCTTTGCAGTTTCTTTTACTCACTGATTCTCACCTCTCTCTGAATTGTAGTTAGTAATGAGGGATCTTGCCTGTATTGCAGAAGGACTTCAGTGATGGTTTCTTTTCAGAGTCAAGAGTCACTTGAGGAGCTCTTTGTCTGTAAGGATATTGGAGATGAGCAACATGTGACCGACAAAAGGTTTCAGATGTGAACTTCCTCTAAATAGCTGTTTAAGTGCTTGTGTTCCTAATCTGAAGATGTATTTTCCTTGGAAATTGAGGGCATAGTCACCTGGCAGGATTGAAACTGGTCTTCCCTTCTTGCTACACTAATTGCAAAGGGCATATTTGTTGTATCGGTTTCCTGGGTCTGTGCTGCAGAGAGGTATTAAATATGCCCACTCTTCCATGATAAACACTACCACTTACACATTAAGTGGAATAGTAATGATTTTATGCTGCAACATAGAGTAGATGCTACTGAATTAATTGGTGATTTTGATCCTTGAGTTTCCAATTTATCCTTCATGTAAGCTGCTCGTACTTCAGATAATTGGATCCTGGGGCCTAGCACACAGCGTATAGCTGTTCTGTTAGAGTCTATAAGCAATCAGATTGCAATCGTGCGTGTGATCTCATTGTCTCTGTTGGCGGGAGAAGTTTGTGGTGAAGTCCTGTGATTGAGAGAGAACTCTGAAGGGTGGCTGCTCATTAAAACTGGTTTATTTCACTCTCCATGGTGATTTTTTTGGACCTTCATTGAAGCATATATTGCATTGACTTGTTTGGAGTTGGGATGGTGACATGTCCAGAACTTTTTAGCTTTATCCAAGAAATGAGGAACTAAATGCTGCCTCTCTTTGGAAGTGCTGAGTATTGTGCCTGGGCTGTGTTTGGGTCACATTTAGCATTTGTAGCTGAACTTGTGTGGTGTTGCCCAAGTGGTACTGCGAGGATAAGGTACACAGAAGTAACAGCTGCCATGACTGGCCAGGCTGTAATTCCTGAGCAACATGAATTCTTCTAAACATGACTTGATTTGGGATTGTATGGAACAGCACAGTGAGGAGTTTTGTAAGGGGTGCCAGGTCTAAACTACTCAGAAGTCTGTCACACAGGAATGTGTTTTTTTCACCAAAGCTTTGTCACATAAAATGTGTCATCTTCTGCCAAATTTTATTGCCTTCCTCCTCTCCCAAAGGAAACTTAGAACCTTGAACTCAGTAGCAGATAGACTGACCAGTTCACAAAGATTGTCCGTTTCCCTTATCCCTAAACTTTCTGCATGGCAATGGGGGCAGAGGTGGGACAAGGCTTGGAAATAGCTGCAGAGCTAAGCAACTTTAAAGAGACTGTATGTCAGCAAAACTAAAGATTATGAGCCAGTGAGAAATTTCCATGGGACAAATCTAAGCAGCTCATTACTTGCTCATGTCTTTTTTTTCTCCCCCCTTTTTCCCAAGGGAGAAGTTAATTAATGTGTTAATGCAAGCCTCAATAGTAGTATTTGTTTCCAGTGTTCTACCTGTCTCCAGGACATTATGAAAGAGATGCAGCATGTAATACAGCGTGAAAGTATTTGACTGGGTAGTTTTAAGGTTGTTAAAAAAGCCTCTTGATCTAATCTTGTGTGCAACTTGTAAATGACCCCATGTGCAATACTGCAATGGTGAGATAGATTTCAAACACTGGGGCTCTGGTTAGTCTCAAAGAGACACTTGAAACCACAGGAGGACGAGTTATTCTTTAACATTTGGGCTCTCTAATGAGTAGGATGTAGTAGCTCTGTGTGTGTAGTAGAAGGTGTCTGAGAAGTAACATTGAAATTGGCATTAGTTAGGAGAACAGTTAGGTTTTGTATTAAACGTCCCGCTTTCCCCCCTTCTTTTTAATTTCAGTTTGCTGTAGCTTTCTATAATGTTACTTTTATTTTTTCTCTCTGTTAACAGAATAGATAGTTTTATCTCTAGACTGTTTCTCAGTTACTTCAATGCTTGTTTTCTGTCTTTATCCTGCCTTCCACAAAAGCAGGTAGCTGCTTGACCAGAAAACAACAGTGTCAAACCTCTTCATGTTTTAATCGTGTTTGCCTTGTGCTTATCCTGCAGGTCTTTTTCTCTTCCTGATATGACTGCAGTTTACACCAATAGGTTTTGTGTTGCTTTTTCCCCAAAGGCCAAGTAGGACTGTACTTAGCCCCTGCCTACTGCAGATACTACCAAAGAGTTTGTGCATCCCATAAAAGCAGGGAGAAAGTCATGCCTTTTGGGTTCTTGCACTGGCATGTGCTCTTGAGGGAAATTGACCTTTTCTAGTCAATGCTTTTATCATAAAGTCTGTGCAGGGGTTCATCAGTTCCATGCTAGGCATCTGTGTGCTCTTAGCAGTTCAAAAGTCTGTTCCTTCTGCTGAGTTAAAGCAGGAAACGAATGCTCATAACTTCATACACACCAGCGTAGAGGAGGCACAAGGGCTTAAACCTCCTATGAGGTTTGCTCATACCCTGCTGACAAGTTGCGACATTTGCTTGCGTGTTGCTTAAAACAAGTATTTTTCCTTGTCTTCATTTATTTCTGTGCTGAGGTTTACATGGCATCTGAGAGTGTCAAAACGACTACTCAAGGCATAGTAAAAGGATTTTGGAAAATTTTCTAGTGAACTAAAAAAAAATGTTCATCCAACCTCTGCCAGAAGATTTCAAACCCAAGTCAGCCTGCTTTTGGCTGTCTCTGCAGCATGCTGCTTTGGACTGAGTGTACTAAGATGATATATTTGACAGTGAATTCACTTCTCCACTTGAGTCATCTTCCCTCATGTCGTGTGTTTGAGGGAGGCCTTACTTGCCTGGTTAGTAACTCACTCTCTGATGGAAATGTGTTAGACTTCACCTTTCTCCTTGATAACCCTTGCAGTGACCAGGTGCTAAATGGGCACTGGTGAAGTGATTTCAGGAGGGACATGATTCAAGCCCACACTGTTTTTGTAGTGTGACTCTTCTTTAACTCCCCTGGTCCGTTGCTTTCCAGGGGTGGGAAGTCCTGCAGGCTTCAGAGATTAGACAAGCAGGAGTTGCAAAAGTTGGCGTGCCCTGTGTCACTAGTGCTTCTGTGCAGAACAGCTTTGGATCTGACGTGAGGCCAAGTGACAAGTGCAGTGTGTGACAATCACATGTCACTTAGCTAATACCAGCCAAATGTCTGTAAGAGTATTTTCATATTGATGCTTGTCCCGATGCTCAGCCCTGTGTGTTACACCATGGTGTTAGGCTTGAGGAAGCAGTAGTGTTGCTGTGAATCCTCAAGTTTTGAATTGAGCATGAATTTCATTGAGATGCCTGCACGGCAGTGCAAAGGTGCTTGAAGAACTCTTTTTATTATACACAATATTAGTACTTTGCTCTCTCATATAGGAAGATTGTTCCTTTGCAGAGCTTTCTTGAGGGCAAGAGAAGTAGATACACAAATCACCCCACATTAGTGGTGGCGGATGTTCATGGTCTTCAGCTGCCTTCCAAGGTGTCTTTTCTTGGTGCAAGACTCCCGAGTTCTGCAACTGAAAAGAAAGTTCAGTCTGCTGAGGGTTAGCTTTGCTAATCCAGCAAACTTAGTGAAAACAGGTTTTTCCCCTGCCCTTTTCAACCTTTAACATCTGATTTTTATTGTAAGCGTCAACATTACTGCCATTAAATACAACTCTGGGATGCTTAGTGAGTAACAGTGAGGCCATTTTGCTGTTTGGTTTATTGTGTGAGGTCAGAAGTTGGTCCATTTATGTTGGGGCTCAGTGTGAGCTTCAGAGTTTTGGTTGGTTTCTGACCAAAAGAGAGAGTAATGGGATGTGCTGACATGCTGCAGGTTCTTGTTAAGAGAAAGCTTTCATCTTGTTTTGCAGTTTCCCTGAGCTTTTGGAACAGTCCCTGTTTAAAGTTACCTATTGTACTGAGGCTTTAGCACCTTTTTCCTGGAGCTGGAGAAGTGCATTTTCTCTAAAGAGCCCTTCTCTGTACCTGTCTGTTTGCTCTACAGACCGGATCGGAAGCGGAGGGACTTGTTCCGAACCGCAAATGCCACTTTAGCCACTCGAAACAGGAATGCAACTGGGGCAGATCACTTCACCAATGTTTCTGACGCAGAAGAGAATGAAGTGGAGTACCTGTTCTTTGAGACCAAAGTGGATGGCAAGGAGAGGACTGTCATCTCCCATCTCCAGCCTTTTACTCTTTACCGCATTGATATTCACAGCTGCAACCATGAAGCCGACACACTTGGTTGCAGCGCTTCCAACTTTGTCTTTGCAAGAACCATGCCTTCAGGTATGCTCCCACAGGTGTACAGCTCTGGTTTAGTGTCTGGAGAGAGATCAGGCTCAGACGTGGCAAACTCTCCAACACCAGTTAGAAAAACATTGGGGTAGCCTTAAAAAAATTCTGTGTAAGAAAATAAGCTGTAACTTCGTTATGGTGGTTGAATGTCCTTGACTGTCCCTTGTCTGAACTGAGTGATGTGTGTTGTCTGCCCTGTGATCTGGAGGAAGGCAGAAGGGCGTGCATCTACTACCAAGGTGATGATGAGAGAATTCGTTTCCCAGCGATACAGGTGACGTCCACAGATATGGTGGGTTGAAAGGGTTTATTCGTCAGTTCCCTGTATGCTGAATGGAAACAGGAACATTTCTCTGCTAAAGTTTAGTTTCGCTGTGTTCACTCTGAACTGTTTGCCCATATTAGAGTTTTGCTGGTGGGGGATGTTTGCCAAATGTTTCTTCTGTCACAGAATGGCCATGGGTTTGTCCAGCCTGGAGACAGGAATGGGACTGTGGTGCTTTGTGCCCAGTCGCCAGCATCTAGAGCACTTCAAACTGGGAGCATTGAACGCTGTTCTCATGTTTGGGGCATTTACAGACTGTACTTCTTCTGAGAAGAATAGAGATGATTTTAGTTTCAGCTCATACACAACCAGCAAAGAGCTTCTGACTCCAGCAGCTGTCTGGGAATACTGGATGCAGAATGGCAGCAATTTTGTTTTGTTTCTGGAAGGAAAGACTATGACAATCCAGATCCAGCTGTGTCAGTAAAAGAGCAAAAAGTGTAACTTATTTCAAGGAAATGAGGAAATCTGTGAGATCAGGGAGAAGGAAGTAAGTGTTCCCAGATTTTTAGCACAAGGCTCTGAAAAGTAAAGGCTAAACGATTCTTGGAAAAAGTGGTCTTTTTTCCTTTGAAAGGGTCTTCATATTCTTGTTAAGTTTTGCATACAGCACATAACTTACCAAGAATTAAATAGGGATAAAGGGGTTCCTGAATTGCTGGTTAAGACAGGGAGGTCAGTGTGATAGAGCTGGTGCATTTGCAGCCACTTGCAGCCAGGTTGGTGTTTACAGCCATTTGGAGAGAATCGCTGCCTGTACTGTTTTGGTGTAGTGGGAAGCTTGGGAGGAAGAACCAGATGCTGATAAACAGGTTTTTTGGCAGGCAGAGCCCAGTGACTAGCACAGAACCCGTACCTGGTTAAGCTGTCTGTATACGCTGCGATGTTTTCCTGGCACCCAGCAGGTCAGAGTCTGCTAATCTCTGCACCAGGCCCCATGCCAACATGTTTTGTTCTCTGGATCTTTGAACAGCACTTGCTGCAGTGACTCCTATTCTGCAGATACCTACAGAATAGCACAAACCTTTGCGTTTCCTCACTAGTTGCCTAAGTTTGCGTTTCAGTAAGAGGTGTCCTTCTCACATCACTTGTACCTGCTTTGCAGAGGGAGCAGATAACATTCCGGGAACGGTAGCATGGGAAGCAAAAGAAGAAAATACCGTCTACCTGAAGTGGTCAGAGCCTGCAAACCCAAATGGGCTGATCCTCATGTATGAAATCAAATACGGGCAGCATGGAGAGGTGAGGATTCGGTGTTTCTCTGTCAAGAGTGACTTCTTGTGACACGTGGGGCCTTTGCTCAACATGCTTCTGTGCAGCCCTGCAAACCAGAGAGAAATGGTGGTTTCAGCCAGCAAAGCCGTTCCTTTGGTTTGTGTATTTTAACGGGTTTTGAATTCCACAGATCTCCTCAAGGTGTTTGAACAAAAACTGATCAGAGGGGCTTTTAGTTGTAAAAATTACCTTATCGTGCAGCTGCTTTGTTTCTGCGAGAACGAAGGATGGTAACGTGAACTGCAAATTGCTTTTTGCTTGTAGGAGAAGCGGGAATGCGTTTCCAGACAGGAATACAAGAAGCTTGGAGGAGCTAAACTAACTCATCTAAACCCTGGAAACTATTCTGCCAGAGTTCAGGCCACTTCATTGGCTGGAAACGGGTCATGGACTGAGCCAATCTCTTTCTATGTGCAACCTAAATGTAAGATGAATACTCTTTGAATACTCCTTTTCCATGCTAATGCTTCTTTGGAACCCCTCTCTGTTCCATGTATTTTGGCAAGTGTTGGACAGCCAGGAGGTGTATCTGAGGTGTGGTCTTTTCCTGGCGTGCATTGTGTAGACAGGGGAGGTGCAGCCAGGTGAAGGGTGTATAGAACACGCTGCAGTGGCCTCCTGTGATGATCAACTGTGTTGGGAGTGCAGTATTAACCTTAACAATGTGTAGCTGGATGCTACAAAGCCTGTGGCAGCGAGACAGTCATGGTTTAAACAAGAGCATGGTAAAACAAGAAACAAATACTTTGTTTAGGTTTCTGGCTGGCAGGTGTTTTTAATAGTTAATTGCAGAGCAGATGTATCCACCGAACGCCTTGACTCCATCTTTGATTCCTTTTTGCTTTTGTAATTGCTGGATGTTGAAGAACTTGAGGTAGAGAGCAGTGTGTGTACGTTCTGAGCATGAGCCAGGTGAACAAGGTGGGAAAAAGATGGAGCAAAGGTGAATATGCAGGTGAACGTTTACGTATTACTCGGTGAGGAATGGAAGTCCTAAAGCAAAATAAACCCCAGGCAGACACTGTTCTGTACAAAATTGATGCTTTTCACCAGCTGTTTTCTTGTTCCACTCATCTGCAGTCAGGGACTGCTTCTGAGTACATTTTTCCACATCAGACAAGAAAATGAGTACTTTGATTTCTTCCCAGTATGGAAATACACTGAGTGGGTTTTGAATGTTTCTTTGTTAATGGAGGTTTTATAGAAACCCTGATACAATTGTTTTCTTGTTGGTTGCAGCCGCAAACTATGGAAACTTCCTGTACTTGGTAATTGTTCTCCCGATTGCTTTCCTGCTCATCATTGGGGGGCTGCTGGTCATGCTGTACATCTTTAACAAGAAGAGGTGAGCGGTACATGCTTGTGGTTAAAACTGCGGGAGGGGCAGGTTTTATTTTCAAATCTGTGCCCGTGGAGCAAGTTAGAGATTAAAAAGGGAAACAGCATTCAGAGGAGTCCAGAAGCTAAATCAGATTCTGACTTGTTGCTGTGTAAAAGGAGCTGGTTTAGAGTTACCAGCAAGCATCTGGCTGCTGCTTGAGATATGAAGAGGCTTTTTATTACAGTATCATGTTAGAGAGGGAAGAAGGAGGCTTGTCGGGAACATATCCACAGGGGCAGTGATGGCAGACACTGAACCTATATAATCGGAAGATCTGGCTGAAATACAGGTCTATAGAAATCATGGAAACTTAGTTCTACTTTGGTTCATTTGATTCCTTGCAAATTCTGGAGGTTTTGTGAGGTCTTTGCATGCACTTTAAAAATTATATTCTGGACAGTGCAGTCTAGGGGACGTTTCTATTGATTTGTTTTCCTCAGTTTTGCCTTTCATAACTAGCGATTTATTTCTTTTATTTAATCGAAATACTTAATGAGAACTTAATGGAAGTCAGTGCAAACTTTCAGCCTTGCAACTTTCTAGGTAGGGAGGTTTTTTTATTCCGCTCAGATGAGTTATACTCACTGAGTATCCCATTATTTCCAGCTCTAATTCATGTGTGTGCAGCTGGCAGCACCAGTTCTCTAGCGCCCCAGAAAGGGCTTTGCATCTAGCGAAGCACAGTACCAGCTTGGCCTTCCCTTGGGCTCTCCTAGGTGGAATGCCTGATAACTCACCCTTCTTAAACTGCTGTTCAGGCACACAAGAATGTTTTGTCTTTGATTTTCTGAGGTCTGTTTGATACTTTTGTTTCTGCAGCCTGTCTTCTGCAGGAGCTCTTGCAGTAAAATTGGGGGGTGGTGTGGTATGTGTTTCTAAAATTAAGCAATAGAAACACTTATAAAAGAGTTGGATTGAATTCCCCATTAAAAACTAGTCTTGTTCTTTGCTAGATCACTTCTCTCCCACAGTGGAACAGATGATGTTAAAGTAAGTTCTCAGCCACAGGTCTCCTGGGTGTATCAACATACAGCTGCCTTTCTTAAAGGGAGTTTACCCAGCAGCTAAAAGTACCTTGTGTTTACGTGTTTTTGCTGCTGATTTGGTATGGAGAAGAGCGAAGGTTTCCTGGGAAAGCTCTTCTGGGCTGTTTTCCCATTGATTATGTGAGGTAGAATAAGAACCTGGGTTGTCCCCTTTCTCTGAAAAGCTCTCCACATAGAGTAAATAACATTCTGTGGTTGAGCAAACGGTGGAGAAGCTGTAGAAGAAGTGATCTGAAATTTACTTTGGTTTAAAGATTAAAGAAGCAAAAAAATATTTCAACAGGAACAGTGACAGACTTGGCAACGGAGTACTTTACGCTTCTGTGAACCCCGAGTACTTCAGTGCTTCAGATGGTAAGTGTGGCCTCACGCTTCTGATGCGTTCAGTTAGGTACTTCTGTTTGGGTCTGACTCTGAAAGATAGGAGTGAAATTTAACAAGGATGTTGAAAAACCCCTTTCTCTCTGTTTTACTAGCATAGAGATGTCACCTGTCGATTGAAACTTGGGAGGTTTTGAAGTTCATCCTGTAGTTTATTCAGCGGAGGCAAATTTTCTTGCATTGATTTCACTTCCAGATTATCTTCTGCTCATCCAGTAATGTTTTCAGTGGAAAGAAGGAAAAATTCATGAATTTGTCTTTCATATTTGCCCTTTAAAGCCCTATTCTGACCTATTGGAACAAACCCTCTGCTTGTTTCTATGTACTTCTCTTGTGGAAAATAGTAACGCTTAGAAAAACCAGTACTGTCTCCTCACTTCCCTTCCTAATAAAACTCTCCAACAACTCTTCACAGTTGTTAGAAAAGGAGAAAAGCAATATTGTGGGCTTCCAGACACGCAGAATCTGTTATAATAAGCACGAATATTTCATGTAATCCATGTTTGTTTCTCTTAATATCTGGAGTGTAGTTTTACTCTAGCTGGCAAAAGAGTTTGTTAAGGCTAGTTCCAAACTGACCTGTTTTGGCTGATGATTATATTTGGCGATGACAGCATTTAGAGGTGTTAGACTGTGGCGGTGTTTAGATCCCAGCTGGTGTACTTGTGATGAGTGCTCTGCTAACAGAGTGAAGTAACTGTAGTTCTAAAGTCAGGTGTGGAGTTTGGGGTGGGGGCACATCTTTAATTTTGTACAGTTTTCTGTGGGGGAGACAATGTGGTTAAATGGTTAAAGGTCTGTCAGCCTTCAAGCTATAATCCCCTGTTTTTGCATCCTGTGATTTCACCCGTCCAGAGCATGTGACACCACTGTCCTCTCCTCTGGTGACTGACAGGCAGCAGCATCAATGACTGCTCAGATGTCTTCTTGCCTGAGGCAGTCCGCCCTCCTGGCAGTCACCTTCTGAGGTCTCTCTTCTGCCTTCAAAGACTTGAAGCAACAAGTTCTGCCTTTACTGCTGCAGCAGTGTGTGTGCAAGTGATCAGAACAGTTTCATGCAAAGAGCCTCCTAGATCAGACTCTGTTCTCCTCTAGTCAGAAAATCAATCTGTTAAAGTAGAGATTACAGCAGACACTAAACTGGTACAGATGATCAAGTATGTTTGATGCTGTCTGAAAGAGTTAGAAAACCAAGGATCTCAAGAAAAGATCAAGCTTCAAGTATTGATTCAAGTCTCCCCTTGCCCTGCTTTTGTCCTTATTCTATCCCATGATGTCAGTACCATTGTGAGGCCACTGCAAGTCCAGCTACATGTTTCTTTAAGATTTATTTGCATGGCAAGCATTTACCTGTCCCTGTATAGGAAAGACCATGGACTATTTGTTTACATCGTGCAAGGCCTCCGTGTTGTGTCTAGTGGTCTTGGGCGATAGGTATCGTAAAGCAGTGAGCGATCACACCACGCACAGCAGTAGAACATCTTGGCCTCTTCTTTATCCCCTTAGTGTATGTTCCAGATGAATGGGAGGTGCCCCGTGAGAAGATCACCATGTGTCGAGAGCTCGGGCAAGGCTCCTTTGGAATGGTGTATGAGGGAATAGCCAAGGGAGTGGTGAAGGATGAGCCAGAGACCAGGGTGGCCATCAAGACTGTCAATGAGTCTGCAAGCATGCGAGAGAGGATAGAGTTCTTAAATGAGGCCTCAGTGATGAAGGAGTTCAATTGTCACCATGTGGTAAGTCATGCAGCCGTAGCGAGGCTGTGATTCATCCAGCCTGACGCTTACTCCATAAGGGTGTTTGGGGCATGTCTTCACTGACTGAAAACATGAAAACCTTTGGTTTTAGCTTCAACTCTACACAGTTTTGTAATGTTGTTGTAAAACAGGAGTCAGAGAGTGGATCCAGTTCTACTTTCTGACCTTCCCCAGGTGTTTGGGGCTACATGTGGACAGAGATAAATGATTACTGCAGCGCGCATAGCTGAGTTTGTAAGTGAATGTTATTCCTCGTCCAGGTTCGGCTGCTTGGTGTTGTTTCTCAGGGTCAGCCCACGCTGGTTATTATGGAGCTGATGACACGTGGGGACCTCAAAAGTTACCTGAGATCACTGAGGCCAGACACAGAGGTGAGTCACGAGTCGCTGGATATTCTTTATTTCTTCAGTTAGAATCATCTTGAACGAAACAGCGTCACATTGGAAGCAGCAGGCAATTAGCCTTTCTTGCCCTTCTCCTGAAGCTCTAAGAAGAAAACATGAGCTGCTCTGTGATCTGCAACCCCTTTTTCATGAAGTAGTTATTGCAAATACCTGGTGTACAGCATGGAATAGGTCCCTTCTTGTGTGATTGTGTCCTGCTTCTAGATTTGAATTAAATTTCTTATCTAATGCAATTTCTCAACAAAATGTGGCCATTTGAAGCTTGTGTGCCAGTGAAATTGTTTCGTGGTGTATATCCTGCCTGCCGCCTCTGCTGTAAAATGAAAATCCTGCCTGATACGCCCGCTGCAAGCCATGAGTCTGCCAGCTGAAATTGCCACGTGTGAGACAAAGTCTGAAGGATGAAGATGACACTTAGGGCACTTGCCACTGAAATCGTAGCAGACTGTGTAGAAAATGAGCTCGGCAGCTTTTGCCCCCGGTGCAGGAATTCTGATGCGAGTAGCACAGTACGTGCACGAGAGGGTGACTGTGGTGTAAGCATCGCATGTAGCAGGAGCAGATTGCTGAAGAGGTTAGGTGCAGAAAATAATGATGTTGAGTACAGGATTCAGCAAACAGCAGCTTGACTGGTGTTTAGTAATGTTTCAAGATATACTTTAGTTTGAATTCAACAGACTTCATAAAAAGGGACAGTGATGCTACCAAAATGATGAGCTCTGTGCTTGGCTTCTCTGTCCTGTGTGCTGGTGCTCTCCAAAGCAGCCCGTGATAGGCCTGCACCTAACTTCCTTGCCTTTGTGATGTGCAGTGGGAAGAGTTGAGCCAAGTCTTCTGAGGAACCTGTATGAGGAGGATGGCTGGAACAGTTGAATAAGCTGTGGATGGAGGGTTGCATCCAGAGCACTGGCTTTACCAGTAATTTTACCATGCAGCTCCCTTACCTATCTTCCGGAGATTGAATTTGCATTGGGCTTCCTTAGTTATAGGGTTTGTTGCGTTCAGCTCTTGGAAGCCTGAAAGCAGTGGGCATGGCACGTGATCCCGACGCAAAGTAGCACAGTTCGAAAGCGGTGATGGCACTGTCCATGAACACTTTCCATGGAACATGGATAAGGGGCCATTTAATCTTACGGTGGAGACCTCATAAAGTTCATCGACTGTCTGTGTGCTTTAGGATCTTCATCGTTGGTAGAATTCAGTGTGTGAGGCTGTGGTTTTGGTTACTCTGTCAGCGATGACTGTCCAAGGGTTGTAAAGCTTAGGCAGACTTGTACTGGTAAGGGATGGTGGGACTTGACTGGTTTTGTACAAATACCTGAGCTCCTTTATCCATCGGTGAGATTGAGAATGGCAGAAGCCATACACCTGTGGATGCCAAGGTGTGAATTTGCTCCAGGAGACACTCGCCCATAAGCTTTTATTCTAGTTACATAGAATAGAAGGAATTCAAGAGGTGTTTGGTTATGGAGAACTGGGAAAGAAGAAAGGGAATCTTTTAACATCTCATTGTTTATGAAGATGGTGAAACAGTAGAAATGTCCAGCATAAGCCCTTTGCTTTGGCTGGATCACGCCAGGCTGAATTGCGATAGTGTCATTGAATAAATCAATTAGTGTATTATCACTTGGTACAGAAATTGGTTTATTTCCCTCCTTAACCTGTTACATCTTCTTAAACTTGCCCAGAATAACCCTGGCCAGGTGCCTCCGACTCTGAAGAAGATGATTCAGATGGCAGGAGAGATTGCCGATGGCATGGCGTACCTCAACGCCAACAAATTTGTGCACAGAGACCTTGCTGCGAGAAACTGCATGGTGGCAGAAGACTTCACAGTGAAAATTGGAGGTGAGCTGTCTTGGCTTTTACACAGACGAGAAACTTTGTCCTGAAAAACCAGCATCTCAGAAGACATTTTAGCTTTTTGAAAGCCATTTGAAAGGTCTTTTACAACTTAGCTCTAGTTTAAGTTTCTGCATGATGAATTGTGTTGCTCATGAAGACTTGCTGTGATTTAAGACCTGTGAGCAGTCAATATTGAGTTGAAACTCTTGGAATACCTCTACTTGCTGTCGTTCCAGTGAGGAAATAGTATAGCATGTGGGTTTAAAGAGAGCTGGGGAATCAGTGAGTTGAGGTGCAGATGCTGCAGGCATCTGGGTGATGGCATTGTTACCACTGGTGTGTCATTCGCTGCTCTGTTAATGCGCAAAAATAATTCCACCTCCTGTTTATTGATTCAAGAATACGAATTTTAGGATTATTTTAAAGTCTGATTTGGAAGCGGAATGTAAGGCTTGACTTCAGCTGGGTGCTTTCCAGTCTGAGCTGGAGTTCTGCTTTCCAGACAACAGAATGGCTTTTCTTCTGCTCTGCTGTTAGAACACCACTTTTTTTTTTTCCCCTTCACCATCCCTCCAAAATAGTGTCAGATGAGTTTTTTCAGACTTCTCTCCAGAGAGAGTGATTTTAAGCTTTTGGCTGTTTGTGAGTTGTGCATATTAAAAGAACATCTATAGCAACAGCCTTCTGCTGGAGGAAACTAATTCTTTTTCTCTGAGCTTAACTCAGCTATTTTGATAATTTGTGTAAGTAATCCTGTCATTTGGGAGAAACAAAAAATGATTTCATTTTGAGTCAGTTAATTAGGAAATAAGATCTTTGGGGGATTTTGTGCTTTTTCTGCAGGTTTGGGGGAAGTCAGCCTGCATCCTTCCAATTCCAGTTTTCTTTACTCCTCCTCCCCTCCCCAACCCAGCTTGTTTTACAGTTTGAAGTCGGTGCGTTTCTTCCCTTTACCAGGGTACATGGTTACCCTGAAAGCATTTTGTGGACTGTGCTGCACTGCTCTCATTTCTGTAGCAGTATTGAAAATCCCTTCATGTAGAAACACTTTAGGAGCCTCTTGACTGGAACACGTCGACTCAGACTGTTTAGCTCTCCAAGGGGGAGCTTTGTGCTGCGCTATCCTGTGCTCGCTGCCTAGCTGTTTCTTATGTGCATCGCATTTTTAAAGAGTTTTCAGCCAGGATAAAGGTGTGTGGGAGTGATGGAATGGCTGCACAGACAGGCTTTTTGGTCACGGTCACTGGGGGTACCCGTGTCCCTAGCAGACAAGGGCCGAGAAGGATCAGCGGTTGGTCACTCATCCAGGGCTGGTAATAACGACATCCGTAGGCTGGTAATAAATGAGGGAATTCTGTCCTCTCTTTACTTCTCCCAGGAACAAAGGAGCCAACTACAGGTCTATAGTGATACAATGGATCAGCTGTAGGTCTAGCTGACAGCATTCAATATTGGTAAAAGATTTGATGCCGCTGGATTCATTAGCTTTTTGGTTAGTGTCTGAAAACATAGCAAGTGGTTTAAAACAGAGCAGTCCAACACCCAGCAGTTTTGTGTGTGTCCAATTGATTGTACAGAGAAAACCCACTGGAGCGTCAGTTTGAGTCAGGAGAGGAGCGTTGCTGCATCCAAGTCTGGCAAATGGTTATGTATTTTCAGCTGAGGACACGTGTGCAGTCCTCAGTACTGGTCTGTGTTAGTCATAAATGAAACACCTAATCCCCTGTAGCATTTGAGATGGAATATTGTACAGAAAGTGCAAGTTACCTTTGGAGAGAGGGGGGAGCATGAGAGGAAACACGTGAGATTCTTCAATTAAAGACAATAGTATTAAGAATTAAAGGAGCTCTTGACACTCTTTAAGAAGAGAAGAAAATAATGTAATTCACCGAACAGATTAGAGAATTACGTGACCTTCAGAAGACGCAGCTTATTGCAAAGCTTTAGCATAAATTCTGGAACTTTCCATATTAATGTATTTAAATCAGACAGATTTCTCACCCACTGGAGTCGGTGGTAAAAACTTCTCTTGGTTTTGTTGGGAGGGAACTAACCAGCCCTGAGGCATCCAGTAAAGTTCCCGCAAGGTGTTGTGGTAACAGACTGCGGATTCTTTGCACCGAACTGTGATTCTCTGCTGGCTACAGTGGCTTGAAGTAAAGGGGAAATGGTTACCATTTCATCTTGTGAACTCAAACCATTTGTACCTTCTAGATTTTGGCATGACAAGAGATATCTACGAGACAGATTATTACCGTAAAGGAGGGAAAGGTTTGCTGCCTGTCCGCTGGATGTCCCCAGAATCACTGAAGGATGGAGTCTTCACAACGCACTCCGATGTCTGGTAACAAAAAGGAGCTCAAAAACTGTTTTAACTCCTTTCTAGCCTCTTTACTTGTTTTAGTAGCCTTAGCTAAGTGTTCTGCTGCTCCAGTCTCTTCTTCCTTTCTCCACTGTGAAGCATCCTGCTTTGTCTTTCATATTTCCATTGCAAAATCAGAAACGCCGGAGGTTAAATCTGTCTCTTGGCGAGAGCAGAGCTAAATGGCTTTCTAAACCCGGAGGTGGCGGCACGTTTCCCTCTGCGGGTTGTAAGATCAGTTGTGCAGTGAAAAACATTACCTTCACCTGGAAGAGCAAGTTGTCATTTTTCAAATTGCCCTCCTTCAAGAAAAGCATTAGAAGTTGCCAAGAATACAGAAAGGTTCGTAGTGCTGACCTGCTTTTCTATCAAAACCTTCTGTGTAAATACCTCTGCCTTCCCGCAGATGGTTTGTGTACACGAACAGGTTTTTTTTCTTGGGAGTTCTCCCTCGTGTATACCCTTCTCCATTTGGAGCTTTGTTTGCTTGTTTTATGTACCGCAGGATGCAGGAATAGGTTGTTCTTTAAAAGCCCACTGCCTGGTGCTGTATCTGAGAGGTTATTAATGAAAGTGTTCAGGACATTTCAAAATCAGCTTCTTAGAAGAAAAGATTCCCTGGAACAGTTTCCACCACCACCACCCCACCCCCCCGACTGCTGCAGAGAGGTAGGGAGGGCTTGGCAGAAGATGAACATGTACTGGCAAAACATCTACTTTTGTCTTTTATGGTTTCTCTGTCTTCCTAACAAGGTGTTTTTACTGCTGATCTGTTACAGAATTGGCAGCTGATTGCCTCCAAATGTCTAGAAGGCAGTGGAAATGGTATTTCAGTAGTAAACATCTTTTTCTTTAAACAGCCTGAGGATTTTGGAGTCGGTGGACTGTAGTCCACAGCACCAGCTTCAAGTTGAAGGTTCACAGGAGGAATTATGTAGCAAGTGAAGCATCAGAATGTTGCTTAAAATTATTTGCATATGGCTAGTAACTTAGTTAGGAGTCCAGTAACCGTCAGACTTGGAAAGAGATGAAAAGACCCACTTTGAGTGGAAGGGGAAGCCTGTATCAGCCATTTACCTAACGGAGCAGCACAGACATGGTGTTTGCAGCCCCCCTGCAGTGTAAGAATTCCAGGACTCCTAACTGTGTCGCAAAACAGACAGAAGTTGGGATGTGCCATTAGAAAATCCCCAGAGGTAGAACTGAACAAGCCTGGCGTGAAGAGCTGGCAGAGCTGCCTGTTCTTACCACACAACCGAAACAGCCCAGCCGTCATCTCCAGCCATTGTATCGGCAGTGGGCAACAGCACATGAGGTGTTTGGCTTCGGTGACGGTCTGTGCCTGTTCCATCCACACTGTCCTCTAACCTGGAACTGCTGAGTGACGTTACTGTTCAAACATAACTCAAATGCTACACAAAAAGCCCCACAGATGTGATGCCAGATCAAGCGTCAGCAGTAAATCAGAGCTGTAGCTGTCACAGGAGGTACGTGGGTTCTCACTTCAACCTTAACAAGGCCTGGCATTCATCGGTCACTCAGTCCAGAGCAGGCTTGAGCAAACAATGCTTCAGTTTATCAGCGAGAAGGTCAGTGTGAAACACCCGAGCCAGGAGTCACAGCAAGAAAAGTAGCTTCTGATGACAAGGTTGGGTAACTTAGGAGAAGTTAAAATCTGACTGGTTTTTACTTGGAAGCCGAGAAAGGAAGAAACTGCTTTGTGGCGAGGAACTCCACAGCTCTCATCAGTGTTTCACACAGTTCCTCTTGGGAGGCTTTGTCACCTGAATTGTTCGAAGTCACTTCCTCTTGAATTGGGTTCACCTGGCTATGTGTACGCTGTCTTGAGGTACCAAACCCCTGTGTTGTACCCTATAAAGGAGAACTGTGTGGTTTGTTTAGAACGTGTACATTGCATTTGCCTCATGTATCCACAGACATAGATTGAGAAATCTCAATCTGAATTCCACACGTAGTGGAGCTTGATTTACTGCTGTCATGAAGTACGCTCTTGTTTACTTGATCTGCTTCTGGCCAAAAGAATCACTCCAGTTTACTTCTCAGTAACTTCTAGACCAAACACACTCCTCATGCCAGGAGACATTACCTGGCTCCTTGTATTGGTTCAGGTTTTGAAGTTTGAAGTTGCTCCATGCGAACGGGGTAGTTTGGCTGTTTTGAGGGCAGTTTGTTTTCGTCTGACAGTACAAAACGTTGAGGTTGTTTTTCTTGCCTGTTTGGTAGGATATTGTGACATCTGGTTCCACGTTCTTCGAGATAAATTTCAGAAGCCAAAATGTCAAAAAGACAAAGCTCTGTGAGTGGTCAGAGTCCAGGATTTATAAGCTGTAAGGTGAAATGGCAAACTGCAAAAAGAGCGTCTGGAGGTTTTGAAGGGTGGAGCTTTAGTTTAGCAATTCATTCTTTTATTGCTTTTCAGACTGCAGAATGAGGTAATTAGACAGGGCTGGTTTTGTTGTAGGGAAGGAGAAGGCTTTAGAATTAATGCAACACTGTTCAGGGTGAGAGCAGGGTTCTATAAATAAGTCTCCAGCATCTTGTGTTCCTTCGAAGCTGGTAGTTGCCTTGAAGGAGCATTGCGAGTGTATTTCTTATGATAATATGGCTAGTTAGGTGTGCAGGACCTGCTCTCATTATTGCTGCAGTGATCAAAGTAGCTTCAAAGGCACCCAAACGTGGAGTTGACCCTCTGTCCCTGTCTCCCCTGAAATGCAAACGATTGCAAGCCTGTTTGTGGCTTCTGGCTCCAGATGCAAACCAGCTTAGGTGCAGTGGATAACTGAAAGATGAAACCTCTCTACCATAACCAGCTAATAACCCTGGACTCCTGTTTTAACAGCAATGCCCTGTTGAGACCACGGGTTTTTTTCTCTAAGCTTGACTCAGCGTTTTAGCCAGAGAAGGCGAGATTCAGCATCTCGATTTGCCTTCTTCGCACAGCAGCTCTCAGAGCAGATGACTCTTCAGCGCAGGGCAGACAATTTGAGCCACGGCTGCTCAATAAACTAATTTTAAATGGAGGTATTTTTAGGAAGTGTCAATACTTACGTCCAAACTACCCAATTACATAACTCTGCTTATCTTCCTTCGCCAGTAATCAATCCCTATTATTAGACATCCTTCTTTTTTCACTGCTGCTGCAGTCGGTTGGAAGGAGCTGGAAGCTGTCTGCAGAGTGTAGTTACATACACTTTGCAGAAGGGCTAACAGCAAATGAGGGCTGTGATACAAGAAGCTGGAGAACGTTCACATCTCTTCTGTGTCTATCCAGAATTGGTTCTCTGTGTTGAGGGCCTTGATCTCTACTTTGCACCTTTGACTCAAAATGTGGAAGAAACCAAAGCAGAGGGATAAATGTGAGGTATTACCCAAGAACTGATTGACTGCCTGGGGAGCAGAGGTTGGTGGGGTTGCCTGGTCTTAAGAGGTAAGGTAGAGGAGATGCAGGTGTCACAGTGTGAGCTTGCTGTCTGGCTCTTGGCTTGCTGGAGCTGGAAGGGAAAATGCAGCTTTAAAGTGAGATTTGTGTGACTCTATTTCAGATGAGAAGCAGCTGGCACTGGAGTGGGAGCTCACAGTGCTGCGTTACTGTCTTCCCAGCTGCTGTCTCAACTACCTGAGATGTGTTACAGGAAGATTTTCAGTTGAGATTTTTAAATGTACAGATTTTGCTCTGGCTGTCTCTGTAGCTTGGTGGGGAGGCTTGTCAAGGTCACTTAAGTACCCAGTGTCTGCAACTTCTCCACCTGCTTAGGAGGTTTGATTCCCTGCATCCAGTCACCCATGGATTTGTTTGCAATCAGATGGCTGTCCAGCTTGAGGTCCCCTCTACAGGAAGTGCAATGTTAACAGAAGCTTTTAAACTTGTTTTTCCTTACTTGCATCTTTCCTCCTTTCCACTGTTCTTCCCATCTCACAATGCACCCAAGTCTGAGCTCCAGGTCATGGGAGATAGGAAGATGAGCTGTGAGCTGATTCTGCAGACAAGCTCAGAGCTTAACTCGCTAACTTAGGAGGCTCTTGGTCAATGCATTGAGCTTGTGGTGGCTTTTGTGCTCACTGGCCTGTACAGAACAGGTGTAATCAAGTCGTGTTGGACCACTGAATGAACATAATCACAACCAGCTCAGAGCTGTAGATCATTATGGATTGAAAATGGAGGTGTGATGTGTCTCTTCTTCGAGAGGGCATTCTGAACCATTTCACTGTTACAGAGCTGTCACCATAGCTGCATCATTTCTGAGTAGCTGGAAGTGAAAGCAAATACCCATGGACACTGCTCAGCATCACTTAAAAACAATACCCTTGTAGAGATGGTTGAGCTTTCTAACCTTCTGATTTGTTCTCCAGGTCTTTTGGTGTTGTGCTCTGGGAGATCGCCACGTTAGCGGAGCAGCCTTACCAAGGCATGACCAACGAACAAGTGCTGCGCTTTGTGATGGAAGGAGGTCTGCTGGAAAAACCAGACAATTGTCCAGATATGCTGTAAGTGTCACCAGTTAGCCCGGTTCTCAGTGCACAGTTCATTCTTCTCATCCCTTCAGAGTCTGCTTCTGCCCTGTCTACTACAGGGGGGGCCTACAGACTGAGATGCTGCTTGAGCAGTCTGTGTCAATCCAGTATTTTATACTAGGTAGATGTGCCACCTCTGGAGCTCCTCACCAGAGCACTATGAGGGCAGGCGGAAGGAATGGGGCTCTTCAGCCTGGATGGGGGGACCATGTAGCAGCTTCCAGTACCTGAAGGAGCTACAGGAAAGCTGGAGAGACACTTTTTATGGGGGACTGTCGTGATACGACAAGGGGGACAGATTCAAGCTTAGAAAGAGGAGATTTAGATGAGATTTTCTTAAGTTCCTCCCTGTGAAGGTGCTGAGGCACTGGAACAGGTTGTCCAGGGAGGTTGTAGCTGCTCCATCCCTGAAAGTGGACAGATTGGATGGGGCTTTGGGCAGCCTGGTCTGGTGAGAGGTGTCTTGCCAACCCTCCCTGGCAGGGGGTTGGAACTGAATGATTTCTGACATCCCTTCCAAACTGTTGTTCTGTGGTACCAGAAAGCAACTTTGCTGGTGGCCAGAATCTCGCATTGGACTCTCCTCTAATAAGGGAACAAACCCCAGTCTTTGTGTTCCTGAAAAATACAATCTCCTGAGTGCTATTTGCTACAGCAGAAAGTGTGGTACCTAAATCCTGTTGCTTCTGCTTAAAGCAGTTCTGTAGAGTGTAAGGAGAAGGGAATAGGATGAGTTGAATTGTGCGTAAACTCTGCCGAATCCAACTTGTTAGCCCAGAGTTGTCTGAAGCAGCTCTGGGTCTGCTGTTTCAGTCTCGGTGCTCACCACGTAGAGAGATACAGGTTTGCTCTTTCTGCAAGCGCAGAACAAAGAACCAGGAAAACCTTTGCCTGCCCCTGCTATGGACGCAGAGCCTCGTGCAGAGGCGTGAATGCAGTGCAGCGGCTTCGGTTGTAGCTGTGCATTGCTGGAATACTTCAGCTGGCTTTTGTGTACAGCAGTTTCACTTGTTCAGACTTTATTACTTTGATATACTTCCCAAACTGGCTTTAGGGAAGGAAATACAGCGTCTTGCATTTATTGAAATTAGTTGGAGGCCCACAGAAGGGATACAATCACTTAAGGGCCTCAGCTGCTTGGGATTCTTAGGAAAAGAGCTTTTCTGGCTGCAGCGCTGGCTTTGGTTTCAGATGACGGGCAGTGAGTTGTTTTGTTGTTTGAGGGGGGGCGGCTGGTAGATGTAGGGGGAGGTGTAGCTGCCATGTGATTCCTCCCTTTCGCATTCTTTCCCTTCCACGATGCTGTGGAGAATTTCTGGCAGTTGGATTGACTGGAGATTGTTTAACGTGGTCAGAGCTGTGTAATGGAGGGGGGAGAGTAGGCAGAAATGGGGGAAGAACGGGATGTGTGAAGGGGTTGGCTCCCCAGGTGCATAGGACCAAAATACCTCTACAGTCAGGACTAATTCAGCCAGAGACTCAGCACAGGAAATTCCCCATTGACCTGGGGTGTGTTGTGGTATGAACAGGGGGTCATGGGGGAAGGTTTTCTCACTGCAGCCCACCCTCTTCTGCTTGCTGGATGTTGCAGCTGGATTAATTCACTTTCAAGATAACTCTCATAAGAATTTGGCTGATGTCTGGCACAGACTTATTTGCACCAGAGGCCTTTGCTTTGCGGATTTTACTCGAGAAGCTATTCACACGTTAGTTTTGGCCACCGAGGTTTTAGCCTGGTGTTCCAGAAGTGCAGAATAAAATCATCACCCTTTGAATTCAGCAGCTTCTCTCTGTCAAAACAAGGAACAGGGCTCGTGGAGTTCAGTGGTGTCTTTTCTTTTTGGTGATGTGGTTGTGTATAAAACACCCTGGCTCTGTCCCAAATGCAAAAGCAAAACAAAATTGAATTAGAAGTCTATTGTGGCTTGCTTTAGCTCCTTTTCATCTTGTTTTGTCTTTGCATTGGGACAGATACCTGAGCCAGCTGCCGTTCATATGGGCTGCAGTAGGAATAACAGTGGGGAGCTCCCGGAACAGTCTTGCCCTTTGTTCAGTGCACCAGCATTCTGAGAGTCCAAGAACCTGTTTTGCATTATTGTGGTGCTTTTTCCTTGCACAGTTTTCCCTTCTTTCCCTATCTTCCATCATTTGCCTGGGGTGCCCTAAGGATGCTGGGCAGTGCACAGGAACCTGACAACTGCTGCCAGTCCTGAGCCTGGCGTGTGGTGCTGCTGGCTGGCACAGAGCTGCTCTGTAGGCAAAGCTCTGTCCCTCTCCAGCTGTCAGATAACTGGCTTCTCGGCGCAGAACCTGAGAAAATACAGAGCCTGGAATTGCCTGTGGATCTTGCCACGCACCATCCCCAGCAGGCTTTAGGCAACTGGTTTTTCAGGTGTTTTCAGAAACCCTTTGTAACAGGGGATCTTCTTTTTGTGCATGTTGCTGAAGGATTCTGTTGAAAGACAGTTTCTTGGCATGGATGTCTGCAGTGGAAGGTGGTTTTTAGACTGCATGAAATCTCTCTGGTGAAAACTGACTGGTCTGTGGTACTTCAATATTAACTGGCAACATTAATTCAATGTCCAGCAAGCAAAGTCCACCTGCTTGTGCCTGGTACTGTGACATGGGAAGGCACAAACTGCTGTTGTGTGTATCTCATGTAGGGGGCTGCAAACACAGAGATCTTCTTTGTTTAAATTAGTTTGACTTGGAAACAACTAGAATGATGGGCTGAACACAGATTTACGTTTCTGAAGAGAGAGGGGAGTGTGCACAGACCCTCCACGACAGGTGGAGGAGGTAGACTAGGGAAGAGTGAATGAGATTAGAGAGAATCTTGCGGCTGCTATTTTCAACCTTGCAGGTGATGGGAGTGTTGACACAGTCGTGTCGATTCCTGCTGCAGCACGGGGGTTTGTAAGGGTCTCTTGTTGCTGTACAGATGCTGCACGGTCTGGGCAATTGTGGATGGTCCCCATCTCTTCTAAGAGCAGTGGCAGCTGGGCTCTCCTCACCCCTGGCAGCAGTGAGGCAGCAGCTTTTAGGTGGATCAGAGGCCAAGGAACGTGTAAAGAACCGGAGAGGTTCTGTTCTGCAGCTCGCTTGTGCCGGCTGCATGTCCGAAGGGGGATTTAACATCACCGTTGTCTTGTGGCTCGAAGTGGTGCACCCCTGTGAAAGGGCTAAGCATGAAGGGGATGGTATCTCTAGAGGCTTTTTACTCTCACAGAGGGTGAAACAAGACTCGGTTCTGTTTATGCTACACCCTCTTGGCATAGTTTGCATGGTTTTACAGACAGAACTATGCAGTAAGACAGATGGTTCAATAAGACGGTGCCAGGAGAAGCTTTGCTGGTTTTCTCCCCTTCCTGTGTCAGAAGTGGTGTTTTTATGTGCTGCCATTGTTATGGCAGAGCTCATCAGGTGATGGCTGCGTGGCAAGGAGCTTTCTTACAGCTGAAGCTCTCAGACAGCAACCTCCCATGGGGCTTTTAAAAGTTGTGGAGGCTGGAATTCCACTCTGTTTTGAAGCAGAATTACTTCCCCCATATGTGTTGTAGATGACTATTTACGCATTGCTGATTCTCCTTTTGTTCCTGGCGAGCGCTCGGTGAGAAAGCAAGGGCTGCGGTGCTGAGGTACTTGGCAGCGTGTGGTAACAGCGGGGCAGGAGAGGCCTTTTCACTTTTCCCCACCAAACCAGTCTGATGCAAAGCACAAACACTCAGATGAAAGCAGCTTCTATAGGAACTTTCCACTGTCTGGTTTTTACTGTCTCAGTGCAGAAAGTAACCTGAGTTTCTGCTCAGTCCTTTGGGCAGAAGACGCACCAGAGACACACTGGCTGTTCCCTCTCGTGACAGTGCCCCCGACTTCCTTGTGCCCACTTGCCCCCAGTCAGCAACATGCTTCAGAAAACAACTTGGTTGTTTTAGAAAACAGCCAATGGGTTCTTCGTTCGCCTCCTGGAAAGGGGTGGGTTTTTTTTTTTTATTCAGGTAGTGTAAACAAGGTCTGTGAACCCACAGAGTTAAAAAGAAAAAAGTAGGTCCTTTTATGGGAACTCTGTAGGGTTTTCAAATCTGGAATGGTTTAAAAGAAACATCACATGTCCTTGTTTGTGCTGATGTCACATGCATTACTCCACTGCTTGTGGTATCTCCTTAGCATTGCCCTTAGGCCTCAGGGCAAAGCGCCAGCGAATATCCAGTGTTCTTGGCTCCCGCTGATGCTTCTATTCAGGGACGCAGCAGTCAGCTGGAAAGGAAACAGCAATGAAGTAATAGAAATGGATTTTATATATTTATGTCTCAAGCTTTCCCCCTCGTTTGTGGGTGAGGGTATAGTGCAGTTTTATAGCTTGGCTTCACTTGTGCTGGGAAAGACTTGGAAAGACTCAAAGCCAAGCGATGGTTTAACAGTGTTCGTGTGTCTACGTGCCTCTTACAGTGCAGCATTGAGTACCCAGGGAGTTCTCCCAGCACAGACTGGTTTTGCCGGCTTCTTTCTGGGTGTCACACAGCCGTACTCAGGTAGTTGACTTTGGTTCATGCAGAGTTGTGCCAGCCGAGCCCTAACTGGAAGATCTGTGATTTCGGCCGAAGTTGCTTGTTCGGGCTGAAGTGCTCTCAGCAGTGTTTGCATCCCAAACACAGCGGCTTTCCCTCTCTTTGCTGGTTCACGTCTGCTGGGAACATGTGAGAGTGTTTCCCAGCAGCGACTTTCTTTGAGGGCAGGGGATTTCTTTCCTTTGGTTTTGTTTCAGGCCAGGGCTCCCAGACTTTCTGGATCCTGCTGTGGGCAGCGATGCACAGCAACTGGCTTCAGAGTTGGAGGTTTTCCAGCTTGGTGACAGACCTGTTGATAACGTTTGTTGTAGAGCAGGGACTCTGGAGATGTGAGGACGTTACTCTGTGGTGTTCTTAGGTGCCATTCAAAGAGTGGGTTAATGTGTCATCATTTGATTTTGTCTTTTTAATTGAAAAATAACATGAAATTGTTCCTGCTGCTGCAGAGATCTAGTCAACTGCTGCTGGGACATAAGGCAGTGAGAGCAAATTAAAGGATGAAACACAATCGCTTGCCTCCTGAAAATCTGTGGAAGTTAGGAAAATGGTTTCTTTGTTCGGTAGACTGAGAACTAAAAGTTTAGGAGACCTGGCTAACCTGATGCGGGAAGGCTGGCTAAGGTGGGGAAATGAACCCAGACTGGCCGCTGGGCAGACCAGACAAGGAAAGGGGGTCACTGGGACTGCAGGTCACAGTGCTGCAAGGTAAGTCAGAGGTGTGAAGGATTCTCCAGTGCCTTCCCTCAACTGAAGAGCTTTTGTTTGGTTCATGTTTTAATATCCACTCTTATTCCAGCACACAAAGTAGTAGTTTGGCCAGTGGTGACTTCCTACACAGTGTGATGTTTCCCTGAGTACAGTGTGTGCTCCAAGAATTAATGTTAATCTTCCTTTTCTTATTTAAATTCATCCTATTACTTGTGCTGCCTTACCAGGAGACAAGACATCCCTCCTCCACCTTCGCAGACAGTGGAATCCTTTGTTGTGTTGTGTTTAAAGCTCAGGGCGATCTCTCAGGAATATCCAGTTTTGCTGGCTCATGAGAAGGCGCTTTTCGTGCTGTCTGTACGAGGGTTGCATCTTGCGGTTTGGTTTTGCCAGCATGAGACGCTGTACTGATGGTATCGGGGATGTGCTTGAGGAGATGATCTCACACTCCGTAAAATATTAATGGATCCCTGGCCGTAAAGGAAAACAATGCGACTTTCAAATAAAAGATTAGCGACTGTCTTAGAGATTGGCAAAGGGCTTTGGGGGATTACAATTAATTTTAACGGCGTTTTCCTCTGCCAGGGGAGACGGCGGTGCTTTGCTTCATCTGTGCCTCCTATGTTCGGTCTTTCGGAGGCAGTATGGGAAGGGTAAGGATTAGTTATGTGAAAAAGACAGTGCAAGAAGCACTTGCCATGTAGGGGTGTGAGTGGGCAAGCACAGGGCGGCTTGGAGGAAGAGGACAGAAAAACCCAGTCAGGATAAAACCAGGGAATACCTCTGGATGTGGGGTATCCACGAGACTGGTTTATGGGCAGGTGTGTGGAAGGGAACGGACGAGGCTGAGAAGGGAGCCGTTGGTTGACATGAGACACGGGGAGCTCAGCCTGTAAAAACTCGGTCACTTTGTCTTCCATCAGAACTGAATGAATTTCCAAGACATGAGGTCCGATGTAGTCATGGCTGGCTGGGCTCCGGCCAGGGCTCGTAAAACCCTTTGGTAACTGCTTTGCTGTGTGTCTCCTGTGCAGGTTTGAACTGATGCGCATGTGCTGGCAGTACAACCCGAAGATGAGACCCGCCTTCCTGGAGATAATCGGTAGCATTAAAGATGAGCTGGATCCAGCGTTCAAAGAGGTCTCCTTCTTCTACAGTGAAGAGAACAAGCCTCCGGATACAGAGGAGCTTGACCTGGAGACTGAAAACATGGAGAGCATTCCTTTAGATCCCTCCTCCACCCTCCAACCCACTGACAAGCACTCAGGACACAAAGCCGAGAATGGCCCAGGCGTGGTGGTGCTTCGGGCCAGCTTCGAGGAGAGACAGCCGTACGCACACATGAACGGGGGACGCAAGAACGAGAGGGCCTTACCGTTGCCCCAGTCTTCGGCCTGCTGATCCTTAGAACCAGAATCTCACCGAAACAAAACCCAGAGAAACGCACGCATTGGGGGAAGAAGAAAGAAAGAAAATTACCATATGTTCAAAAGCCTACTGTACCTCAGTGGATCTTCAGAACTGCCATAGCTGCACTTGGGAGAACCCTTTTTTCAGTAAACAAGTTACCGTCTTTTTCTTTTTTCAATATGCAAGCAGATGTTTGTTTCAGTAATGGACTCCAGTCATGGGGCACACAGTTGGCCTTTTAAAACTCTAATGTTAACACTTAATAGCAACAGAAAACTTGAGATCTGATGTCTCTCTCTCTCTCTCTCTCTCTCTCTCTCTCTCTTCTTTCTCCTTCTTTCTGTCTCTCTCTCTTTGCTTCATGATGGGAAACATATCTGTGTGCAAGTTCAAGCGTACAGCACTTTTATCAGATCAAAGATATCGCAGGCCAGGTGGCTCCCCGGTTCCCTTGCAGGCACCTGCCTAACACTGTAGGTCTTTATAAAAAAACAAACAAACAAAAAGAAAAAAAACAAACAAAAAGGAAAACCACAAAAAACACCCCCCCCAAACTAAAAAAGACTGGATTTTTAATGTTGCTCTTTAATCTTTTTAGGAACACATAACAGAGTACAAAAGGGCCATCATTCGTCCGAGGTTGTTACCATTTTCAACGCTGCCAAATTTTGCCAAAAAAAAACCTGAACTCTTTTGTTTTTTGGGTTTTTTTTGGTTTTTGTTTTGGGGTTTTTTTTTTGTAGGCGCAGAAGGAGCACAGTAACCAACTGCTCTGCGTAAAAGAGATCCTGACCAATACGTTCTGTTCAGTCGTACGCTGGTCTTGCAAAACACAAATTGACACAAAACAGACCCGATTGTCTGGGGCTTTTCTCAAAACTGGACAAAATGTGATTCTTGTTTGGTTGTTTTTCTCTCGTGATGGAGAAGATAAAAGGGAAGGTGTAAAGAACCGCCCTCCCTCCAGCCCTGTCCCCATCCCAGTGAATTCTGGACTAAAAGGGCAGTGGTGAGCTGCACAAACACGTGCATTGCGTACAAAACAAAGCCAACCGCACGCCAAAACCGACCCCTGCAAACCATGACAGTACCCGGCAGAGATCTCCATCCAGCGTTGCGGCCTGCCCGCCTTCCCAGGCTTGCAAGGAAAAAACAAACCACCCAGAAACCTAAATTGGAGAAGACAAAAAAAAGCAGTAAGCGGATTCGAGTACATGATGCTTTGTTGACCTTTTCTCTTTATTATTAAGACTTCTCGAAGGGTCTTGCAGTTCTATGTTAGACCATGGATCATTTGCATCCGCATTGTCTTTTGTGTCACTTTTATAACTTTTTTACGGTTCAGATACTCATCTATATGTCTGTACAGAAAAAAGCTGCTATTTTTTTTGTTCTTTATCTTTGTGGATTTAATCTATGAGAAACCTTCAGGTCTGCTCTCCTTCCCCTCCCTTCCCACTCCAACAGATTTTCTTATGCTTTGTACTATAGTGTGTAACTTTGACTTCCTCCTTCCCAGTAACCGAGACCTTCCGTATGATTTGCCATGAACTGTTGGATGCCTTTTGATAAATACATTTCCTCATGGGTTTTTTTTTTTTGCTTTTTTTAAAATTTTCCTCCTTTTCATTAGTTGTTTTGTAACATCTTGGCTGTGTGGGCTACAGGGCTTTTGAGGGGGACATGGAGAAAGAAGGGACACCCCGCACGGGAACGCTCTAGCAGTGCTGTGGTGTAGTGTTTGTGAAACCCCAGTTTTCCTTACTGCCTTCCTTCCTTCCCTCCTGCCTTCCTTCCTTCCTTCCTTCCTTCCTTCCTTCCTTCCTTCCTACCTTCCTTCCTTCCTTCCCACTAACGTCTGCCCAGGTAGCATGCAAGTCTCTTACAGTGCAAGGCATGATACAAACTCAGGTCAGAAAAAAAGGTTAACTCTTTAGTACCTTCTCGTGCAGTGTTTATATTCACTGTTGTACAAGGGTCCTACCCCTCCTTCCCTCCCCGCTCGTTTTGGTTGTGGCACACATCCACCCACCCATCCCCACACACGCTCCCCATACACACGCATATGAATTCTTTTGAACTTGTTGGGTGCAACAGCAGACGCCAGGCTTTTGGGTCACTGATTTTTAAAAGGACTCTTGTAACCCTTCTGTCCCATGAACAGGAGCTGTACCAGGTGCAGCTGGTGATGCCAGGCATCCTTAGGGTGGCCATTGAACACCTGGCTCCAGCAAGCCCCTTCCTGAGGAGGGAGCCCTCCTGGAGGACACCCAGGGCTGTGCTTCACACTGCTGGTAAAAGAAACCTTAATGACAACCAAACCAAACCCACGGCACCATTTCCATGGGGCTGGGTGGAAAGGCATGTGGCTGGGGCCAGTGGCTTGGCCAGCAAACAGTTAAGTGTTGGCAGCTATGGAAACCCGTACAAGTACAAGCTTGTTGCTTAAATCATAGACCAAACCTCAGAACAAAAGAAAACGAGGAAGCTTGTTTGTTCAGTTGCAGAAGCCTTGGTGAAAGGAGAAGGAGGGGGCTGTCAGCAGGTCTACAACCACAGAGTCGGAGCAGTCGCTCGTCTTAGGTTAGTTACAGCATGGAAGCCTTTGTTTAGCACTGATCCAACCAAATGATGGCAGTGAAGAGGTGGTTCTGGGATGGAAACGTTGAAATCTTTTGAGTAAGAACAAAGAATTAAACTGTACTGATTGCTAGTTTTGACTGGAGATTTAAAGACGTTTGTAGTGCTTTTTTTGCTTGTGTAGTGTAGGTCCCGTTATCTTCTCTCACCTCTGTCCCATAGTTATTTTCCCCTTTTAAAAATGAAAAAAGACAAAAAAAATGACTTCAGAAGGTATTCTATGTAGGAGTTCTTATTTATTTTTGTGATACCAGTTTAAATCACTGTAGAGATGCCCCATAATAAATTGAAATACTGAGATAAGGGTTTTTGAGTTACAACAGGGGGACAGGTTTTGATTTATTTTTTGTTTTTCAAACATTTATCTACCTCACTCTTATTTTTTTATATGTGTGTATATAAACAAAATACATCTCACATTTCTCAGCAGCCAACAATGCCGTTGATACTGGTAACCTCTCACTCCATATACCACATGCTCTAGGTTCTGGAGGGGAAGAGTCACTGCCGGTCACAAAGGGTCACTTGAGAAAATTTGCCTCAATTGCAGGGATTTCCTCCCAGTGTTTGGTTCAGATTCATTCTTGTGAGGAGAAATCCAGGAGCTGGCTGGCTGAGGAGGGCAGCTCTTCAAGGAAACACAAAGGCTTTTTCATGTGCTGTCACGGCAGTCCCCACGTCAGCACCAAAATGCTGCCTGCCCTGACACAAGGACTTGAGACTCGAATGTTTGATGAAATCTGTTCCAGACGTGAGTTGTTTACAACGTCAGAAGGTCCAGAAGAATGACAAGTAAAGGGAATGGTCCTTCTGTTAGTCCTGTAGAGTGGGCTGAGTTGTTCCTGCCCGCTTTTCCTCAGATGCCACAAGCACCAAGACGACATCTGGCTGAATCAGCACCACAAACTGAATGGGCTTCTACAGCCATCGCGTTGCTGCCTTGGCCAAAACCAGTGAGAAACCCGTCACAGGCTGCCCGAGGACACTACTACATCGAGTTTACAGCTTCGCATCTTTGCTGCTTCTGTTTGATGAGAGCACTGATTTTGTTTTTCAAAACTAACATTGAATTGATTTCTCTGAACGTGCCAGTAAACATGCAGTTCCCTCTCCTACCCCTTTATTTGCTTCGTAACTGTGGATTCTGATGGACCAGCCATCAAACGTTAACTGCCCTCTGACAGCGTGTAACTGGTTTACAAGCACCCAGGACTTGCCATCGACTTGATGTATAATGTTTCTCTTTTTCCTGCTCTGGCAGATGTTCATGCAGGTGTTGGTTGTGGTATCTGAATGATGCGGTGCTGGGCTCCTCCGAGTTGTACGTGGCCTCTTGAATCCACAGCACTGTGGCTCAGTGTGTCTTGGAGGGAGCGTTCCTCTCTAGCCTTGAGACACCAGTAAAAGTTGGAGTTTTTCCTAGGTTGCTTTGGTTTCCCATTGTTGTTTTCATTAGGCTTCCGTGACCTTTTGGTGCAGTGGCTCTTCCCCTCTCTTGCACATATTGATTACCACAACTGGAGATCCTCAGATCTTTCAGCTGGCTAGGAGGGTTTTGTTAAAACTGTCCAAGTTACTGGTTATTAGAATTGCCTGTAGGTGGTTTTAAAACACATTAGGAAGAGACACTAATGACGTAGCGCCCATCACGACAAACATTTCAAAGAGCACTTCAGTAGAAGACAGTCCCGTGACATCACGTCCCCGTGCGTGATGGCAGTCAGCTCTCCTGGACCAAACCACCTTCATGATACCATTGCGTTCTGTGTTTGCAATTCAAGCTCGATTCCTTTTTTTGTTCTGTTTTGTTTCCATAGTTTTTCGTTGTTGTTAGTGTTGTGTTTTGTGCATTTTGAATAGCTTTATTCACATGGGTTTTTCATGCAGACTTCCCTTGGACAGTAAATCAAGTTGTTTGTGCATGTGAACAACTGAGAATTAATGTTGGCTTGATAGAGTCATAATATGGTTTGTAATGTTGTTCTTCCCTGAGACCACTGGCTTGTCTGGTATGGAACATGGATTTAGAACTTCAGCTCTGTTTGAATAAAGTCAAATTAATCCAGTTTGTTCCTAAATGAGAAACAAAAGCCCACCCGGCCCTGAAAACCAGCGTTTTGACAAATGGTACCAAGAAGTTGTAATGCAGTAGGATCACAAACTGGCATCACTGTGGGGAGCAGGTGGCTCTCACTGTAGCGCTTGGCCACTGGCTGCACACGACTCTACTTAGAAGCTGCTCGGTGGCACAGAAGGTGGTTTGGTTGCACAGGAATGTGGCTCCTACATAAACACCGAAGCATCAGCTGTGTGGTACTAAGAAAGATGCTCTTTTGGGGGAGTGATAAAGTAGACGCGGAAGCTGAGCGTGATGGGAAGTGCGAGGCCAGCCTCTGTGCACCAAGTCTGTCTCAGCGTGATGGCTCTGCTCTTTCAGACTGGTTCTAGGTGATGCATGATTACAGGCGTGCTCGTGCTCCTCTTGGTCTTTAAGAACAAAGGAAAGGAAAGCCCAGTTTGCCCAGGACTGGTCACCAGACGGAACTGCTCTCAGGTCCTCTGGGAACTGCTGCGAGGTGTTTGGTACAATCTGAGTCGAAGAGAAGGACACCTCTGTGGTTGGTGTGACTCCATCCATATATATCTATCCATACATATATGGACCCATATATGTATGTCTGTGCTATAGATATATATCTCTAAACCCTTGTCATTCCATTAGTACAAGTGACACTTGTTTCTTGTGACTCTTACTTTGTTTGTCAACCGTGTATTTAATCACTGGGCTGAATAACAGTGGAGGAAGGTGCAAGGGATCCACTCCGTACTAACCAGTGATAAAAGCCAGATATTGCAACTTAAACCATGAGTAGTTGTGCAGACAAGACTTTAAGAACGATGTGTAGAAACAACACTAGTGGCCGGGGGTGCTGAAGATACAGAACTATAAATAGGCAGGAGGGCTTCGAATGATGCCTCAGTTCAGAGACTGGTTGCTCAGAGACACTCTAAAACGGAGCACAGCTGTGAGAACATGGACTGAGAAGTGTCTGTGTGGAGACACACAAAGCAACAGTTATGGAAATGGGTGTTTACAAAGACACAGGGCTTGGCAGAAGTTTGAGGTAGTTCCCTGAGCTTAAGATGTGGGACAGCGTCAGAGCTCAGGTGTCACAATTCTCTGACCATTGGTACTTGTGAATAAACCTCTGGACTTTCCAGCTGTGGGGTGGTAAATTGGTTACCAGGAGTTGAGCACTCGGTGTCATCGGTCCGTATGAATCGGTCCCGATGTAGAGCTGGTCTGTTCTGCAAGTACCCGAGGACTCTCCCTAGCTGTGTGTGTGCCTGTGCGCGTGTGCTCATCTTTTCTTTCTCCTTTTCCGTATGGCCTTTCGTTGATTAGTAACCGTTAGCTTTTTCCATAGGGCTCTAAGTCCAGTAGATTACGGGTAGTCAGTTGACGAAGATCTGGTTTACAAGAACTAATTAAATGTTTCATTGCATTTTGTAAGTACATAGAATAATTTTATAAAATGTTTGTAGTTTATAAACGCCTGAAGTATAATTTAAGGGCACTTCTCTGCGTTCTGTGTGTGGTTGTGTCTGTATGTGATCAGGTTCTCTGATGGTACTGGTTTGCTTTACAATATGCCAAAAAGGATCGCTAACCTGTCCACTTCACAGCGTGTCCCTCTCACCCTACCCACCCAAGCTTTGTGTCCCAGTATCCAGTGAATGAATCAAGGAGTTGGGGAAATGTTCTGTATCTTCAGTATCCTGGTCTTCCAGAGCCCTCTGGTTAGGGTGGGATCATCGTAACTGGTCATTTCACATTACTGTCTAGGGCAGTTTACCGAATGGATTGCGTGAACCTCACTGGTCAGGGAAACAGAATGGGCTTTGCTGCTACCCAGTCTCACTGGTGCTGTTCAGTACCTGCTCTACAGTGGCCATGTGGTTTGAAGGATGCGACTGCCTGAGGGAAAGAGGGAAGACGGTTTTCATAATTACTGTTGTGGAACTGTTTGCAGATTGCTTATCACTTTAACAGTCTGTGCGCAGCCTCTAGAGACGCCGAGCGCTGTCAGAAGCTTTGTTGGAACGAGCAAGGCAGGGTCCCTATTTATTTTTTATTTAAGAATGTTGACGATCCCTTCCCCCTCACTGCCCCCAGATTGGACTGACCACATTGCTGAAGGGTTCTGATGATGTAGATACTGCTTAAAACTCAGCTCTTCTGTTTTCTGCACCAGTGAGGTTTGAGATGAAAGGATTGGCCAGAGTTTGTCTACCTCTGGGACAAAAACAAAACGAGAAAGTGCTAAGGAATGGATGCAGTTGCAAAGACAACATTTTCCAACTTCTCGCGTTTTGATTTTTTTTTAAGAGAAAAATTAAATGAGAACATGGCCAATTTATTACAGAAAAAAGACTTGCTGTGTATAAATTATTCCTAAAGAAATTCCTGTGTTTATATTAAAATGAATCAGTAGATTAAAAACAAAAAAATTTCAAAATGTTTTTGTATATTCTGTTGTAAGAATTTATTCCTGTTACTGCGATATACTCGGGATTCTTTACATTATGAAAAGAAGAAACTTTGTCTATTTTGAATGGCTGAAGCTAAGGCTCCTTTAGTTTCTCTTACTCTGCTTTTTTCTAGTAGTTTCAGTACTACATGATTTAAGTTAAATAAAAGAATTCTGTATGCATTTGCCTGCTTCTCACTTTGTTGCCCTTTACGCGCAGCGAGTCCAGGTTAGTTCCTGTGCGACTTGATCTAGGGGATCCTGCTGTGGTGGGGGGATTGGACTAGATGATCTGTGGAGGTCCCTTCCAATCCCTAATGTTCAGTGATTCAGTGTTAGAGAACTCTGAGGACACCTCTGGTTTTCTTCTGCCCTTCTTGGCTGTGTTTAATTGAGCTACTCCAGGCAGCTCTTGGTGGAGGTCAGTGCTGCCATTGTGAAATCAAATGTGTTTTCATCCGGTCACACCTGAGCCTGTGAAACCTTTCTCCATGGCACTTTTGAGTCCCGTGTTTCTGTGGGTAGTTCCTTGGGTAAGGTAAGGTGCTGCATTTGTGTCTCTGTTTGAGGGACAACTGCTGACTCACAGCAATCCCTCGGTGAGGTGGTTGGCTATCCTGCACCTGGTGACTTCTGTAACAATCACTGGAAAAGACTATGGCAAGAAGGGTTACCTGGGAAGATGTTTCCAGTTCCTCCGACTCCTCATCAGAAAGTTGGCTGAAATAAAAAGCACAGCAGTGGCCCAGAGCATCAGCTGCCTGTGCTGTCTCTATAGTGACAGGAGCTTGAGGAATGGGCTTTTGTTTTCCTGGAGAAATCCCTGGTCTCCAGCTTAAGCTGTTGCTTCCCTGTTCTAGTGATTGTTTTTGAAAGATAGCTGCTAGTTCTGTCCCATCCTTGTCTGTCATGAGGGACATTCCCAGTGTGCTCATGGATCTTGTTGGGTTCCCACATTTTGAGTAACACCGTGTGCCACAGCACAGTGCTCCGGCAGGTGCGTTTCTTGGGACAAGTTAGTGATTTCAGTTTGATGACAAAGCCCTGAACAGCCATGACCCTCTCCACTGAAAGATTGTCTGTGTGTGGTGCTCTGTGGAAGGACTCTGGTGATTTCCTTCAGGACAAGAACAGTGAATCTGGGGTAAGTGGTGTTTTGGGGCAGTTGAAACCCCAAGTACTAACAGACTTACAGTTCCTGCTGGATTCCAGCTTTTTCTTTACTTCCTTTCAAGTTGACTTGGGTTGTAGGATGTGGAAACCAGCACTTAGAGCAGGTCACTAAGAGAAAATAGTCAAACTTCACGTAACAGGACTCCTACAGGCGTTAAGGTTTTCCCCCATATTGACATTTTGGATGTGGGCACATTGTGTGGCCCAACTATTGACTGTAAGATCCAGCTTGGTTCAGCAAGTCCTTATTTGCTTCCTTTGAGCTACCAGAACTAAGTTTAAGCATTTAAATGTTGAAGTCCTGTTTCGCATGTGACTAACTCTGAAGCCCCCAGACTGTTGTTAGGAATACAGACTGCCAGTCATCTGTTCTGTCTCAAGCTTTTTACACTAGAGATGTAAACCGACAATAACACAGAATATAAAGCCCTTTATGTGGGGGTTTTAAATAATCCTTAGATATGCTTCATTTAAGAGGTAATTGCATTGTAAGAAATCTTGATTGTTTTTCCTTACGTGATCCATCGCTCTCTCTTTCTTCCCCGCACTGTTTCAGCATTTCCAGGATAAGTGTCTGCAACGCTTTCCCCAGAGTGGCTGCTGTGACTGACTTGGATAACGGCGGCACATGGATGAAAGCTGCTCTTCCGCTGCCATAGTACAGAGAAGCGTAGTAGGTAAAATCACAGATGTACCTGCAGTGTCAGAACACAGCCAGAACCCTGAGTTAAGGAAGAGTCAACTCCTTACATTTAAATATTCTTGAAGTAGCCAAACCAGATCTGACTACTGAAACTATTGAAAACATATTTGCTCAGTGAATAAAGGAAATGCTGAAATAAGCCCAACTTTGAGAAACAGATCTTTTCTGTCTGATGGTTTGGTTTGAGACCCCACCTTGAGTACTGGGTCCAGTTTTTGGCATCACAGTATCAGAAGGACATTGAGGGGCTGAAGTAGGTCCAGAGAAGGGCAACAAGGCTGGGGAGAGGGCTGGAAAACAGGGCTCTGAGGAGCAGCTGAGGGGACTGGGGTTCTTTAGTCTAGAGGAGGCTGAGAGGAGACCTTATTGCTCTCTACAACTACCTAAAAGGAGGCTGTAGCAAGGTTGGTGCTGCTCTCTTCTCCCAAATCACTAATGATAGGACATGGGGAAATGGCCTCAAGTTGCATCAGGGGAGGTTTAGATTGGATCTTAGGAAGAAGTTCTTTCCTGAGAGAGTGGTT
>JAOXOE010000705.1:15168034-15205957 GCA_028565055.1 Phoeniculus purpureus | reverse complement strand
AGGTTTGAAGCCATGAGTTGTGTCTGTTGTTTAAGGCCTCCTGTGCTGAGACACAAAGGAATTTGTGGATTCCTTTAAATCAAAAGACCCTGATGCCACCATTAGTTTTTTCTCCTGACTAATACAACCTTGCAAAAAGTAACTTCTGCTCGTGGCTGAAAGGAGTGTCTAAGCACAGAACTCTCTGTGGCTTTAAGGCAAAATCCACCACTGTCATCACTGCATTACATCTAAAATTCTACCGTCTCTCATTCTCCTATGCCGGTTAAGACTCCTATCCATTAATTTTTCTGTGTGACCAGTTAGTAAAACTCTTGCTATGATACTGACAATGTGATACCAACTTTCTCATGGATATTTCTTTGTGGGTTTTTTCCCTTCTCTTTTTTTTTTTAAATTGGTGATGTAATGAGCAAAGCATAGATGAGCAATGATGTGAGATTTAAGGTTTATAGTTGATTAATTAATGTTCTGCACTCCCTTTCTATGCACACAGGTTTATTAATTGGGCAGTGAAGATTCTAAGACCTTTCCAGTGTTGTCATAGCTTGTGCAAGGGTAGTGATTTGAATAAACCCAGCATTGGTCAGAGTGTAATGGAACTCATTTTTGCACGGATTTAACTGATTGCTTCTGCTCCCAACTTTTACGTGTATGGTGGAACTTGGGGGACCAACGCAGATACTGTAGTTGTGTCACATTTCTGTTACAAGCAGAAAACATGGGATATGGTAGTTCAATAAAAGAATTTAAAACATCTTCTCAGGCCTAAATTGTAGGAGTTCTTCTAAGAATTTTATTCAGAAATAGAAGCTTTTCTTTTCTCCAACATTTCTTGAGCTGAAGTTGAAGCTACTCATTTTTGTGGAAGCATGACTGTAGCTTTAATATTAGTGCTCATGTGTATCCATGCCTGCAAGAATAGATGTCCAAGTTACTGGATATTTGAGGTCTGTGCAAATTAACTCCCCCTCCATAATTAAGAAACCAAGCCCTGGATATTTGAAGGCAAGTCACAGGCACAGCTGACTCAGCAAAACGCCGGTTGTTTTTCTTCTTGCTATACATAAATGTGATTGGCACAGCACTCAGCTTGAGGTAAAGGAGAAATGGAAGCAACTCAGCTATGAAAGCCTTGGTTATCACCTTGAATATTTTTCTATATGGTTGTCTGCTGCATTTAAAAATTGTTTGAACCGCTGAGTAAGAGAAAAAGGTATTTTCTGCAAATGGATTCCACATTGCAGAGCTGCCAGAACACTGCTCGAGTAGCTTTTTAGTCCTGATGGCACCAAGAACTGAACATGGCCCTTCATTTACCAACAGCTCTTTAATTTTTATCTCTTTTATTATTACTTACATATAGAGTTTTTTTAATCTCTTGTTATTGGCAGGCACTGACCAATGTTTTAAACTAAGTGGAAGTGTTTAATGTATTCCAATTTTTATCTCTGCTGTTCAACATTTAATGAGAGCAGGGAGAAATCAAGCTGTTATGCCATTTAGCATTAAACTCTAATGGGATTTTAAATAGAAATTTCAGGATCTAACACTCTATATTTCTTTTGCATTCTAATAAAAATAAATGATCCTCGGGAAAGACCGAAGCTGGTACTTTGGTAGATGGAATGCAATGTCACTAGAAGAGAGGAGACGAACGTTTCAGAGCAAAGCTCACTATTCCCTGTGGAACAAGGCCACTTCCGTAACAAACTCCATAGAAATGGTAAATGGAAAAACATAATTGTGCTTTCCCTTATCTTTTAATTTTGGTCAGAAAGTGGCTTATGCTGTATATTGTTGCTTTTTTTATATTAGTTTTTCTGCAATTTATACCGTTGGTGAATGCCCAGTGCTTGGTAATAATGGAAAACATGGAAATGGTGTATAATTTAAATATAGCCAAGCTGTTGTGTGGCTCTTATAGTTTTGGTTCTGGTCTTTTTGCAGTATTAACAAAACCTAACTGATGTGTATTGACAGGATTTTTAATTGTTTATAATAGTTTAACATACGGAGAAAGTGCTTCAGCAGGAGAACATGCAACTCATGATCAGTGGTGGTGTTTTGTTCAGGCATTACTATGCAAAAAGCAACTCTGCAAACAGGATACACACAATTTCAGTAATCATTTATCGGTTAGTATGCACAACGGATAGCTAGGACTAACATATTACTAGCTAAAGAGTAATATGCTTACTGCTTCTGATAAGAAAACTAACGAAACTTAGCTGACCGGGAATGTTCCAATATGCTCGGGCAAGTTGGTCGCTGTCATTTGTTGTTATGGGCTGATATTAGGCATTATTGAGCTGATATTAGGCATCTTTGCATGTTTTCCCTTTGCTTTTATTTTCTTCTGTATCTTTTGTCTTGAATCTTTCAGTAGTTAATTAGTGTCATTTCAACAGCAGCACTTCTGTCACTTTAGCTTTTGTCTTTCATGTATTTAGTTCATGTACGATGGTTAATGATTTTCTGAGTAAAACTCAGGCAAGGTTTAACAGCAATGCTGCATTAAATGAGGCTTGGACCATAGCACTGCCAAACCTCTGAAATGAACATGGTAGACTTGGGTGCTGGTCTCTTCTCACAAGTAACAGGACAAGAGAAAATGGCCTCAAGTTCCACCAGGGGAAGTTTAGGTTAGACAGTAAGAAAAACATCTTAATTGAATGGGCCATCATGTTGCCCAGGCAGATGGTTGAATCACTATCCCCAGATGTGTTTAAAAGTTGTGTAGATCTGGAGCTTAGGGCTGTGGTTTAGTGGTGGGCTTGGGACAGTTGGGTAATAGACTTATCTTGAAGGTCTGTTCCAACCCAGACACAATAGGGAGTGGCTCAAGGTAGAGCTTCAAGTCATCATGAGAACATGCTGGAATACAATGATGTGCTGTCAAGTGGGTTGTGTGACATCTGCTGAGATCCCTTTGTCCTGGGGAATAAAGAAAATATAAATCAAATTCTCTATGCTTCTCTAACCTTTCAAAAGGAGTAAAACCTTTACGCACTTTTGGTCACTGTCCTGACAGGCAACAGAAAACCTCAGGGATGTGAAGATCCTCAAGATCCTGCTATGGCACCTTGTCTTAAGGTCACAGTCAGGTTCTTGGATGACCCAAGTGCAAAGGTAAGTTTGTTTGCAAACTTACTGTTCCTTCCATGAACTTTTCACCTCTGTGGTACTTGTATCTGTTATTTTCAAAAGAAGTGGTCCTACACTTCGGTTAGAAAACCCCCTGGAAATCAAGACCCGAATTCCACCTTCTCGTTTGGCCAGTTAGTTTACCTCCGCTTTATGGTCTGCAATAATGAACAGAACAGGGAGTCACTCGCTTAGGTTTCCCCAAACCCTGTTACAGTGACGACCCTCGCTGCAGTAACCGGCTGCGGGACGCCATAAAAATGTCGTGTTTGGGCTTATTTTGTCTGCTTCTGCCGCCCGAGTTTACACTGCAGGGCTGGCTCTGTGTTTTGCCATTCTGTGCCTTTTCAGAGAAAAGTCTGGAACTTGAGAGTTCGCTACGCTCAGGCCAGGCCCTGATAGCAGAGCAGACGGGACCGTGAGGGCCCTCAGGCTGCGCCCCGCTCGCCACTATCTTCCCGCCTCTCCCTTCCCGCCTCTGCCGCACGGAACTTCCCCGTCGCCTCCCCCGTCCCCGGGGCGGGGCGGGCGCCTCATAGGAAGTGATGGAGGCCGAGGGAGGAGGAAGCAGAGCCGCCGCCGGTAAGAGGGGAGGCAGCACGCTGGGAGCTCCTCCTGCCCTGCCCCGTCTCTCCCTTCGGCTCCCCTCTTCGCAGCCCGTGCCCCTCCTCGGGCCGGTGCCAGCCTGCGGTGGGACTCCCTCAGCACCACGAAATGGCGGCTGCCCGCGGCGTACGGGACACGGCCTGCGCCAAAGCAGGGACAGCTAGAGCAGACGGCTCCAGGGCTTTTGCTTTTCCCTCCTCCCAAGCGCACCGGTAACTTCTCCAGGTTTTAGGCTGGTCCCAACCTGCCCTGAAACGGGGAGGAGCGGCCCGGAGGTTCCTGCCAGCAGGGGCTGGGCAGGGGATGGCCGTTTGCAGTGGCCAGTTTCCAGTAAGAGTTTAGCTCCAGTTACACTCCGCTCTGTTCCCAGAGTGAGTTCAGAGGCCTCGGCACAGGTGCTCAGGTCTAGGACTTAAGTGGTGCAGGATCCGAGAGCAACTACAGACCAGACACTGTGTACAAGTATTTGTGTGTTTTTGCAGCCCTAGCAAAACCAGGGTCTAACAAAGGCAGTGAGGTTCAGCTGGGACGAAAGAAGCTACAAACATGGTGCTTCTGGACCGCAGAACAGTAATTGTTTGGATTATTTTAGTACAAAGGGATTTTTATACTTGAGGGTACTCACCCTACCTTGCGAAAGTATCACTAAACATTTGATTTGCTGATCGTAATCTGACTAGAACAATAAAAATGCATCATCTCTATGATTTTTTTGGGAGGTAGACAAATCTATTCACCCCATAATTTCTTTCAGCAGAAGTTAATTTGTGGTGTTTCTGACAGCAGACAAAGAGCTTGTTAGCCCAGCAGAGACCAACAGAGATGGCTCAACCATTGGGTACAGGGTGGTCTTTGGCTGCTTTGAAACAAATGGCAATGGTTTGTAAGGGTGCTGATTTTTAGGACAGGTGGATCTCCTGCACATGCTCCACCATGGATTTCCAAGGTAGTCTGGCAAGTGTGGTGTTCCTGGTTCATATTTGACTAGGAGCCCTTCCAGGAATCTCTGCACGTACTTGTTTGGAGAAGGGCCCGTTGCATCACCTCAGTTAGCTTTTGCACTGCTTTCCCTCCTGCTCTGTTTTTATACTCGTCTTTCTTAATTTGTCACGCTAGCAGGTAAATGGAGAGAAAGTGAATTTATCTTCTGAAACACATTTTAAGTTGCTGCCATTTATCTAAAGCACCTACTTCATCCCCTTCAGTAAAATAATGATGTTGTTCATTAGTTCCTCTAGCTGCTCATGGCTAAATGCACGGTAGTCAGATTGCTCTATTTTCACCCTCCTATCAGCCACTTAGGAAAGTCAAACATTTGTAATAATGCTCTTGCGTTTTTTTTGGAAGACTCTCAATTCTGCTCATGTTTTTAAATAAAATATCTTGAGATGAATGGGACTTGATTTTTCATGTCTGAGCAAACATTGTACTTTTGGGCACTTCAGTTAATGGCTACATTTCCCCATGACTTTAATGTCTCTCAAAATTGATGTTTAGAATAGTTCTTCTATCCTCTTCCCTTTTTGGGACAGTTGGTTTTAGGTGTCAGGCAAGGTTTGGCTTAGTTATGTAATTGGATGTACCAATGTTTAATTATGGATAATTGGCAATACATTTGGTATACAGCACAATTTGAGAGCTTATTGGAGTCAGCCATTATTTGCTCTTATGCAAATGGTGCTTTTCAGTTTAAGTTGTGTTGCTACTGAGATGCTAGAACTAGGTCGTGAGGTTGACTCCTGTAACTGCTTTTCATGGGGTGGGATTGCTTATACTCCCAGGTTTCTAAGCCCCTGTGCATGTCCTAGACAAACCTCACTGTTAAGAAGCAGCCCAGCTATTGACCTAAGGCCTTAAGGCTCTGTTCTAAAATCTGCCTTATTGCAAGTTTGGTATTTTTTTCAGTTTTGGAACACTCTGAATGTCAGATTTGGATGTGTTGACCATCTAATAGCATGGCTAGGAAGGACGTTCAGTGAGTAACAACGTCTCTATGAATGTGGCCTGAGAAGTACTGAGTTTCTGGATGAGAGACCTGTACATCTAGGATGACAATTGCATTAACAAAGCCTTACATTTCCATTTGTCTCTTGGAAGATAGAAATCTCCCTGCCCTCCATAAAATCTATGTTAATTAGTTTACAAGCAAGAGGTCAGCAGCCTGGAAGGTGGAACCACAGCATACAGATGCTGTTTGTCATGAATCTAGACCCCACATATAGAAAAGCTACTCAAAGCTGTAAGACAAGGCTGATGAACAGCCACATTCCTTCAGTGTAAGTAAAATCTGACACAGAACAGGTAGATTTTTACTTGGACTGAGGAATATGTATCTGAGAGCTACGTGCTGTCAATAACGTCCTTACTTGAAAGGCGAATTACTGAAGACTTGTTTTCTTTGACATAAATATGTTGTTATGGTCTAGTAGGAAAGAAAGAAAACAGGAAACAAAATCCCAACTACTTCCCACCAAGAAAAAATACAGGCCAAAACCCAGCAAACAAACCTGAGTTCCTTTCCATAGTAGCATGGCAGTGAATATGCTCCATCCCTTGGAGGAAAGTATGAGAAAACAAAAAACACCAGGGAAAGTCTAGCCGGTTTAAGTTTGCAAGTGGGAGGTGTGCAGACATGGTTGTGAGTATAAAAACCTACGTAGAACAGGCTGGTCTGTGTTTTCCATGTTGTGTAATGGTTGTGTACCGAGAGACTCCCAAACACTTTGCATGGTAGTTCACAATTCTGGTGCTGTCTTGGCAAAATGATTGTCAGCCCCTCAGGTCGTGCATATCTGAAGTAAACTCTGTCTTGCTCAACTACTGCGAGGTTTGTGGATGCTTAAAAATGTTGTGTTTGTAACCTTTGAAACTGCTGTCTGGTGGCTGGTCTTTATAGTATTACTGACAACAGATGGCAGATAGCTCCGCTGATGTAATTCTTGCTGGTGTTTCATTCCTGTGAAGCTGCACAGCTTCAAAATCTCAGAAAGTGCCTCCATGGGTTTTTTTTTTCCCTATGTAATGATTTCAAGCCAAACTCGACAGGAACATTTTATATTATTCAAATTCCCATGGTGTCATGTGACATTTTGGTAACGATTTCTTCGCAGCAGTTTGGGATAAGTGCACGTTTGGTAGCAATTTAAGGCCTGTGTCCTTTAAGTAATGCTTATTAGTACGTAACAGATGCCGTTTAGAAACATTATGCCTTTTAATAGGCTCTGCTTTTAGACTACATGTTCTCATTGCAGGCAGACTGTGGATCAGGCAGGCTTGGAGGTATTGCTAGCGTTTGTGCAAAGCCTAAGTCAATTTTCTGCTCTGAAGTCAAGCCATGTGTTTTCCCTTGTTTCTTGCATTCTGGTCAGAGCTGCCTTGCTGTGTTCCCCCCTCCCCCGTCATATCTTTGGCTGATTGTCAAGCCATTACAATCAAAACCTTTTGAATTTTTAACCACCAGCAGTGGTTTCTTTTGTCCTTACAGAAGAGCCTGCATAAACTGAGTTTGAACGCTCAGCCTTACTGTCAGGAACACAGCGAACAGTTAGCTGCTAGCTTCTGCTGCTAGCCTGTCCTTCCTTGTCTGCATCTGCATCTTCCTCCTCTCAAAAGGAGAAAAAGGGGAAAGCAGAGCCATGCTGATTATGGACCACCTTCAAAGACATGTAGAATAGTTGACACAATGGCACAGAGGAACTAGAGACGTGTTTACATATTTCCTCCGCTACTTGCAGCTGTTTATTAAAGCAAGTTCTGAGAGAGGCTGAGAGCTTGTGATAGCTAGTTCCGGTGACCTATTAATTTGCAGTCACATAATAAATTTAGCAAAGTGGAAATTACTGGGGAAGGGATTATTTGGATTTTTTTGTTTCGTTTTGTTTCTTTCCTTCTTTTGCTCAAATTAATTGCTTTATTTTGAGATTATTCTGGCAGGACAAATTGCTCCTTGCAATTTATAATTTGGAGAAAGGCTGCTCGGCTTTCTTAGGCAGACTTATGCACTCTACCAGTAGGAGCAGCAGTTTTGGCAGATAGAAAGCATTTGCAACTCAGAAAATCTAGACACTTGTCTCCCATTTTCATGGCTGCTTCATTTGTTTGGGTAATATTGGCCTTCAGGACTCTTGGTGCACCACACATACTGTAGTAGTTTGTATGACACGAAGATAAGGGCCATGAGTAGGGCAGCCCTGGGATTCCCACACTTGCTTTTGGATGATGCTAGTAATGGGGAAATGTATTTAATGTGGTCCTTCAGTACTAGCCCAGCTTGTGACAGTGGGTATTGCAGTAAATAAATGCTCCATGGTCTTAAAATAAGGCTGTTTTCAGAAACTGTCTTAACTTAGTCTGGCTGGCTTCTTCCCATGGGATGAAATCATCTTCATGCTAGACTAGTTGCCAACCTCTCTTGTCATTTCCTGCCATTTCACTATTCCTTGTTTATCACTATGGGAGATACTGTCTTTCTCTTTTGCCTTAAGTTGTAGGATGACCTCCCTTAAGTTATAGGATGACTTTTGCCCCATGTGTCCTCCTTCTGTTGTTGCCACTATCTGCGTTCAAACTTGATTCATGAAAGCTCAGCTGCTGTTCACAGAATCTTTTCTGTTGTTTTCCTTTCAAATCAGCTTCTTTGAACAATGAAAATACTTAAGTGATATATTTCTGTGTCATTCAGAGCCTCCCGTTTCTTCTTTGTTTAGATTTTTTTATAGTTAGACTCTAATTTGAGGTCAGGGCTAAGAACTACTGGTGGGATAACTGTTTTAGTGATGGACATGATGAGCTGTGATGTAGAACTGTCGTAACTTCTGGAAAAAGCCTCTGATGTGGACACACCAGTTCTGGAAAACTTGTATATTATGTATTTTATTTTGCTTAGTGGGTAGACAAAATAATTAAGTTGAATGAAGTGTAGATTTTTTTTTTCATCTATGTGAAAGAAAATCCATAGCACTGCCTTCAACAGCTGGACTTTGGCTTTCCTAGGAATCCATTTCTTGTTTGTGTGCAAACCAGTTCATATTAGGAATTCAAGTGTGTTGTTCACAAGCTGAAAGATATTGGCGGCAATCCCACTGAATCAATGGGGTTTCCTTGAGGAAAACCTGATGTGAACAGGAACTTTGAAGCCTTAATTAATTACAATTCTGGATGTCCCTTTTCTTTGGGGCTACATCTTCTCTGAGGTGCTCTGTCAGCTCCCTCCTTTTTTACATCTAAGCTCTGTGAAAAAGAGAGTTAAATGTGCAGAATATGAATTCCTGATAGGTCATAGTTACAGCTGGTAGCACTTCCATGGTTTAACAGTATGTTACAGCTTTTATTTATAAAGTCTGTTTCTGAGCTATAATACCTCAGCCTTTTTTAATTACACTAGGTTAGAACTTTGTGCAAAACATGCTAGTCCAGATGTGTATTGTATGTGGAATAGGAGCCGGGGTAGCCTGTTTACACAGATGTATTTTAATTTGTCTGTGCTGTGAGTTGGGTGCGGCTTCTTTTTGTAACACAGCTAAAGATCTGTGTGAGGAAAAACAGATAATAGCTGGAATCTGTGTGCTGGAACTTTCAGCTGGGGAGTGCTGCAGGTTACAGTGGAGGAAATGTCCTTCAATACACACTTTCCATTATGTGATCCCTTTAACATACACTTGCTTTTCTAGCTGTGAAAGCAATTAAAAGAATATGGTTCCATGTTTTTCCAAAAAGAGGTGAATAACTGGATAAATTATTCAGTCCTCTTGTCTACTTTTTTTCTACTTCATAAATTGTAGGTAAAGTTTTGGAAAATAAAACATCACTTGTTTTATAGAGCTTAATCATATGAGGTTCTGAGGGTCTTCAGAGCTGAAGTGAGTGGGAATTGAAGGTGTTTTACATTTTTTGGAGTTCACCCTGATTAGTCTATGCTCATGTACATTCTGTTACATACATGTGTATACTTAAAAGCTTTTTTTTCCCCTTTTCCTGAAATCAGCAGTAAAAATGTATTAGTAGGGATGGCTGATGTGATAGTGTCCTCCATTGGGGATGCCTAACATTTGATCTGGCCTCCATTGCAGTGACAGAATTTGCAGTAAAGACATGCATAGTCAAAGCTGAACTCATTATTTTCTTAATCAGAAATGGGATTAGAATTACCTGTTTCCCTTCTGCCCTCATTTATTGCTTCTACAACAGAAAATTATTTACAGGCAGAAACTTTAGTTTAGTTTGTCTTCTTGAAACCCTTATTTGCCTTTTGAACTGTGATGGAATAGTAAGTAATACATAAATGGCCTTTTTGCATCAAACCCCAGAAACCTGTTAACTCCAAGGTGTTTTTTCATCCTTTATGTTCCAAGAGTGATTGCTGTATTAGCAATGGTGAAAAGTGCCGCAGTGGGGAAGAACCGTCTTTTCATTAATGATGTTACAGCATGGCATTGGGAGCTCCTTTGCCATGTGGGGCAGATACCACACCATGTCATTTGCCCACTCGCTCCATTGCCTCTGCACATTGTTGTGATACTGGAGTTTCTCTAATGCTAGAAATTGGGGTTTTGACATGCACTTGCCCAATTAAATTCAGGGTATGAGAGTCAGGTTCCCGGGAACATGCCTAACACTTCTTCCTTCCTTTGAAAGGTTAAACAATAGGGTTGTCTAACAATAACCACATGCATGGAGTTGTTCAAGCTCCTTCGAAGGAAAGGAGAAGAGCTGGTGTTAACCCAGAGCTACCACTCCTCTGAGAGGGTAGTGGAAAGCACTTTTGTTATATGTGCCTGACTCTGAAGGGCAGAAAAAGTCATGTTTAGATCCTACAGCCTGTTGTGGTTGTACTGCCATGTGGCAGTCCACAGTAGAACAGGGAATAATTTATGTTGTATGACGGCTTTGTCTTTTTATGTGGTGACTTCAGAGGCACCGATTAGGAAAGCGTCACACCCTTTTGAAGTCGTAGATAAAGCTTACACTTAACTGATAAGAAACCAGATAGAAGATGAAGAGATTTGTTTGGAGCCTCAAAAGCATACCTGTTTTAACAATAACCCTTAGGAGCTCTGGTCTCAGTTGCATGGTTTAATTACAAGAACACTCCCTCCTAAACATTGACACGATATACTGTCAGTTTGTGTTGGTGCATGTTTGTCTTCTATTGCAAAGTTGTTTTTTATTTAAAAATAAAAAGAAAGAAAATACTTACTGGATAAAAAAATCACACAATAGTGTCAGAAACACTTAAAACCTGCTGAAGTGTTTGTTTGGGGTTTTTTTTTTTGTTTAGTTGTGAAATATATTGGCATGACAATAAAGCCAATAAATAAAACCAGTACTGCTGTTGCAAGCATTAGAAATAGCAAAATGGAATACAGAGTTGTGAAACCTGAAAGTTAGAAATACTTTTTTATCTGTCTTGTTTCTGCACCACTAGAAATGAGACTTAAGTCTGTTTTTCGTATTTTTACATGTAAAATGAAGCAGAAATCACCACAAATGTACAAAAATGTGCAGCCCGGATACAAATCCTGTGGTGACTGAAGGTGCTTTTGTAAACACACAGTTCTTAATGGATGCGTGTAGTATCATTGTCTGTGTTTGTAGAACATGAAGAAGTAGTTGTAGGATAAATGATTAATTCACTTCAGACATCATACTTTTCATGCTTCATCTACAGTGAGGTTGATGTATTTTGCTTTACAATCTGGCTGCATTCTAAATGCCCTTACAAATCTCTGGAATGGGCTTTTCAACAAGTAAGGCTTCCCTGGGAGTACCAACAACACCTCAGTGCATCCTAATCAGCCTAGTGGGGCGTCTGGTCTCAAAAAACTGCAGCACCAATTTTGTTGGCTGCAGGAAGACGTATTAATAAGCTACACATTAATGCAGGAGCAGAAAATTCTTAACAATGGTAGCAAATAGCTCGTTTAATAAATTGTGTGTTTGGGTCTTGGTCAAAGAAGGACTTAACTGTGTTGGCAGCATATACTAATTTGAAACTTAATGAGTATTTAAAACATCTTTATGAAAGGGCAGGGTCAGTTGCCCCAAGTTGCAACTGATTTGTTAAATAAAGTGTAAACAGTCAAACTGATACAAAGATGCTGTGATGTCTGGTTTAGTGGAAGTGAGTTTGAGGGACATGATGGTGATTTGAATTGTCGTAGCATTATATTAATGAGAGAAATCTGTGGTTATCTATGCTCTTGTTAAATTCTTACTATTGTGGCACAGGGTTTAGTTACAGAGGATATAGAAGGACTGATCAAAAAGGATCTTGAAACCATCACGTTAGGTTGTAGCATGTCACTTGCCTTTGGGCATTAGAGCAGCCTGCAGTGCACTCGTGCAGTTTCACACACGAGTGTGTGCACCGCATATTTTCTAGTGTACTGAGAAAAAATTCTTCTTGCTCATGGAAAATTATGACCTTGCTTACTCTAACTGGTTGAATTAAAATTTGTGCTGAATCTGTAATGATGGGAGTCTGTCTCTACAAAAATTAATTTATCGTTCATGGTATAGTTTTGTCTTTTATTCTGTGATTGCATTTGTTACTCGGCTGCCTGATGCAGAACATAATGTTAATCAGATCTAGCCGCTTTGCCACATATTGACCTTGTTTGGGTCATGAGTGAAGTGAACTTTGACTTTTACCTCTTTGAGAATATTTCCCCTCTTCATGAAACCGCCGTAACATTCATCTCTGTCTTCTGGATATCAGCAGTGGGGTTAGAAAGTGATGAATGTAAAGACTGAAACAGAGGCCTTGGCTTATGCCTTATTGCCAGAGTTGCGTGATACCTACAGGTGTAGGAGGATGGTTTCTCATAAAGATGACTGAGTTGTATGGGCAGTGCCTGCTTGTTCATACAGCTGGTTTTAGCTGTAACATTTCACTTTAAAGAGCAGATTCTTAGTGCAAGTTGGTGACAGTTCACTAGAGTGAGAGGAGGTGCACTTACACATCCTTGATGGAGAGCATGGCCCAGACTGCTCCATGGAAACGAGAGTGCAGAGGCAGAAGCAGTGTTCAGTTTTGCTCTAGAATCTATTTTGTATGCTGAAAATGGAAATATGCTCATTCAGATTTCTCATTTATTTCACTTTAGGTAGGTTTTTTTTTTTCCACTGAGATTACATACATCTCCTGCTTTGCCCTAAATGCTGGTGCCCTGTGTGTAAACTCTTCCTTGGCCTGGCTGTGTCCTAGGTGATGTGATGTCTTGCCCTTGTTCACCAGCCCTGGCTATTGACCATGGCAGCGACTTCAGCGTAAATGTCCCTAATACCTCCAGTGCTGCCATAGGCCTCCCATTCTAAATTTACTGTCCTTAGGGTTTATGGTCCCTCTTCTATGGCTGCAACCAGAGACCCCCTTTTTATGGTTCACCCCTTCTTCCCTCCCCAGACGGTAACACTTTGTGCACAGTGCTTGCCTCAGAGAAGGGCTTGCTGAGTGTCTGGCAGACTGGCCAGAGGCAGTATACAGTTTGCTCTAAAATCTAAAAAATAAAAATTGTGGTAATGTTGTGCTCTTTTGTTGCCTCTAGGTAAGATCAAATTCGAATGAAATCCTGTAATTCAGATTAGGTTAAAAGACTATTCCTGGAACTTTGCAACTTTGGTAGCCCAGGATGCTGGTAGGGGCCTTAGCTGAAGCACTCAGAGGAGAATAGCACTGCTTTTCTTTTCGAGTGAGGTTAGCAAATTGTTTTGCATTTGACTTTGGAACCTTTATAACATTCTGTTAGCCAGCAGTAATTACTGTTGTAGTCAAGGGCCTAATAACAACAGTCATGGTCAGGCTTTGCCAAGGGTTGGTTTGGGGTTTTTTTCTGTATACAAAAAGGCATTGCAAAGATGTATACAGGAGGGCAGATACAGTTTCTTCATGTTTCTTATGGGGAAAACTGGGAAACACATTAGTTAACATAAAAAAAAGTCAACCTAGTGATTTTTTCTCCTGCCTGTGGCAGCTGAGCAGTGTTGGAAGCGTGACTAACTGTTGGGAGGACTTTCACAAAAGCCAACCTTAGCACAATGGACTTCAGTCCAGGGCACCTAAAGTTGGAACTTTGCTCTATGTTGTCCCTAGAGGAACCTCACTGTCCCTCCCTCTCTCTCTCTCTCTTCCCTAGCCCTTACAAAAGCCCAGACAGATTTGTTTTCATCATGAAAAAGTTTTAGATTTCCCTATTATTGGAATATGTGCTCCTAACTCGCTGGGGTGTTTTCAGAGTATTACACAGGAAACACGAGTTAACTGGATTCTAAAAATGTTTTTCAGAGAAAAAAATACTTCTGTGGAAAACTGTATGAAAGGAAAATTGATCAGAATTTTCATTTATTACCTCATTATTTAGTCTGTGACTTTATTTCATCCTTCAAATGGTCACCATTCTCTCAAAAGCACATTATGTACCAGTAGGTTGGTATAACTTTGAAGGTACTAGTTGTTTTGTTCAGTGAGGAGAAAACATGATTGTGCTTAATTAAGTTCCTTTGGCTTAACAATGGCAGGATGTAGCATCTCACAAACTGCATTTATTACCGTAACCAATATTTTCCTTTGTGCTAAACCAAAGCCTTAGAAGCTGGTTTGTGTGGGTTTTTTTTTTTTCAAAGAATTAGTTTACTAGTGGATTTACTTCAGTAAATTACTTAAGCTTCTGTAATAACCTTGAATTTCTTTCCCTTACATGGCTTCTCTGCTTGATGGTGTTGCACAGGACACTGGGGAAGGTCACTGCAGGAGAAAACTGCTAAGGACCGGCTGGGATTTTATAATGTAGTTCAACTTGCCAGTGTTGCAGTGCTGTTTTCTCTCCCATTTTGTCACATACAGACATACTATGAAAACCATTTACAGAGTAGCTTCTGTTCAGCATTCTGACTACATAGCTCTGCTGTCAAGCCTCAGGATGTAAGCTGATTGCCTGCAAAGGGCAGGAAAATAGTGTTGGAAGCATTTTAAGCGGTGCTGGTTGATGGTGAATTATCTATTGTTGTTCTTACCCTTTTGCTGGGGAATCAGATACTGATCCCTGCCAGGGGGAGAATGGTGGGACCGTGGGTGGGTAGTCTGACCTGATACTGCACAATTCCCATGCTCCAGCTTATACATGGGAAGGTATCATTTTCAGTCTGGTACTTTTATGATTCATACTTTCTTGAATCTTAATACAGACAGTTCTTGCTGTGGCCTTTGTAAGGCTGTTCACTGTTTCAGACATTAACTTTGCATTTGCTATCAGTGCAGTTGTTTCAATCAAACCTGGGTCACAGGAGCTGCCATGTGAGAGCAAAATGATTTAAAATGGAGGATTCAGAACTAAAATTCCAGCTGTAACAGTGTGGTAGAAGATTTTGTCCTCAGTTTGGGACTTACAAGGGTTGCAGGTGCAGCTTGTTGACTGAGAGCCCCGTAAATTGAAACTATTTCCTTCCTAAGATAGGAGACTGCAGAGTATTACTTAGACCCCTAACTCTTTTGTTCTGACCTTACTCCTCTTGAACTGGTCAGGCACTGGTCAGTCTGGTGTGTTACATCAGAAAGAGGTTGGTTGGTTCCTCATGAGCACAAGTTGGACTTTGCAGTCAGACATATGGAAATTGTGTTTGCGTGCAGTTGACAAATACCTTGAATACCCTTCAGCTTTGACTCAATGGATTAGAAGTTATGTTGCGTAAAAGATGATGGTTACTATTTTGGGAACTCTTATATAAGTAAATATTTTATTATGTTTTGACATTATTTCATTGTTGTGAAAGTGCCCAACTGAAGTTACTCAGAAAAAAAAGGAGAAAACTAAAACTGCAGCAGCTCATGGACTGACTGACCCATGAAGGGGCAGACTTCCAAGAAAGAGTGGAAGCTTTGGAATTCTTTTCCTGTTATATTTTTGGACAGTACTAAAACTCAGGCTGTGTTTTGTAGAGGTTGTTTTGCTTTTCCAGCTTTAAAGGAATGTACTAACACCTAGAGAAATTTGAGTCTGTGCTTGTTGAATTCAGAGGAGACCAATGTGATTTGATGCTGTCATGGTTCTACTTTGTAAAATTGCCTGTCAAGAAGTAAATAACATGTAGATAGGTTTTTACCAGCCTTATGATTTCAGACTGGGATTATACAAAAGGCATTAATGGGAACAGAACGAGCCCAGCTAGCCCAAGCAGCTGCTGGGGAAGCTGATGTTTTCAAACTCTTGTTTCTGTGTTAATTGAAAAAATGAAAATGTCTTCTCTTTTATTTTAACTACAGGTGGTCTTTACTTGGTTGATTCATTATCTGGAGATCCAGAGCTTCTGCAAGCAGATGCTGAAACATACTATGAAAAGCTCTTGAAGAAATTGCTGTCCACTCCTGATGTTTTTTCCATCCCTGGCAGAGAAGAGGTAGTAGTCTGATGTTCATGCTGCAAGTTAGATACTTGCAAAGTGTTGGTTGTGTTTATAATCTGTGCGTAGGGGTAAACTGGTGTGGTTGGATTACAGATATCTTAAAATCAGCAAATTCTGCATTATTTCAAATAGTTTGCTTGCTGCAAATAAGAGATAAGCTTAAATTACAAGTCTAAAACCCTCTGAGTGCGGATGAGGGTTGGAAGTATTTAGCTGAACTTTGCATTTAGAACTGCATCTTTTTAGGACTGAATCAAAAGTTAATTTGATAGATGTTTACACCATAGTGCTAGCTCTGCTTCCTGCCTCTGCTCTTCAGTTTACACAAATTCTGTGTTACAGCTTGCCTTTTGTTTCCATTCTTTCCCATACTTACATTGATAATTTTGAACATGGGTTCTCACAAAGGAATAGTTATCAGCTGTGATTGATAGACGGTATAAATGCCAATGCTTTAGGGCCCAGTCCTCAGCCACCTGGGGGGAATCCATTGGAGATGACTGAGCAGCCTATTAAAAATTCTGTTTTCATGCCACCTATGAAAGCTGTGCTCATTCTGTGCCCTGTCTGGGTCATAAAAGGTGTGCTAGGATAACTGTTATTGTACTGTCAAACCAGCAAGTGGAGTAGTTGCAATAACTGTTGGGAACACGGTGACTTTTTGACAATTTAGGACAATAATATGCAGTAGTTTCCAGAAAACCGCTGTTTCAGGTGGGAATGTTCAGCTTTGAGCCGGAACTGTAACGAGCTGTAAGTACTCTTTTAATGCCCTCTAGTGGACCGTGTAGGGTTAAATACAAACCTGAAAACGCAAAAATCCTCCTAATTTAGAGCTTCTCTGTTCTCACCTTAGCCTTTCATGTCTGGTTGTACTTTTAGAGGCTGATTTGCTGTTCCTTTAGAAGGGAGGGTAAATTAAAATCCCAAGAAGTACTGTGTGTGCTCTTGCAATAGAGAGGCATAGTGAGATCAGTTAAAGGTGGACTTTTGGCTTGGGATTCAGAACTGTCTTGATTTTATGGCTTGTCATCAGACCTTAAATATGTCACATAACTGCTTTGAGTCTCATAGCAACACATTTCTCATTGCATTCATTTAATTCAGATCTAATCTAATCTGCAGTCAGACAGCTAGTCAAGGACGTAAGTGATGGTAATGCTCTTGCTGTATTGTTTTTTTCCATTATACGCTAATAAATAGCTCAAAGAATGTTGATATTTTGTAATTAAATATAAATGTAATAAGGCAAAGCTCCCATCTCCAGTGAACATCTTGACTAACAATCTGTTTTGTATCTACAACCTGAAAGATGAGGATTGGTGTTTGAATGATGGCTGCAGTTACCAGGCTTTTTTTTTCCCTCCCTCTGAATTGAAGGAGGTTTCAAGTGGCAGGACCAGCAACCATGAATAATTATTTAGCAAGTGTTAAGTGGCTGTCAGCCGACTTGCTCGGGTCACAGAACTTCTTTGTGGTATGGCATGGTCTTTGGTCAAGCATTCGGTACACAAATAGCAGGGATTATTGTGAGTCAGGGTGGCATCACATTAGCAGCTCTCTTGGGCAGAAAGAACTGTGCTGGTCTCAGGCTGATGTTGTTGTCACCTGCCAAAGCGCACATTGCCTCAGAAAACAAAATTAACAGTCATGGCATGGTTGGAAAGAGTTTGTTATAGTAATGTATAACTTATGTTGTAGTAGTGCTCCCAGATGCCATCGATGCTGTTCTGTTTGAAGCATGGAAAGAACATTTGAGTCCTCAGAACATACTGAGGTTTCAGGAAGCTCATAAATACAGATGCAAGGCAGTTTATGGGTTAGGCTTTTTTTTTTTCCTAGAGTCTAGTGTTGGCATAGATGATCCTAGGATTCTGGCACTCCTAAACTAGTGAATGCTAGTTTCGACTGAAAGTTGTTATCTGGGATGATCCATATTCATACTAGTCCTTCAATGCACCAAGAAATATTAAATGTATCACATGACTGATTTGAGTTTCATAGCAAACTGACAAATGGGTGCAATTAGAGCGAGAGGCACACCCACACATACACAATGGACCAGATTTTTGAAAGTACAGTACATACTGTGCTAAATTATGCACGCTCTGCCTGTACCTAAACTTACATGGGAGCATTTGCAATATTCATATGGAAATCATAATCTCTGTGCATATAGAGCTGTTTGAGTGCAGTAATTTTGTGTTTATGTGTCACATCGTTTAGAAGTTTCGTCTAAGACCGAGAGCTTGAGAGCTGCATTTTGATTTTAGCTTTGCCTGCAACATAACCACCTCATACCAATTATCCACCCTCTCTGTGCCTCGCAGATAAACTGCCCAGGCACTGCCCTACTGCTTTGATACTCCCTGTACCCTGAGGCTTAAGTCATTGTTTGCAAAACACCACAAGTACTCAGCTGGATGATGCTGTAAGAAGCAGAAGTTGTATTTGCTTTTATTTCATGTGTCTGGTCTTTCATAACTCCATTTGTCTGCGTGTGACAGCATTCAAAGCCAGGTTCTGCACTAACCATAGTGAGTTGGCATTCAGGTCTTCACTAATTTCAGTAGCTTGATTTTTCTTCTAATTCCCCATTACTTACTGATAACACTAGAATATTGTGGATGTTTCAGTGCCTTGAAGTTCAGGTTTGAGAGGGTGTCATGTGAAGCATGTTAGTGCATCTAATAATTAAATACTTCTCCTGAGCTTTGCGGTACAAACAGCTACAGGGCTTGTTTGTTTTTTTAGGTTAAACTTGAAGAATCCTGTGTGTCTTTTGTCCCTCTCTACCGAAATAATCCTTCTTGCAAAATGTTGCTGTTAACTGATCCAAAGGATAAAGAGACAGGTTAGAATTGGTCAAAATACTTTGCAATTTTGGGTTGCTGTACTTTCTTTGTTTTCAGGATGGTTTGCTTGTTTATATATTTAACTATGTTGGAGGTTGCCTTAAAATGAAGTGGACTCTGTTTCCCTGGCTGGGATTTCTATTGGTGGGCTACTGCTTAGTTGAGTGCATTGACAATAAAGGCTTTTAAATCCAGTGCAGAGCTCTGTTGGTAGCGGAAAAAATCACCCTGTGTATATTGGTTATTCTTCGTGAGTTTGTTCATCTAAATTAAGACAGTGTGTTATAGTTCGGGTAGAATTCTTAAAAGAACAATAATATATGTAATATTTTATTAGGTCTGAATAGTTCTTCTTTATATTATTTTTACTTTATGGTATCTTCATCGGTCCTAGGTTTAATTGCCTCCTGTTTCCAGTACTGGCATGTGAGGGGAAATTCTGGAGTGAGACCATGCTCAGGAGTTGAGTTAAATCCATTTTATTTGGCAGTTCTCCCAAGACACTCTTTAAACTGTACCAGCTTTGCCTTGCTCCCTGCTAGTAATGCTGGTGTTTTCCTATTACTGCCATGTGTCAGCCTGACAGGGATATGCTGCAATTGTGTTGACAGGTGGTAGAAGCCTGCATGTGCTTTCTGGTGATTGTTTCATGAGTCACTGCTTGATGTATCAATAGATTATTAAGATTTGATCAATAATTGTATCTAAGCTTTATCTTCCCGCTGTTAGGAGCTCAGTATGTTCAGACACAGCCTTATTTCTTCCTACTTAATTACTCTCTTGGGCAAGCGTTTTTTGACTAGGAGACTGTGAAAAAATGAGGTACAAAATAAATAGCAACTCCTGGTACCACTGTCATTGACTGGAAACTTGACTCCAAGCTGTGTTGTACCAAAAGCCCAGGTTGTGACCCACCTAGATTAAAAGAAGAGTGTTAGAGCTGTGGTGAAGGAATGGGCTACAGAATTATTGGAACATCTACAACAAAGACAGGAACCTGTGCACTGACCGGCATGTCACTTAGGGAACACATGAAACCTTTAAGGCTTGCAGCTTCCAAACAGGGCAGCAAATTGATGACATCTGTTATTAAAAGCATACTCTCTTTCTTAATTTGAAAGGATAACCTGTAAATTACTCGTGAAAGGCCACTATTCTTAATCATACAACAGAGGCAAGGCAGAGAAGTTTAGCACTCTATATTCAGTTCTAAAGTGTATCAGGTAACAATCTTACACTCCTGGAACAGGTACTATTAGTGTAAGTGTTCATTCAAACTGTATAACCAGTAGATTTATTCATAAGAACAAAAAACTGAGTAAAATAATAGATGGTTAGAGGTGAACTTGTACGAAGTTTTCCAGCTCCTTTTCAATTCAACCAGACGTTTGCTGATGGGTTGTGATTCACCCAGCTGAAGGTAGGAGACCTTTTCAAGTTACAAGTGTAGTCAAAAGGCTTTCTGGTTCCTCTAAAACTACTGATACAGAATTTACCCTCCTGACATTAATGTATGCATTCCATTGACATTTTTCTGAAGAGAGATAGGTACTGGTGTGATAAGAAAAGTGTCTGTGCCAAAGGCCAGAGTTGCTGAGTTCAGTTGCCTGTACCTAGTGAGTCATGGTCAAAGGAATGTGGTTGAAAACAGCATTAAATTAATTCAGGCTGCATAAAGGAATCTGGAACAACTGCAGTGCTAAAATAATGACTATATAAATGCAGGTGACAACAGTGCATTCAGCACAAATCTTCACTTACCTGATCTCATAGTATTAGGAGCAACAAGTACAAGTACACAAGTGCACAAGAAGAAAATTATTTCAAACAAGCCCACATTGGAGACTAAATTACACCCTAGCTATCTACATTAAGTGCTTAAACTAGCAGAATAAATACCTTACTATATTATAAACCACAGACTGACTGACTACTCTGACCCCCTTGCAGAACTTTAGCTTGAGTCACCAGCCCATAGTCAAAGAAGCAGTCTCACAGACATCAGTAAGCCTAGTTATTTAAGTAAGACCTACATCATCTGGCTTTTAATATTTCCCTTAAAAGCACAACGTAAAGGATTTTACTGGAAATGCCGTCTTTGTGGATTTTATATGCCATAAACGTGTGGCCAGCCTTCCCAACACACATCAAATTTGACTGACGTGTTTTTTTCCTCCAGATCAGTTTTAATAAATTTTCATTAGTTCTCTAAAGGCTGCTGGGGGGGGGGGGTGGTATGTGTGTGTGTGTGCGCACCTATGGGTATATACATTTGAAGCAGTTTGCTCAAATCACTTTCCCACAGTTCAGCAGATTTGGAATTGACTCCTAAAGCAGCAGACTGTGTTCATGTGGCTAGTCCATCTGGATATGCTTACCTGGATGACCTTTTGTTCTAACCAGCGAACACATCAAATTTTCAAAACCAGTTCCTTCAGTGAAAACCAGTATTTGTTAACTCTGTCATCATTACTCAGACATAGGTAGAAAGTTAAAATGCTAAACATGGAGGTTTTTTCCCTTCCCTTGAACTTTTCACTTTTGTTGTGAACTCAGGGTGGGAGAGGGAAACAATCTTACTGTAGCAGATCTCTTTGTTACATGCTGCCCAGTGTGTTTGCAGTTTAGTTTTACTTCACTCCAGAAGTGCTTCTAGAAACAAATTCCCTGGTTGTCCCACGTACTGCAAGGAACAGTCTCAGAGTGCATAAAATGGATTGGTTTTGGCTTAAATGAAGCTAGAGGATGTACTCCAGGAACATGCTGATGTGCCCCAACCTCTAAAGGGCTTGTAGTTTTCAACACCAGGCTAGGATTCATGAGCATCAGCTTCTCTGCACCACATTTGACTCTGTAAACTCAGTTTTGTTTGTGTTGGTCTTGCTAATGTGACCATGGCAAACCTGATTTTCCCTCTTGCAATTAGTTTAGACATTTCTGAAGTACATTGAGGGAAAGGTGTCAAGGGTATCCTAGACTATGCTGCGGTAGATGTGCATTGCTGAGAAGCAGTTGGAAACAGAGTAGAAGATGCAGCTAATAAGTGTGTATGTTTAGTTGTGTTCTTCTCAGATCCTGGTGTGGATAGTGAAGCAGCAAGAAGCATTAGAATTCCAATTGTTTGGTTCTGCCGAAGCTTGCAGGATGCTCTGACACCAACCACATGCTGTTGCTCCTGGGAATGCTAATGGTTCTACTGACTGATGACTGCTAAAACCTGGGCAGAGCCTTTTCAATTGAGCTCCCTTGAGCTCTATCCCTGATACCGTGACTTCTTTAAGCTTCACTCTAGTATCTCCATCTTTGCTCCTGGTTGCTCCCCAAGATCTCTTCACCCCCTAAAATAGACTGTACAAAGCCTTGACACTTGGGGTTAAGCACACACCTGGGCTATTCTGTGACCTCAGTGAGAAATCTCCATACCATGCATGTCTTAAGTTCACATGTGATGGGATTTCCTCCTTCAGCTTTGTTTGTGTTTAACACTATGATGGTTTTGCATTGAACAGACTAACGTAACACTAGCCACTACAATATGCTTAGTTTCTCAGTTCCCCCTCAGAGTGTTATCAATTTACTAATCTGTTTGAAATTCTAGTAATTTAGACTCTGGAAAAATACTGAACGGAGCAGCTGAGCTGCAGGTTTGACTGTGAACAGCTTTAAAATGTGATGGCATTTAAAAACTTGAACATAGGTTAAAGTAAGAGGGGTGGGGAGATTCCAACACTGAGACTTGTATCTCATTGTCTCAATCAGATGGGCTATGCAGAAGAGACATGTAGCTTGTGGTTTGAATGACCTGCATATTTCAAAGAGAAAACGGATATGGTAGTGTTTCCACAGGACTTGGTCTTGGTTGGGAACATTTTTAATTCATTTTGCTGGGCTGAGCATTCTGTTCTGTTAGTATATCTGTGCAGATATTTTTATGAGAATGTAAATTGTGTCGTAAGGACTTACAGAGCATAGCATAGGTGATTAACATCTTTATAACGCTAAATAAACATACTCTATCGTGGTATTTTCGGTGTGCACTGTATAATAATTTACAATAAAGTGCCATGGAACATTTATCACAAGACATTTGCAGCAAATCACTGAGTAGAACTCAAATTGTTGAAGAAAATGTAATTGGTTGCAGGAAAGATATCTATCTTAGACACTTGAATGGCTGCCATTGCTGCAGCATCTGACATCTCCCAAGCTTTTTTGTATTTATTTCAATGGGACTCTTATGAGAGAGAGGAAAAATTGCTCTTATTCCATGTTAGGACAGAGAACTAGGGGGGAACAGCTATTCAGGATATGTCACAGAATCACAGAATTAGTGAGGCTGGAAAAGATCTCTAAGATCTTCAAGTCCAACCCATGACCTGATATTACCACAATCAGCTAGACCGTGGCACTAAATGCCACATTAATCTCGTCCTATCACTAGTTGCTTGGGAAAAGAGTGCAACCCTCAACTGTCTACAACTTCCCTTCAGGTACTTATAGAGAGGGATAATGTCCCTCTGAGTCTCTTGTTCTCCAGGCTAAACACCCCCAACTCCCTCAGTCTCTCCTCACTGGACTTTCCTTTCAGTCCCTTCCTCAGCCTCATTGCTTCTCTGGACCTGCTCCAGCACTTCAATCCCTGTCCTAAAGTGAGTGGCCCGGAACTGCCCCCAGTACTCAAGGCGAGGCCTCACCAGTGCCCAGTACAGGGGGAGAATTACGTCTCTAGTCCTGTTGGCCACACTATTCCTGACACAAGCCAGTATGCCGTTGGCCTTTCCTGCCACTTGGGCACACTGCTGGCTCCTGTTCAACTGGTTGTCAGCCAGTATTCCCAGGTCCTTTTCTGCCAGGCTGGTTTCCAGATGCAGCCCCTGTCTGTAGCTGCAGGGAATTATTGTGGCCAAAATGTAGGACCCTGCATTTGGCCCTGTTAAACCTCATCCCATTGGCCTCTGCCCACTGACCCAGCCTGCCCAGATCTTTCTGCAGCGTCTTCCTACCCTCCAGCAGATCAACACTCCCCACCAACTCGGTGTCATCCTCAAGTTTACTAGGGGTAGATTCAATCCCGTCATCCAGGAGAACAGAGTTTAATGTAGGATCTCTGAGCTTGCTCCATTATTAGTGCTGACCTAGGCTTGGTTGGGTGGAACTACTTGTTGGGGCCATTTAATGTTCTTTCAAGGTGGAAATCCAGCAAAAGCATGTGTGCCATCAGTCTGACATGCTGCTAAAATTAAGGTAAAGATAATCAAAGGTACAGAATTGGTACATTCTGTATGTATTCAACTCAAATGATAACTCTTATGTATAGCCTTTAATTTAGCTTGTGACTGAGGGATGTTTCAGCAATTCAGACAAAGGCTGGGGAAAAAGAAGTCCCAAGCTGGATGGTACTTTAATTTTTCTGATTTATTCTGGTGTAGCGTCCTGATGTGCACATCTCATTCAAATAGCTGCACACCAGTGTGGGAACATTTGGCCAGTGTAACCTAGAAAGTAAACATACAATCCAGACCTGGCTTGGGAAGGGATCCATGTTTGCCTAGCAAAAGGAGACATTTCATAATCACAACTGTATCATGCTTAGTGCCTAATTCAGCTCCTTGTTTTTCAGTACTGGCTTCCGAATACCCACAGTGGTATGGAATTGTGTGTTTCACAGGCTCTCACCTTCTTGCAACACTCTGAATATTGTTGTCTGACTGCAAGTGATTAAAGTTGTGAGGTTTAGCAAGGTAGTGCTTCCAGGACAAGCCACCAAAATGCCATTAATTGTGAACTGAAATGCGACAGACTTATTTCCATTTCACCCAGTCTTGCAAGATCAAGCACATCAAGCCTTGCAATTGCAGGATCGTGGTAACCATGTACGTTATGATTCATAGGGTTCAGGCAATGTGTGTGGCTTACTCTTGGCCATAATTTGATCTCTGACGATGAGCTGAGTGTTTTGGAAAGAACAACAAGGCTGGGAAAGGAGAGGGAAGAAACATGTGGTCTCACAAAACACTTTTGCATTTGAAACTGTGTTCCTCAAAGTTGATTATAAAATGAAAATGAGAATATGGGGAAGCATGGATGGATTTAACTGCAGACCAGATGTTGACTTGAAAAATTATAACAAAAAGCAAAGTACATATGTTTGTGTGAAATCTGGAGGAATGTTTTTTCCTGCAAGGAGGGCATCCATATAGATAAGGTTGCTCAAGTAATGTGATGTGACTGTTGCTATGTCAACTAGTGTTCCCTTCCACACATTTAAATTATTGAATAGCGCAGTAAATGTTCTATAAAAGCGGCTCCTTAGAGCATGGTTATGCATCTTCCTATTTTCCTCAAAGATTGTAGAAACTTTTTGGACCTTTACTCTGTGTGTTGTATGGGTCTGAACCATGTGCCAAAAACTCCTTGCAGCTCCCATTAAAGTCAGCATTTGGCCCCTTGTGTCCCCTTTGTCTGACTCAGCTCCCTTTGTAGCTGCATGTTTCATGGATGTGTAATGGAGCATTTGAAAGCAGTGTGAAAGGACTGAGGGAACAGATTGAATCCATCACAGAAAGAGTATGAAACTCCCATGCAAGTTAAGTGCATAATATTTAATGAATTGAATCTGGCGCTATAAACGGGCATCTGCCCTTGCGTGCAATACTTTCTTCATTGTTAACCTAGTACACAAAGCTTTCTGGCACATGCCTTAATAATTTATTTGAAATTTAAGTTAGCTAAGCAGAATCTCCAGCCTTAAAGCCAGTGGGAGCTGGTGGAGGCTGAAGCGAAAAGGATAACTAACCTGTGACATTTGGATAACCTCAGGCTAAACCAGGTAAATTATGAACTCTGTTAGAGCTGTTTCACTTCATTGTGAATGAATTTGCCTCTATCTCATAAATGGTTTTAAACTTTATGTTTGTTCTCAGTTGGATTGCTTAGAAAACCAGTAGACAGTGTGCTGTCTTAGGACTCAAAAGATGTGAAGTCCATGCTGTTCTTGTCATAGCTGTAATATACTTCCTATATTATATTAGGTCATTTTTGTATAAAAGTGAGGATGCTAGCAGCCCTGTCTGGTGATAATAAGGATCCTGGTGATCTTGAGCTATCCTGGAAATGTGCCTATGTACTTGCTTTAGGTGGATGTCACCACTGTACAGTTATTTTTGATGTAGTATTTGCTGCTTGATATGCTGGTGGTCCTAAGTGATCAAATTTCTGTGTTTTTTTTCTTAAACCTAATCTAAACCTTAGACAAGTATTCTATATCCTTTGAAATGACCCTGTGTTAAAACTTTTCTGTCTGAGCTGGGCTTGGGAGCAGATTCAGCATCACTGTTGCTACTTCAGTCTCTCTCTTGTAAGTCTAATGGCAGGCAATGAATTCTGTGGATGTAACATGTAGGAGTAGGGTTTAAATACTTGCTTCTGCATATGTAAAAAATTCAGGAAGGATGGGAAGGAATGGGGTGCAGGATTTTCATAGCACCTACACAAGGACTTCGGTGTAGGTTGGTCATGCACTTTTGCTTCAGTGCATGTTACTGATGTGTGTGTCTGTTGATAGAAACCTCTCTGAATGCCTTTGAACTTCTGTGAATGTCTGTACGTGCAGAGATTTAGCAGTCTGTACTCTAGAGGAACAGATATGTAGAAATTCAATCTCATAAGCAGTAATTTGTTAAAGCAGATAGTAAAACTGTTGTGTTTGACTTGTGTGGGTGCAGACATGGACACAGGTATGTGTGTGGACAGACGAAAGTCTGAAAGAAACTTTAAAGATGGCCCCTTTAGCTGGGCAGCTCCCTCTGTCCCAAATGTCACTCAAACATGCTGTACTACTGGACAGACACTGTGCAGGAAGTGCTTTATTCACGGGTTGTCACACCAAAGTCACATCAGTTCCTGAGAAAAAACTCCTTCACTCATGGTCTTTGTGATACTCAAAAATGGGTATCAGGGAATACAGAGGTGAAAATTAAATACAATTGTTGAACTGCTGTCTCACAGCAGCTCAAACTGGAGGCAGCTGGAGGGAGAAGTAGATCTGAGCCCACTTGTGGAAACAAATTTGTGTTTTTGTGCAGGTAACAGGTTCCTGTGTCTTTTTTAGTTTTGGCAGTTTATGTGAACCAGAGATGGTGGCCTGTTGAAGATGTAGTAAAGACAGCTGATCCTTCCAGAGATGGGCTAATTTTGGTAAGGATGATACTTGAAACAATTGCCTTTACCTCGGAACTTCCTAGGTGGAACAATCATTGTCTCTGGTCTCTGGTAGCTCCTGCTTCTAATCTGTGAGAGCTGTGTGGCTCACCAAGTGCTTCACGTCTCTCATTGCAGTGACATGACATTAACCCTCTCTAAACAATTTTCTGCATATAATTTATGACTTATCTGTGAGATTTCTTTTTTGTTTTTAATTTACCCCTACTGCCTACTAAAGGAATCATCAGATAAACTGAATGACTGACTACATTAGCAGTAGCTCTTTGCATTAGTGTTGCTTGACTAACTCTGTGAAGGGAGGTGCTATTACCCTTTGGAACCTCTTGTCTAGCTAGTTATAAATTCTTTTGTCTTGGATAATGTTTATATGGTGTTCATTTATATGAATTAGATATTATTTAATAGTTATATTCTATATCTGTAAGTATTTTTCCTAATAAATAATCTTGGCAGCCTACAACAACTTTTAAATAATTTGTGAGGTTTGGGCAGCCTTTTCAACTAAAAAGGCAGGTGCCCGCAGCATGTGAACTTTGTGTTGCCATGAGCCTGTTATGTCAGTTCTGTTTCCTGCCCAACCCTCTGTGCTCAGATTTGGTCCTTAATGATTCTGTTTCTTTATCATCTTTCCCTAATATCTGCCATGCATAGAGTTTAATTATTCACTGAATTAAGAAGGTTTGTGAGTAACTGAGCCTGAGGGATTTTGAGGTACAAATCCTTGAAAGACAGAACTTGGACTAGAAACACAGGCTACCAGGTGCTTTCAGGTTTTGAAGCAACTGCTACATCAACAGAAAATTAAAAAATATTTGAAAGTAGACAACTTGCACCTTGTAGCTCATTGTTAAGAAGAAAGGTGTCATTATTTGTAAAAGCTCTCACTGTCTTTCTCAGCGTTCATTTATAGCTTGTTGGCGCCACTTTTTGTCTTGATGACTAATATAGTCTTTTTGCTTTATATTTCTCCTTCTCCCTGTCCTGTTGTTGGCTGTCAAGGAGTATGGCATAGAAACTAATCCTTCACGTTACACCTAGATTTTGGTGTAATTCCTAGTTTGGGACAGACTGTATTTATTCCCTGTTTTGTGTAGTGTCTATGTAAGATCATGGCCCACTATAATTATTTGATGCTGTGGCAAGACAGGTGATAGGGGAGATGTGATGAGGATAACACAGTTGATCCTGTTTGATTTTCACTTTGGGGCTGGTAGGATTAGATTACCTTGATTCTACTACCAAGTCTGTGGTGAGTTCACTGTGACTACAGTCAGTTTCCTGCTGCTTTAGAATGTCTCTCTGTGACAACAGGAGATACGTCAAGCTTTATAAATTGTTACTAGATTATTCTATGCCCTCTGGAGAGACCGTGGAACGCTGGGAGAAACTGTTTTTGTTATTCTATCTGAACCAATTCATGAGGTATTTTCCCCAAATTAAGTGGACATGTTTCCTGACCTCCTCCTTCACAGATCCTTTTAATTGTGGAGCCTTTTGTGAAAGGCAAAATGCTGTTCTCTGCTTCATTTTTCTTTGGTCTGTTTTCATTTGTTCTCTAAGGTCCAGACATTTGGAGAAAGGATTGTCCTCTTTGTTCTGAACTACATTATTTTTGGAATGCTGGAAGGGAGTTCAGCTAATGATGCATTCTTTCTACCTCACTCTGCCACCGAGTGTGCCAAGATACTCTGGAGAAATGGTGAAGCTGTAGCCTTTTACTCAGTCAAGATGAAAGGTAAGATCATTTTGGAGACACATTGCCATTGGTTCCTAATAGCTAGAAATGTAATCCTTGTGTTTATCTTTCAGTATAAATAACCCTGGCTCTCATTTACATTTTTATATCAAATCTCTCACAGAACGGATCTGGGGAACAAACCTTCCCAGCATTTGGAAGCCATCCATATTACTTTCATTTAAACACAATGGCTCCAAACTCTACTCTCAGTTACACTGAGCAATCTGAGGTACTGGCTTACTCCAATAAAATACTCTTTAATGCAGCCAAGTAGAAGATTGTACATCTAGGAATAAAGAATGCAGGCATTATCCACAGAATGGAGGACTGCATCCTGGAAAGAGTGATACCTGAAAAAGGAGTCCTGTTTCCAGTGGAAAAAGTGTGTCGGGTGGTCAGAAGTGGCCCATTCCCTTGGATACGTAAAGAGTAGTGGCTGGGTTTTTTGGAGGAACGTCTGTCCTCTGGAACATCTGCCCTCTAGACCAGTCGTGGCCTGCTTTGTCTGGTTGTGGTATTTCCAGTTTAAAGGATGCCGATTAATTGCTTTCATCATTAATTGATTAGCTCACACAGAAAAGAAACAAAATGCATTTGATTCCTCAGCACCAGTATCAGCTTTCGTGAAGGTCTTTTTGAGAATTTGTATCAGTGTAGGTGCAGTGCTTTGCAGTGGAATATGCTTCACTGGAGTTAATTCGGTGCGTATCCCCGTGGAGGAGCTGATTGCCAGTCTGTGTTTACGATTCCTGAGTGTCATCTTCATAGCTTCATAGCAGCATATCAGCATGAACATAGAGAAGTTGGTATCTTGGAGGTAAAGGCAAGGTTTGAGTCAGCAGTCAGTAGCCAATTGTCCAAAAGGGGAGAATGGGAAACAGCTTGAGAGGTGTACAGACCTAGAATGCTTTGGATTCCGGAGGGCAGTCAGAAGATACCTTCTCTGATACTCTAAAAAGCCATCAGCAAGAGATGTTCTGCTGTTCTGCTGCCTTAAGATGTGTAAAATCCTCATTTCCAGGGGTGTAGCTTGTGCACCACTGTGCTGCTACAGTGCTACTGTACTATCAGTGATGAGCCAAGCTCCAGCCTTGGATAAAGGAATCTCATATAAATCTGTGAACACACTGATGAACTGGTTTGTAGTTGGCAAACGCTTCAATTGCCATAGTACATTTTCCTTTAAGTCGATAAATTTTTCTGAGCAAAGCTTTTGGAAAGGAACACTGGTATGGGCCGTAACGATTCATGCGTCAGTAAAACAGATTTGCACAGTAGTCTGTTATGGGTGGAGCATTAGCCAAGTTGAAACTGTTTCTGAGTAAGTTGAGAGTCACAGTTTGGTTTTAAACCAGGTCGACATAAAATACAAGTTCTTCCAGTCCAGCTCTGTCAGCATCTGTCTTTTGTTGCCAGCGGTTTTCTTCTCTGAGCAGCTATATTTGTTAGTTTTTGGCTTGTGTCACAAATGACTGCGGTCTTTTGCCAAAGCCTTTTCGGGAAGCTTGAAACTGATTGTTTTTGCCCCTTTTTTGCTATTTGCTGTATGCATTTAGAAATAATTCCTCTTTCTCAAGTTCTGTGATTTCAATTTCATGCCAGTCATGCTCTGGCTGATCCTATTCTTTCTACTTTCTACAGGAGCCATGGATTTATTAGGCTCAAAACAGACTAAGATGAATATCTTCTCTTAGAAGTTGTATTTCACATGGTTGTAGATTTCTCTTTTTTTTGGTTTTCTTTCATCATAATTCTTTTAGTTCTTCTTCCTTTTACTGTCCTGTTCAGAACATCCAGTAGGAGCAGTTTTGAATACAGGAGGTACTGGACCTCTATTATAGCTTCTGATCCTAGGAAGAAACTTTTCATCTGAGCCCACAATGTGATTCTGATTCCCCGATTTTTCATGCTCTGCAATTACCTGGCCATTCTTTATTGTTTTATTTTCTTCACCAGCTAATTGAGACTTTCATGCTGATGCCATATTCAACTGTATTTCTCATCTGTGAATTTTCTATTACCTACAGTGTGACAAAAGCTACGCTTCAATGGAGCCAAATAAGGCAGAGCAGAGCTGTGGAGCATGGCTATTTCAACCATAAGTCATCTGGGTGAATCACAGAAACAGTGACCAAGGAGCAGAGAGTCTGTTCTATCTTTGTTACGGATTTAGTGTGCCGTTATGCAAACTCAATTTTCAATGGACTTCAGTAATTCCAATTAACTGTCTTGGCAATATTGTAAAGTCATTTCCATTTGCCAGTTCCTAGGTGGCCTGTACAAAGTGAACTTGGTAATTTTGGTCCAGTTCCACACATCCATCCATCTTATGGACATCCTTAACTGGATCACTTTTGATAGCCTAGTTAAAGAGGGACAGATGGTCTTGAGCACCCACCTCGCTCACAGACACAGTGACTGCAAGTCAAGGTGTTGAGACAATTTGGCAACTACTGACACTGGCCATTGCTGCACCTGTTGTGTAGATAAACAGAGGAGTCATTCTTCAAGGCTATCACTTTTCGTGAGCATTAGACACCTTTATTAAAACAAAATTTATTCATGACTATACAGATCATCAACCTAGCCTCGCTGGTATGTGCCGGTTCCTGTCCAATGACAGGCATGCAGCCTTTACCGTTGGGTATACTCAAGATTGATGAGACGTACTAAACCACTAATGAGGCTGATAAGACACTTTGTCACGTGCCAAGATAAATGTCTCCAATTTTATCTATGTCAGCGGCTTCCATATGCGACAGCTGAGGAGTTAGACCTCACTGAATGTAGATACTTAAAGGAAATGGCAGTTCCCTGTCCCTTTCAGTGCAGACAACAACCTGAAAACGAAATACTTTGCAGAAAGCCTTCATATAGATATTTTGGTTCTGAGATACAATTGATACCCTTTAAAATATTTCAGATTTTTTTTTTTTGCATGCCCTAAATCTGTGTGAAACCTCAAAAAGAATATGTTTTGTATAGAGATGTAGGATTAATGACCATGGTTCCTGACACTACCTTTTGTGCAGCTAGACCATGTAATTCTCTGGAAGTTTTTTCTTTACTGAAGAGTAGTAATTACTGAAAATGGACTTTTAGCACCCTCACATAAATGTCAGGAGAATGCTGAAGATTGATAATGCAAATAAATCAGTAAGGATGTTGCAGGATGCTATGAGCCAGGAATGTCTTAGTTCCTTTAAGATTAAAACAGAACAACCGTCCTTTTTATATACAGGGTTTTTTCCCCCTACTGTTATGTACTGCTGTTTCTAATGTTTCACAAATCACAGTTTGAGAACATCTGACCCTCAAAGCTAATACAAAACCCTAAAAAAGCTAATACAAACTAGGCAGTAAAACAAACACAGTTCAGTCTCTGTTTTTGCTGCCCCAGAATCTTAGAGATGGTCTTTAGAAGCAGCTCCCCAAACTAAAATCTATTTCACACCTTCCTTCATAGGAACCTTTGCAAATTTCTTTGAATATGTGGGTGTACTGGGTGGTATTCTCTAGAAACATATCCTAAAACAATAACAGGCTTTTCTTTTTCATTGATTACATACATTTCTGTTAGAGAAGAAGAATTAAATCAGAATTGAAGTTAACCTGACAGACAATTAGCTGAAATCTCGTTAGATAATTGCTTTTGCCTCCCTCTGTTTTCTAGCAATAATATTTTTAATGTGCATTTCTGAGGCAGACTGGAGGTTCTCGCTGTAATAAAAATTAAATGACTACATACCAGTCAAGACATGAATTCATTTAATTTTATTGAAGCCAGAACCTTTGTTCCTCTTCTCACATACAAACTCACACAATGGGTTGACCTTGGGTTCAATTCAGCAGAAAGACTCCCCACCCTTTACACAAGCACTCAGCCTGATTATGGCCTGTCCAAACATGTGTGTGCCAAGCCAACTTGTTCAGCAGGGAAATAGTCAGTATGCACAACCTTGTTTTGTTTGGGTCTGTTGGATGTGGGGACTGGATTGTTGGTTTTTTTCTGGTTTGTGGCTCTTTGGGAATGCTAATGGCTGTCTGCTTTCCTGCCCTTGTAATATCTGTTTACCATTTTGCTGGCTCATAATTTGGTCATTTGGCACTCGTGACCTAACCAGACAGATCAAAGGCTTTCAAAGGGCAGACTTTAGGAGTACTTCCATCTCCATCGCCAATGCCCTTATTTTCCCTGTCTCCTCCCTCACCTCAAAACTTAAGTCTGCTAGTGTGTTTCCACAATGACACAAACCTCTGAACCAAATGTGTGAGAGCCTAGTGGTCACCTCTGGGCCACCATTAGCTTACAGTAACCTCTGAGCTGATGGATGGGAACCATAGACAAAGTGGCCTTTGTTCCAAAGGTTGGTTTGTTTGTTTATTTTCTTTCAAATGGCTGTGGGCTATGACTCCTCTAATATGTTTCCCAGGGACAAGGTGAAGAATGGCTTCTTGGTTTCTTTATTTACAGTGCCTTTAGACATGACAAGTTTTTGTCATCTTCTCTACACAAAATTAGTAGCATAGACATAAATCACTCTGCTCCTGGGATTGCTGCACAGCAGTTGCATCAGGATTTATAGGAGACAGACTATATGAGATAATAATAAACTTATAAGGACACTTGCAACATGCAGGAATTCTTAAAGCTGTTGACTTCATGAGGAAACATTTGTCCCTTTCTTAGAACGTATGGTGCAACACTGCTGGAATCCAGCGTCTCTGCTGGGCTGGCAGCTAACAATGGGACTGGGAGGATACTCAATTTTTTGGCTCATGACAAAAGAGTAACGACCCGTCATATGTTGCAAATATTGGAAGGTTATAAACACCACCACAAACGATCCTTTTCCAACAATGTGCTTGAACATGTGTTTGAAGTTAGCTATGTGCTTTGATTAAGCAGGGGTGGACCAAGTGTGGATGTGAATGGATTTGGTATGTAGCTACATACCCATCTTGTATGGCTGAGTATGTGTGAGGTGCATTCTTGCTAAATCAGGTGCTACAACCTTGACAAATCAGGCTCTAGAGTGAAATGTAGTCATGTATGCTTTGCTGAATTGGCATCCTGGAAGAGAGTAATCAAAGTCAGGCCTGGTGACCATCAGCAAAATGTACTAGACACCAACTCAAGGAGCAGACATAGACCTCAGTTTAAGTGACCTTACACTGAGGGGAGGTGATAAATTAAAAATGGAGCTGTTAAGTGTGCAAATGCACTTCAGTAGGGGTCATTCCCAAAGCCTGTGGAAGGGTATCAGGACAGTATTTTCAGCTAGAATCACACAGCAGTTATTGACTGCAGTAATACCAACGTTGTTTTCAAGTGAATATATTTTTCCTGTCTGCTTTCAGGGAGCCTGTGTGATAGTGCAACCAGTCAGTGCTACTTGCTGCCAGTTTTGGATACTATATTTGTCCGGAAAAAGTACAGAAGAGGTGGCCTGGGGATGGAGATGTTGCATGATTTCTGTCAGTCTTTCATGGCTGAGGATGCCTTGGGGATCAGCTGCCCTATTTCTGCTGCCATGTATCAAGGTAAATCGTTTGATGGGGAAACGTTAGGTAAGGGTCATGTATAATGTATACATTTCACTGTGGGCTGAGTAGGATTTTTAGATGTATAAGAGTTCAGTGCACTTGTCTGAACTGAATTGTTCTTAGTGTGCAGCCAGTTACCTTTCTCGAGACATCTGGAATTTCCTGTAGAAAGGTAGGCCAGTGTTTATGTAAGACAATGAGAAGCACGAAACTCATACTGACTGTTTGACACTTTGCATTCTTATCTTGCTTTCTTTTAGAAATAGAACTATGTCATTGCCCTAGACAGTGACTTACCCGTTTTATTTGACACCAGAGGGAGAAGAATCACAAGATGTTGTCAAGCCTACACTATGCACATAATGCTTTTATAGATACTACGTTTGTAAGAAATTAGATTTAATAAGCCATATACCTAGACTCTGCTCATTCATCCAGTCACATCACTACTTATTTCCTATTGACTGAGCGTTTGTCAGTTTTAAAAAAATCACGAAGTACTTCTATATCTTCTCTGTGTTTGGGTTGAAGCTGCAGTTTTGCTACAGAACATATCTGTGCTCACATTAGTTAGAAAACTGTTTTCTTTGGAAAGGCATTTTTTTCCCTGAAGTTGCTCTCTGTACAGTTACAGGCTTTAATATTATTTTTGGGAAGATGTTTCTATCAATTTGTGATTTTAAAGATATTCTCTAATAAATGTCAACAAAATTCTGAGTGTATCCACTCTTTCTCTTGGTCAGTGTGTGCTGCTGACTGTACACAGATGTACTAACTTTGCACAGTTTTCACCAGCATTTTATTTAACGTTCTGCAGAGGCCTAGACAGAAAGAAAAAGCCATTCAGCAGACACCTCTATTTTGGTGTGTATGTTACTTTTAGTAGCTTCTATTGAAATGACTAATTTAGTTTGCATATTCTCAGATAACATTAATGTCAGCGATCTGCTCATTAATGTAAGGCTAATGTTTACATACCAGAATTAGGGTTTTTTCCTTTCCACATCCCATTGTTAAACTGAATTACCCATTCTGTAGAATGATGAACTGCAATGGACAGGAGAGAGCATGAAATAAATTTTGTTGTTTATAGATCACTGTCTTAGTGCAATTGATGGAACTGATAGAACGGTGGTTAAGGAAAGTTTAAAAATTCCCCTTACACTTTTTGAACTGTTTGTCCTGCAGCATACGCTTCCTCTTGGGTCTGTAAACTGCTAAATAAGACAGATTTCTGTTTGATAACTGATCAGCAGACCTACTTCTGATTGTTTATCCAAGCTATATTAGTATTCAGCATGTACTGATAGTGATAGGAGTCTGTGGGAATGTGGTTTCTAAAGGTGACACAGGTACCCTAGTTATTCCTCTGCTAGTTCTTTCTATTTCCTGTTCCCACAGGACAGTAAACGAACCCCAGCAATGCTGTATAGGGTAGTGTAATAGAAGAACAAACTAGTTCAAACATTTAACCATAAATAGAAATTGTAATAGCATTCTTAATGGTGAAAGCTGGAAGATCCTGAAACACCTTTCTTTTGGAGTCACCATCCATGGAAGTGTTTAGAAACAAGTAGGTATAGCACTGGAGGCCATGGTCCTAGGGGTTAGGGAGGTGTTGGGATGAGGGCTGGACTTGGTGATCCTGGAGGTCCTTTCCAGCCATGATGGTTCTATGTTTTCAGAGTAGTGAGGGTGAAAAAGCCTTCACTGCTGTTAGTTGGAGACTGTTCTGTGATGCAGTGCCAGAAGAAGGTGGCTCAGTTAGTTATTTCAAGTCATGTATTTCTGCATTCACAAGGGAGTAATCTAGACTGAAGCAGATAGACAGGATTCACTTCATGACTGTTTAGGTCACTCCACATGGACCCAAATGCAAAAAAAAAAAAAAAAAAGAGAAGAAAGAGAGAAGAAAGGTTTTTCCAGAGGAACTAATGAAATGAAAGTAGGTCTTTTGGAATTTCCAGGACAGAATACAGTCCCTTTGCCACTCTACTTTTCATTTATTCATTTCTTACTCTTTGGTTTCTCCTATTCAGTTTGCCAGAAATTCTTACAGACTTATCCCAAGGAGCAGGATCGACTATGGGAGGTGGAAGCACCAGGGGATTGGAGCCAGCGAGTGAATATCTGGTTAAAAATTCAGATGGAGTCATCACCCACACGAAGTGAGTTAAAACACACAGTGTGAACTTTGCCACCTTAATTATATAAAGATAAGAAAGAAAATCAAGGCTTGGGTATTAATAATGGAGAGGTGATATCTCTGTTATTTGCACACAGACAAACTCCTGAGTTCCCAGCCCAGTTTGCTGGTCTTTTCCCAGTAGATGGGGAGATTCTTAGAAATTACGAGGTAATGAAATAGAACTATAAAACATCTGAGAGATACAGAACAAAGCACACCCTTGGCATAAAGTGGCTGTAAGTCCCACTGCAGTGCCCTTAGAGCAGGGTAGAAGTTCACCCAGAAAAATTCCACAACACAATGTCAGGGTTACAGAGAGGGGTTTATTTCTCTGAAATTATTACAAGGAATAAATTTGTATGGCCAGTGGGCAATGTGCTTAATTACCTTCAATTTGCTGCCAATACCATTCTTGGATGGAAACACAAACATTTTCATTATGGCTTTTGGAAGATTCAGAGTACTCTCCTGCAGGGTAAATCCTTCTTGCTGGGAGCAGTTTTCTGCTTACTTCACAAAAAGAAGTAAACAGAAGGAAAACCTTTTGACTGCTGATGTGAAGATCTTGATGAGATCTGTTCAGCTGCCTTGGGATACAGACAGGCTCCTGAGATTTCAGCACACAAGCTGTGATAAGTGTTAGGCTCCAAGAGAAGGGCACACATTGCCCCTTTCTGGAAGTGCAGCAAGGAGTGCTGCAGAGAAAATTGCTGCCATGCCTTCCCACATCTATCCTGCTTTGTATTGGCTTGGGGACCTTTGGTTGAGAAATTGTGTTTCATCTTGTCTGCAGCCCCACAGGAGAGTTAAGTCAGAATTTAGCCCTAGGCTGGCTTCCTCTGAAGCCATTATATTTATGCTCCTCATGCTTTAAACCATCAAAAACTGCTTTTGCTCTTTGCTTTAATCCATCTTGCTAAATTCATTTTATTAATGGCAATTGAGGAGAGCTATGATCTGATCAGCAAACAGAAAGCGAATCGTGGAGGAGAGTAAACTTTCTTTTTCCTTTCTTCTTTTTGCCTCTTTCTACTTAAACAAATATACAAAGAGAAGCGACCCAAAATGCTTAGGGAGGTGATTCTCCCCCTCTACTCTGCTCTGGTGAGACCCCACCTGGAGTACTGCGTCCAGTTCTGGAGCCCATATTACAAGAAGGATGTGGAAATGCTGGAGCGTGTGCAGAGGAGGGCCACGAGGATGATCAGAGGGCTGGAGCACCT
>JAOXOE010000705.1:15140716-15167934 GCA_028565055.1 Phoeniculus purpureus | reverse complement strand
GTATAACTTCTCCAGTGAAGTGATCCTGCTGTGGTAGGGGGATTGGACTAGATGATCTTTCGGGGTCCCTTCCAATCCCTAATGATTCTGTGATTCTGAAACATGGGTAAATACAGTTCCACACATGTGAGGCCTGGGAACTGCTTCAGCCAGCTGTGCACATGATTAGGATGTCCATATCTACAAAAAGAGGAAACAGGGAAAGTACAAACTAAAGATGGAGGAGAGGATGGTTTATATAGATATTTATCTTTTGTAGTGGAAGGGAGCAGAAGCAAGTGAATTTGCCACTAAAATATATAGGAAAAGTGTGTTTTAAAATTCTGCTTTCTGCTGCACGACTCACTGGGCAGCACTTTCCTTTATAGTGAATGTGCTGAACAGGCTTAATTTCATTCATTGTCAGTGGAAAATCAATCTACTATAAAACCAGTATTTAAACCAGTGTGTTACACCATTTATTATGTCTGTATGCTTCTTGTATTATCACAGTACTGGGTTAATACAAAGCATCCAGGGAAATACAGAGAGAGTACAGGACCAGTAACAGCTGCTAAAACTAGGGGACAGTTTCCCTGGTTTTGCTCTGCCCTGAAGGCAGCAGTACTCCTGCAGAGCTCTGTCTGGTAGCTGGTGAGGAAATAACGAGAATTTTCCAGGGCTTTATGCTATCTGTTCATAGTAGATAAAGCTGAAACATCTTCTGAGTGCAGGAATCCTTTAACATCTGACCCGGTGTGCTACTCACTGTACACGTAAGAAGCTTGTATCCCTAGTGTTGTATAGGGGCATAGAGAAGAAGATGGTATGTCACAGAATGGAAACCACTGGACTTGTATGCTTACACTTTTGGTATGTGCACAGTCATTTAGATCTACAAGTCTGCAGAGGACACCAAGCTGAGCAGTGCAGCTCGCTGCAGGGGGATGGTCTAAATGGCCTTTAAATGTCCCTTCCAACCAAAACCATTCTATGATTCTGTCTTTTTGGGGCGGTCATTGGGTAACATTGTGCTTCATTACTACTTGCTCTGCAAGGTAGAAAGGAAAACACAATGTAAGTCAGTATTGTCAGCTCAGGTCTGGGTGTACAACAACATCCCTGATACCAGGCAAGTCTTACTCTGCTCTGCTTTTTTTTTTTTTCCAATGTTGTGCTTTGGAACAAAATTTTTGAGAAGAGAAATGGAAAAATTCTGCTCATTTTACATTTCTTAACCCCTCTGCCCCCATTACTTAGTTAACTGTTGTGTTAATGTGGTAAGAATTCTGCAGTCACAAATATTTCAGAAAAGGTTTCTGCAAATGTGAGGTTGGAATTTTAAATATTGCAAGGTTATATGGCTGCATCTAGTGGCAGTGCAGTTAAACTGCAGCACTCTGCTTACTGCAGTTGGGACTCTGGTTTGAAAGTGGACAGACATGCATGCACACATCCAAAATGATTTACTATTTGAAAAAATGGAGAGGTTTATTAACAGCAAATACTCTCAGGAGCTAGAATGGATCAACATTGCTCTTCTGGGGCTGATTTGGGACCAGAAATCTTTTAACATTATTTAGTCCTAGTTGTTAAATCTACGAGGCAGTGAACTGAGCTGTTTTGAAGTATTTTAGCAGTACAGGAAAAAGGATGGAAAAGTGAAGCTAATGCAAAAAAACCACAAACAAACTGAAGAATTAAAATAACTTTCAAATGATTGTTTGTGATCCTTTATCTGAATTGGTCAGAGTATCTACATTTCCTGAAAGGGAGGAAGGGGTGTGGGTTTTCTGGGTGTAAGAGATGAACAGACTCTGTATTTATCAGAACTTTCAAGCTAAGACTTAAACATGTTTTATATCTGGTGTATTTGTTCTCCATAATCTTTCATGATAGTGTCATCAGGCATCCTGGTTCTGGTAAAACAACAAAAGCATGGCAAGAGGGGTCGAAGGCAGCAGTCAGGTGGCTTTTTCTGATGTGTTTCTTAAATTAAACTTGTCATGGAAGTCTGCTAACATGTTTTGGGTTTTTTTATCTATTTGAGTGAAAACTATTCATCCTATTTCTTCAGCGGCTGAAGTGGGTTCATATACAATGAATGCTGAAACCAGTAAACACAGTCAATCGGATGTGGACCAGGTGAATAAGGTACAGTGACTAATTTGCTGTTTTATGGCTTTTTCATCGGTTGCCTTTTCCATGTTTAGTAGTGATGTTTAAATGTGAGATACCATCACAGAGAGCTATAGGTGTTTTGTAATTGATTTATATAGCTAATTTATATAGCTGTAGTAGTTTTTAGAGGCTGAAGACTGCTGGATAGTTTTCACTAGATGTTTTAGTTTTGTCTTCACTGAAAGAAGGGCTCTGTAATCAACCTAGTATACAGCAAATTCCAAAGTTTACATATACCGTGGCTTTCTGACTGAACTGGGATTTTTCAGTGCTTGAATATGACACCTTTAGAATGAGTTAGCCAAACTCCTTACAGTTCTAATTATTATATACTGCTCCTGAGCGGCGGTTCTGCCTGGGCTTACTTTTTTTGCAGGATGAAGACCTAAAACATAGTGAGAGATTTGAATTAAGCCTAAACTTAGAAACCTAAATCTGAGAGGACAAATCAGAGTAATGAAGCTTTTTCAAGTAATAATGAAAAATGAGAGATGAGTGGAAGCAAAACAAAGAACTGCAGGGGTTGTTTGCCCAGCACATTTTGGTTGCCACACAATTAAATCAGTTTGTTTTCTTCAGACATGGGTCTCCTGGGGAAGCTCTGACAGCACTGGCCCCTGTGGTGCACGCTCTTGTGTTATGTGCTGTGGTCATGGCTTCGGAGCCCACCCAGCCAGATCAAGGCTCTGTGTACTCTCAGTTTTCTTTATGCTGACACTTCTGGGAATGGAGACAGAGCAGCCAGAATGAAGCTGTTCTATACAAACAATGCAGCTGAGTTTCTTGACTTGCATGTTTATGGCAACCTTGACTGACGAGCATTTTGTATTAAAATCAAGCCACTGTTTATGTTGTTTGTGTGTAATTTGATGTTCTGTCTGTCTGGGTTCTAATTTCAGGGTGTTGAACACGTTCCTGGTGTTGAGAAAGTGGCAGGAGATACCACAGAAGAAAAAGATGACACAGCAGCAACAGAAGGGACTCTAAACTCACAGGGTCCAGAACAAGAGGACTTAGAACAAGTTGCAGGCAATACTCAGCAACACAGAAGACTCAGAAAAAGAGCAGCCCCCGGGGGCTTAGTTGGAGACAAGGCCACCAAACAATTTAGAATTTTACCATAACTGCTCTTTCAGAAATCAGGAAAATCTCAGCATGGTCTTAAAAATTGTAATTGACTGTTCATAGTTTGTAATGTTGGAGTGGTTTCTTCAGGTAAGATTTGGGGCTTTTTTTTTCCAAGACACATGTTCTCCATCTTGCGTTCTGTTTTAAATAAAGCTTTCATTTCTTAATTGCCTTTTCTTTTTTCTTCTCATCAAGTAACTAAGTAGTAGTTGAGCCTAGTTATTTTCCTTCTCTGAAAAGATTTTATTGGTCTGTATGAGATGCCCAAAAGGGAGTAATTGTGGAGTGCTTGTAGATGCTGATGCAAGAAGATATTTCTATGGAAACCACATCGTGCATTATGGAAGAGAGATGCGCAACACAAGTTGGTATCAGAATGACAGCTGTAACCTTCCTTTCAAAGAGAACAACTGATCTTGAATTGCTTTGAGTTTTTTTAGCAGGAAAATCTGCCTTAAACCTTGTGGTGGACAGTTTGGCATATAAACTTCATTAATGCAGGAAAAATTTGGTACAGGGGAGTGAGCTACAGGCCTTAAACTGCTCTTAATTAACTTGCAAGTACAACATATTTCACTAGATTACTCATGATATAGCTTGGTAAAGAAATTTTGTTCTTTTACCACAAGCTGCTTCTATGTTAATTTTTTTTCAGTGGAGAATTTCTAAAGCTTGAATATTGTGTTAATGATTACAGGGCAAATTCTTAAGGATCAGATCTTTAGTCTGGTGGTGGGGAAGGCTTTGCAAAGAGGTAGAAGTGAACATCAGTAGGGTCTTGATGAACCTGAATAGACCCAGCAGGCTATAATTCTTAAGTGTGTGCCTTGGAACAAGGAGAACTAGCTGTTTCTTTCCAGAAACTAATCTAGCATTTCCAGGGAGACAGTTCTCTAGCAAGCATTGTAGGTACACTGTAGGGATGTATATCTTTTCCCTCTGTACAGCATAATGGCTCACACCTAGGCCCTGTCACCCTGTTAACTGTTTAAGGTTGTGATTTAACATAGCATTTATTTGTGTATCCAAGTAACTCCTCCCCTGTTGAGTTGCTCAGTAAACCATATGCCTGAGACACATCAAAATCAGACCTTTCTAAGCAACTCTTACAAAAAAAAAAAAGCAGCAGCAGCTATAATTGGAACTTACACGTTTTTGCCAAGAGAATTAAAACACTGGATTGTGTGCCAGCTTTAATCATGTTGCTATGGTTCTCTTGTCTCAAAGAGAATGCATTTAGGACTAACTTTATAATTGGTTGATCTTCAGGTTGTTGATTCATCAAGTCACAAAGGGCGTGCTAGAAAGACTGCTAGAAAGTGTGTGTCCTCCTGTGCATCAGCCTGCATTCGTACTTAACGTATGGGTAAATACGTACCTTTTTCTTAATACAATATTTGTGAAGAGTTGCAGTAACAGTTATTCGTAAGTTTGATAGAAAGTGATTATATTTCTCCTCATGAAAGCTGATTTTGAAGCTAGTAAACTTGCCTCATGTCTAGTTTGCTCATAACAGCCTGTATTGTAATTGTCAGGGTAGGGTCAGATGGAATTGTTCCAGTAAGTGGGACACTATTAAGAAGTTTCATCTGCTTTAAGTCTTTCAACAAAATTTTATCTAAGAAGGCCCTAGGAAACTCTGTATGCATTCTGTATCCATAGAGAAGATGGATAAGATACTGTGAGTGGAGTGGACAGATGCCTAATTGATGAAATTTGCTTAAATTCATTCTATATCTTGGGACACTTTTGAGTCAGAGGAAAAAACCAGCAATTTTTCAGTATTCCCAAGCCAAATTTCTGTTTCACGTCTCTGTTGTTCAGTGAAATACTGGTTGCACTGCCAGTTACTTTACTGGTTGTTGTTTCAGACATACTGCTGCTTTCCTCTGTGTAAGAGTTGTCGTCCTTGATAATTTTTAGTTTTTTGTTTTCAAAGTAACACTTTTTCATCAAAACTGCTCATGATGGCCTCTGGCCGTGTTAGAAAAGTGAGCAGAAGTGCATCTGATGAGATGGTGTTAGTGGGTGGCTAAGTACTATAATATCAAAGAAAGTGATCGCATCAACCTGCTAACCAAAACTTGTCGCAATTAGCGATGTTCATCTGCCCTGCCTGGCACATGGAACCCAGTGAGCAGAAAGGGCGGAACAAGAGGATACAGCCATTTGCCCATTGTCTACACCCAGTAAAGAATGAGAGGGTCCTACTCAACTCCTGGATTACATGGGCTTCCTCTGTATTATCTCAGAAATGCTGACTTACAAAACAGTTAGCCTGAGTATTGATTGTCTGTGTTTGGGTTTTATTTCTGTTGTGTTAAGCTTGTGCTTTAAGGTACCTGATTAATTTAGAAGATTGGACCTGAAACTCATTTTTGGCAGTCTAAAGTACTGCTTAGAGGGAATCGTAAGAATTCTAAGAGGGTCTGAAGCACAAACAGATCAGGTGTCTTCACTGGCTTAATGGAACATAATAGAAAAAACCCCCAATCCCATAGCTGAAACATCATTTTCTCACAGTGGAAGTTCTTTTATTTAAAATAAATCTGTATCTATTCAAGGGCAGAATGGTTTCAGAATGCTGGAAAAGTTGGCAAAGGCTTGAAAAAGCGTTCCAATTTTTGGAGTTTTCAAAAACTTGGATTTAATCTCTCTCTGAATCTACATTCTGGTGGTTGTGGCTTGACCTGATGATATTTCTGCCTCGGAGACAAGGAGGTAAGTGTGTGTGTGTGTGAGAGAGATGGCAGACTTGATGAAAGGCGATTTGTACCTATTGTTCTTACAGGCATCGACACTCAAGTCTGGCCTGCAAGTAAGATGTTAGACATCAACATTAGCGTTAGCAGTGATCCGGCTGGGTGTGTGCCAGCTAAATAAAGTGTTTGATTTGCTCTCAAGACAAGTAAACATATGGTTTTTAAGGCTAAAAATTTCATTACTTTAATCTGTCATGATGTTTCACTTAACGCAAGCCAGACAATTTCATGCATGACTGCTGTATCAAAAATCACTGGGTTTGGATGAAAAAACCCATTTTTTTAAAGAAAGATTGTTTTGATTTGACAGGTTTTGATTTTCAGATGTTGGACAGTGAGAAATCTGCCGCATTCGTTGGCAAGTTGTTCTAAAGTTTTGTGTTCACAAGTGCACTCGATTTTCTTAGTCTGAATTAATTTTGTTTTAGTCTCCTATTCTGCTTTTCCTGTGTAATGCTGTAGTGATGAGCTACGGCTCTGAAACTACCAAGACACTTTTTGTGTGGGGATGGATACCTCATGGTCTGTGGTGACATCAGTGGGCAGTGCTGATTTTTGGGTCTGTCTTTGTGAGGCAGAATTTCTTGGCCTTGATTCATTCCTCCTGTCGGAGTGATTATAATTTTTTGTAATTCCTCTAGAAGAGATAACTGGTTTTCTTGTGTTTAGTGGCCACAATGGCTGCAGTGACTACTGAAACTGTACTCCAGAGTCATCTTTATTATTACCACAAGATGGCACCATTACATAGCTGAACGTTGGCATCATCCCTTGGGTGCTTGAGACGGTGCCCGAGATTTAAATGCATCACTGGTTGGCTTGACTTCTTCAAAGAAAGGTTACCAGTTCAGAGAAAGGAAGATCCAAAAGCCTTATAAGTAGGTGTCGACATACGAGAAACTACTGGTCTGGACTCACTGATCTGAAAAACAGACTAACTTGGCACCTTTGCATTGACTGTGCCAAACAAAGGCTCCTCAGACAAGTGATGTCCTCAGAGCCGAATGCCAAGCTGACATTACGGACTGATTCGGAGTGACCCATGCTCCTAAAGAAAATTGTGGCAGGTCAGTAAAAACCCAACAGTTGATTTGGAGTCACTGAGGGGTGTTCAAACCTACATTTCATTGTGCATGAAGAAGGGAGAGGACAGTCTAAATGTCAGCACCTAGCTGTATCCTTCTTAACGTTTGCGTATCAAGGATGTTGCAGAAAAAGACTAAATGAATGTCTCCAAATATATTTCTGCATTGTCAAATTTATTGAAGATGGTTGTAAACAGAGGGTGTGTTTAGCTATAGTTAGTTGTTTGGTACTGACTCAGGCCTTCCTTTCTATATTGCTTGTTACAGATGAGTGTGCAGTAAAATTTAAGTACATGGGAGACAAAATTAGGAGTTAGTAATTAGCCTGCTTTTCAATTTGTTGTTTTCTCTTGCAATCCAACTTGACGGTAAAGTCTCAGTTTAATCTTCTCCATTTGCCTTAGACTTCATCCTTGCTTTACTGCATTTTTCTGTCTCAAAGGCTGTAGTGTTTTTTTTGGTAGTGTTTTTTTTGAGAATTCTTTTTAGTTTTAATTTAAAGTGAAGGCTCCATTTTTGGAAGATCAATGTACTCAATCTGGAAAAATTCTTTTCTCCCAGCCACCTGACACTTAGATGAAGTTGAACTTTTTTTTAAATTGTAATTCTCAGGGTGGAGATCAGACGTTGCATTCACCATGATGAGTACATTTGGGGATGTCTGTATTTGTTCCCTAACATCTGATTTGTAAATTAATAGTTCAGCCTCTCTGGACTGTGGGATATTAAAGGTCAGTGACCATGAGAGGAGAGACACGTCAGGGCTGTGTGTGCCCTCTGGTCAACAGGAGTGGCCTTGGCTTTATGGCATCCATTTCATGCTGCTTTTAAAAGATACAGATGTGCAGCATATCTTCAGTCCTCCTACCTGGAACCAGTAATCCCATCCCAGCTTTCTGCACAGGGTGGACAGGGAGGAGAGAAAAGCCCTTCCTAAAAGGATTAGTTAAGCTGACTCATTTCTGCTTGCTTGGCATGTCCCCTCTCCCCCAAGTCTTTGATAAGTATCTTAACTAAGATGCATTTTAGGTAAGTGGTGTCTACAAACCACATGATATAAAAGAGCCTTGTGATTCCCCTGCCCTCTCCAGATCTTGGGGCTGGTTCAATCTTTTTTAAAGCTATTTCTCTCGTGCTGCATGCCGAGCCCATCTGCTATAATGCAGACTGAAATGCTGCTTTTATCCTTGTTTGCGTAGAAGGTTCGTGGGTAAATCAATTGGAGTGCAAGATGTATTGTCCCTTTTTGCTCTATGTCACAGGCACAAATACCTTCCTTTTAAAGTGTCTCTTGGTAGAAGCCAAAGCCTTTGGCACAAGCCACCTCTGCTAGTTTGACCCCTTTTGTGCATCTGGAATGGCAGAGCAGCTCAGAGAAGCACAGAACAAAACCAGCAAAATAGCAAGAGAAAAGGTCGAGAAGGGGTCTTGCTCCCTGTAGACATCAGAAGTTTCTGCAAGATGATATTTAGCATGTCCTGCATGAACAGTTAAGGCATCAAAGCCACCAGCACTTCGATAGGTAATATCCTTGTGAGTTGTCAAATAGATCGCAAAGCACATTGCTATGCCATGCTGGGGATGGGAGGGAGGGCCCTCATGTCTTTCTAGTTGTTGAGACTGAGAGCTTCAGAGAGTCTTTGGCTTCCAACAGATGGATGTAGCATGCTGTGCTCTGTCCTTGCCTGGCTTTTGACTTACAGGCCTTAGCTTACAGAATGCAGCTGCGGTCCTACAGAGGAATGGGAAGGCAGGTTTCTACCAAAGACAGAGCCGACATCAGGTACAAGTGATAAAAGTGCCTGAATTTTGCCCCTGTATTTTTGCCTGGTCATAGCCTTGCAGCATCTTGATCTCAGACCAGCCAGTACTTTTGATTTACAATGACAGGAATGATTCCACATCCATCCCATTTTAGCAACAGGATCTGAAGGGCAGGTAAAACATGTTCTGATAATTCACCTCTTAACTTTGAAGGGCAAGGACAAACAACATCACCTGTGCTAGCCCAGGGAGAAAGTCTCTGGTACCAGGAATCCAGGAAGCAGCCAGTATTCTGCTGCTCAGGACCCAGAGATGCTGGGACATACAATCCTGGCAGCTTTGATGCAAGATTGTTCTGTGTATTTGTAGCAGTGGATTGGTGTAACCGATCAGAAAGAATGATCTTTGCCAAATGCCACAGTTGAACCCTGCCCAGGACAATAAGCTCATATGGTGATGACACAGGCTGAGTTGTGTTCTTCATTGTTGTTATAGATTTTTCACAGTCTCCTGGTTTCATCTGCACTTTTTCATGCACAGGCACAATTCTGCTCCTCTCTGTTGTATCCTGCCCAGGAGTATGGAGCCACAGACGAGTCTGCTTTCCCTCAAACCCTGCCAGTATCTGTGATCGATTCAAAATGACTTACACTGCATTCACTTGTCCTTACTTAAAAATAAACGTGGACTGCCAGGTTTTATATATAATGTCTGAAAAAAGCAAGAAGAAAAAAAGAAAACAACCAAGCACAGACAAGAACTCAGTTGATGGAGGCACGTGGTCTGCTGCCAGCTTGGCTAAAATCTTTCTTTAATGCTGGCTCTCATCCAGAGTGAAACTCACTTTGCTGCTGCTTTCTGATGCCGACCTTGCTCTTACAACAACCTGGTGTGTATCAATCCATTCTGGCCACGGCCTCCAGGTAGTTGGAACCCTGCTGTGCCATGATGACAGGTACTGCTGGGAGCCACCCGTCCCACCCTGTGCACCACTGCTGAGTAGTAGTGCCATGCCATGTGTTGAGAAATGCTATTTGAATCTGCGGCTTCTGGTGCTGAGGAGTGAACTCATGAGCAAAAACTAGCTAGGAAATGTTTTGGTAAAGCTTTCCAAGTCCTCTGCAAAGGTGCAGAGGAGAACAAGACTGTTGGCTTGGAGAAAGGGGGCTGAGTTAAAGCGTCTTTGGGGAAGACAGTCTTTTTATGCATCATACTATAGTTTCAACCTTCCTAATTAATGTTCTTTCTCTTCTTACAATGCTGCAAGCTGTCTGAGCCTGACCTGCTGGCTTGCAAGATAAAAGGGGTTAGCTAATCAGAGTGGAGATCCCCTCTACTGGCTTACACAAATCTTTACTACAAGTGTGAGATCCATGAGCACAAATAGAACAACACGTCTAACAATTATGTATCTGGGATTTTAAAGGAGGGGGCCTAAAAAAAGTCCTTGTTGCTTTGAGGTTGTTTAGAAAACTCAAACACTGTAGGTCAATACCTCTTAAGCTTTTTGGTTTTTAATTCTCTTAATGGTATGGCAGAAATCATTAGTTGTATTATTAAAAAAGCTTTGAAGACTGTATTAATTTAATGTGACCTCAGATCAGTCAAGATCACATTTTCATTATGATTAAAAGATTCCTTGTCCTGAAACATTGATCTCATCTTCAGTGGAATGCGGCAGCCAGAGCAGGGCTATCCTCAGGTCTGGACAGTAGATGGCAATATTGCACTTCATTCTGAAGCCTGCTCTGCTGGAAATGCTCACCTCAGGCTGGGGCCGTGAACTTTTTCCCTCAGCTTCCAAGTGTGGGTTTGCACATGCATCGTGTATTAAATATTAAAAATAGTAAAAATTTCAGTTTGAATCCAGATTTCTTCATGTGACCAGTGCCTGAGTTACCAACTGTAGCACCCATGTCAGCTCTGAGAATGGGACCATTAGCACTGTCTTGTAGCAGGGATTCAGTGAGGCTGTGTATGACCCCAGCAGTAACATCTCCACTTGGTTACTGTGATTTTTCTACCTTTTGGGCGGATTTTCCACCTATGCATCGAGAAAGTGAAAACTCTGTCAACTAGTTAAGTTTACGTCATGGTTGGGGAAGTTCAGAATGGTGTCCAGCTAACATGTTGTCTTTGTTTATTTGGATAGACCCTGTAGCAGGTCCTGGAGAAGATGAGAAAAGACACTTTGCAAAGAGCTAGAAATCAGGAAGATTTGTGTTACTGGGTCTTACACACATCGCCTGAGCTGTGCCCTAATGTGCTGCACTGCTGAGGAGGCGGACAAAGATTTCAGACAGAAAGTGACATCTGGGGTCAACGATTTATGAAAATGGAATACGCCGTGGCAGCTCGAAGACGCAGTGTATGTAAAGTGCTACTCCTTCGCTGTCCTGTCGGCATATGCTGAGTGTCTCCACAGTTTGCGAGGTACCAAGGTAATTGCCTTAAAACTCCTCGCTGCACAGAGTGTTGCAGGATGCTGGCATGCACACAGAATGATGGGAAGCAGAGGGGTGAGCTGGCTGGTGTTAAAGCTTCAGTGCTGCTGACTTTTCTATAAATAACTGCTGTCTGCAGTAATTGGTCACATCACAGTGCATGGTGATACTTTATATTATTGCTGGCTGCTGGAAAACTCCCAGAGGCATAAAATAGATACCAGGAGGATCCTGCACCCAGCAGTGTGTTTCCCCATGCGGCACAACAGGGTAAAACAGAAATAGTGTTTACCATTTGCTGATGAAGTATTTTTTGCAGCAGGAAGGATAAAAAAAAAGAGATTACACCTCTAAAATGATAGCAGCAGGCCATCTCTCATGCAGGGTATTGCTGGGTCTTGTAGAAAGAGAAAATCTTCATAAGGTTTCTAGTGGTGAACTGAACGGAATGGGTATTATTATTTGCCTCTGACTTACTTGTGGGTATTTTTTGACTCTCCATAAAGTAACAATGTCTTGCAAGAAACTGAAAACTAGAGAAAAAAATAAGTAGGTAGTTGGCTTGTATGAGATGGGGTTGTGGGTGTGTGTAAAATGCATAGTGTTCTCTATCCTGAAGGATTCAGAAGACTTCACAGACCAAGAATGCTGAATGCTATGAGCCACTCATCCTTAAATGCAGCCATTTAGGGGTAGAGAACAACATTGAGGTGAAGCTGCCTGGCATCAGGAACCAATAATTTTATTAAGTGGGGTCAGAAAAACACGGGAGTTAGATGTTCAGAGAAGAATTTGAATGCAAAGGGTTGAATTCCCAAGTTCTGCTTAGTAGTGACATTTGAAATGCTATCCTGCCAACCAAGAGCTGTAGTGATCTGCTGTGTATCTGTAGTGGTTCTGAGGTGCCATTAGCCAAGTGCGGGTTGTGTGTTGTCTCCTACATCTCATAATCTATCTTTGTCTTAATCTGCATTTGCCCCTTTACAACACACTGCAATGCACGACACACGTTGCAGGACACATGCTTCACTGGCCTCATAAAAACTTTGCTCATGTTGACAAAGAATTTATTAGAACTGAAATCTTTCCAGCATTACACAGAAGCTGGCACAGACAACAGGACTCTGGAGGGACTTGTCAACAGCCTCTCAATTGACTTTTGCTGACTGATATTTCAAGATTAGGTGCTATTGGAGGGTGTTTCATGTAAGAAAGGATTGCTGTGAGATCCTAACTTCTGTCCTGATTATTTGCTATTAGTGGGCACTCATTGGTTCCAGCAGTTAGGTTCTTTGTGATTTGGAAGAAGCATTGGAAGTCCACACAGTTTTGGTTCAGAAACATATTCTCCTTTAAACTATGCCAGGAAAGCATCACTGTGATGAAAGCAGGGTAAAAAGGCTACAGAGAAGAGAACAGCAGCAGGTCTTCTGTGGCTTCAGACAGCCCCACCAAGTGGTTTGTTGGGGTCTGGCTGGAAAGGGAGCTCTACTGCTTGCTGTAAAAAGACAGATACAGAACGAAAGCTGTTGCTCACTTAGGAACAACTCTAGGCTATTCTGGCAAGGATTTGTTCATCCAGGAGAGAACTGACTTGCTGTGGTCAGGCAGGGTGCCTCGTTGTAGGAGGACATTATCTACTCTATATACTGAAGCCTTCAAAGCAGTGAAGAATCTGTCCCTTATGCAGCAGAGCACTCCAGTAAGACTAGACTAAAATCTTCAGCCTTGTGTCAGCCCTGCTATAGGACAGTATCGGTTTATGTGGATGAAGATACATACCAAGAGCCATATTAAGACCCTTAGTTTCCTGATTTCTCCCAGTCTCATATATATTGAGTGCTTTCAGTTGTTCATTGGATGCAGAAACTTTTGTGCCTGCATTTATCTCATGTGCAGCCTGCTTATGGCTTGGGGGAGCGGGGCTGGTCTTAAAATACTGCAACAACAATGTGAGGACTAATTTATAACAAATGCCTCTCAGTAAAATAACCCAAACTAGAAAATCTGGGGTGGAGGTGGTAATTGGCCATTGATAGAATAGACTGGAGAAATAGGAGGTAAAGCTTTAGTAAGATCTGAAAATCCAGATGAAGAATTTCTGATGTTTACCTTCATTTGCAAAGATAGGAATTCAGAACCGAGACTCCTTAAACTAAAGGTGGATAATGTTGAAAGACAATAATAACCATTCAGAAATGGCAAAGATAGTGACCTATGAGAAGGAGGAAAGCTCTGGGAGAAAATTCCAGCTAAAAGCAATGCTTAAAGTCAACAAAATGACCACATCTGGTGTAGCTCCTTGAGACCCAGCAGTAATCCTGAGTGACCAGAGAGAAGACAACAATGAAACAAAGAATAACATCTGGACAAAACTGTGGTCAGCAAAATGCATAACAAAACCTCTTCACACTGTCTGCCTTTGAGGTCTGTGCACCAGAAAAGAGCCCCTTCAGTCTGCTGAAGTCAAACTGGTGCTGCCCGTACTAGTCTCTGGCACCTTGCATAAAGACAAAAGTAAGGTTGTGAGATATGTTCTGCCTCTTTCTCTTACTTGTGCAGTTCATTTTCCTGCTTCTCATTGAGAGTAACTAAATTTGAGAGGGAAAGGTAGTTCCAGGGTTTTAGTTTTGTTGCACTGTTATTTTTGGTTTTGCTGTAGTCTTCAGGTAGCAGGAGAAGAGATGAGCAAACCCTTCTGACACCAGTTTTCTCCATGACAGTAATTTGAGTAGAAACAGCTTTGCCTGCAAATAAATAAATAAATAAAATATGAAAAGCTTCGGATGGAGCTGCCATGTTCATTCTTGTTTCTAAAGCCCCCACAGGCCATGTCACATATGTGGGTCACGAGGTCTATCGATTATGTGTCAGACCCTTAGGTGTCAGTAATCAATAACACTAACCTGCAGAAAATGCAGCAGATTTGCTAAACCAACTCTTCACATTGTTCTTTTTCCCTTGTATTTAAGTTTTCTGTGCCTCACTAAAAATAACGGAGTGCACATCAGCAAAGGTGGGGAGACAAAACCCGTGCTCATTTACTGTCCATTTTCCTCTGATTCTGCATGGTTCTTGGTGAGAAGGCAGAATGGGGAGGGGCAAGACAGGAAAGAGTATTTCCAATTGAATGGCTTCTGAGAAGCAGAAATGAAAGTGATTGAGTTGGGAGGACCTAAACATTTTGACCCCGACAGCTTATTAATATTTAACAAGGTGCCAGATTTTTCTTTGACACTGGAAATTGTTGCGACTGTCTGTCTCCAGCAGGCTGAGTCTGCTTTCTCAGTCCACCATATCTAATGTACCTGCTTCCAGTCATGAATAGTCCTTATTCACAAATGCTTTCCTTTATTTGCTCTTTCTGAGAATAAAGAAGGTAGCTTGGCAGATGAAGTTGTGAATTTTTTCATTCCGACTTCATATCTCTTTATGTTCTCAATGGGTCACTGAGCAGACTGCTGTTTCCTTGTGTTGATTGTGGTTTCTAGAATAATTCCTCAAATAACTTTTAACAAAACATTTATTTGCCTGTTTAATTTGCAGATTGCTTGTGAACTGCTCCTAGTGACAGCTACATCTTTTAACTCTAAGCAGCTCTGATGAGATAAATACAATAATTTTGAATTGCTATTCTTATTTTTATTTGTATTAATGCAGTACTTCAAGGTGGTATTTGAAACTCGGATCCTACTGGGGGTGGGAGAAAAGCCTACGCCATAAAGATAATGCAACATCGAACGAGCAACACTCAATAGAGGAGGTGAAGAGTAGGAAAAAATAATATCTTTATGTATTATTTAGGTGGTCTGCATCCCCGCTCTGTCTCTCTGTGTTGTCTAGGTGGATTAGCTTCCTGACGTAGATGTGTAGACCTAAATGACTTTTCCAAGGTCACACAGAAAGTTTGTGGTAGAGCTGGGTATTGAATCGATTTACCAAATCTCAGTGCCCTGAACACTTTGGGGTTATTATTTAAAAAAACCCCAAACATGTTCAAACATCTATTAGCACTTATTTCTCTGGACTCCCAATTAAATTGGTGAAAAATCTAAAGAGACTCTTTGGTATTAAATTGACAGAGGATCCTTAGTTTGGAGGTCTGTTTGGTTTGGCTCTAGGAATTTCCAGTCAAGGCCATGAATTCTTATTACTGTTTTTGTAAAAGCTCCACAACCTGTTTGAAAACGTCAAGAACTCAAAGTCCCAGTGTTTAAGTATTCTCTGTTGGAACTACTTCTCTGCTAATTTGGTTGCTTTGTCATTGCACCCCTTGGCCAATGTCAAGGAACTTATGTCTTTTTTGCTCGTTTGAAGAGTAGTCCAGAATATCTTTTACAATTTGATATTATGTTTTTACTGCTCCAGCTGCTCTCTGAAGTCTGATTCTGATAATTCATCTGTTCCCCTTAACAGAACCAGGCAAACATTTGGTGATTTGAGTTTACAACATGTATTTATGTCTTGCCACTGGGGAGTCAGCTTACATTTTTTTTCCCTCTCTTTAAATCCTCTTGCTTCCTTGAGCTTTCTGTGTTGTGTAAAACCAGTCATTTCTATGACAATTCACTTACTATGGTGCTTGGTTACCTGCTTGTGTTGTGAGTTGCCAGATATTTGCCTAGTTGCAAAGGATTAAAAGTGTTTGGGGAAAATTGGGTATAAAGTGAATGCCAGGAGGGATAAACCTGGAGGAAGCGGCTGCCAGGGGAGGCGAAATGCTTGAAGCTGAGAGTAGAAGCACTGGAGGACAGATGGGCATAAAGGTGAAACACAGCAAGCGCTGAAAAGGCAGAGAATCATGAAAGAATTAAAAAAAATCAAGATGAGAAGATATTAAAGCAGTGTGGATTGGTGGATGAGGTCTGGTCTAGCAGACAGAAGAAAAGATTTATGCCCAGATTTACACATGAACTACTGGGTGACCGAGGACCATTTGTATCACCTCCTTGTCCTCAGTTTCACCTTCTGTAAAATAGGTCCTGTGGTACTTACCCTCCTCTGAGATGCATGGATGGGAAAGGCTAGACAAGAGCTACAGCAACACTGGTTATTCTGATTTATTGTTTTCCCTTTGCTAAGCCAGCATTTAGCCAATGGCACTCTGCCCTTTCACTTGTAGGAGAGCTAAAAACCTAAAGAAAGAGAAACACACTCTCTTTCGGGAAGGGAGGGAGGCTTTTAATTATTTAAGCATCTCCTTTTCATGTTGCTTCTGGTTCTTGAGTTGTTGTCATTATAGTTGTTAGGGCTATAGGCTCTACATAAATCATTTAACTATATAATAAATAAGTCATATAATTAAGTAATACACTGGTATTATTTATGGCTGTAGGGAAAGAGTAAGAACACTGTGGATAAGACCATGTTTAAAAGGAAGAGAAGCCTTTGGTAGGTTCATCATTGCAAACACTACCTTCTGGAGTTAAAGGTTTTGGAAACGGCCCTGCTCTGAAAGAATTAGCCACTGAGTTGACTATCTCTGATTCTGCTGTCCCATGGCTTGGGCCCACCACGTGTCCCATGGCACAGCCCTTGCTGAATGTAGTCCTGTCTCACAGACCTCTTGTTCCTCTTGTTCTTGATTTTTCTCTCAAGAATCAAACTTTTTGCATCAGGTAGCACTTGGTATTGTGGCCTGACAGTGCTGTCCTTGGCAGGCCCTGCAGCCTGGTCAGGGTTTACAACTGCTCAGGTCCTATGGCAGTGCCTGTAGAGCATTGCCTCCAAGTTATCTCTTCGCTTAAGAGAGTGAAGGCCTGATACTTACTGGGCTGCTCTAAAAATCTCATCTCACACCATGATCACTGAAACACTTTCTCTCTCAGTAACACCAGAACCACTCGTTCCAAGTTGAAATATATATATTTATAATACGTATTTGTAAGCAATGGTAGGAAAGTGTCACTTAAAAATCTTATTTCTTAAGTGAAAAATTAAATTAATGTAACTTTTTATATAATAGTTTCTACTTAATTTTTATTCTTGCTCTCAATTTTTGTTTATCTGATAATTTTTCCTTGTCTGAATTTTCCACACAATTCCAGTATTTGAAAGAAAACATTTATCCCACCTAGCCTTGCTTGAGTCTCATCATGGCCAACTGGCTGGGGACATAATTGTTCTGCAATTGGGTAAAAATAATGGAAGAATTATGAGTGGGTGATGAGAAGAAGTATAATTTTATCAGTGATTGTGTTTCTGTGCAGGGTGGCTGAACTGGTACCTATAAACGTTTAACTGTTTTTCAGGAGGACTTAAATCCAGATGAATCACTTAGTCTTTGGGGCCTGCCCTGAATGCAGTGTATTGTCATGTGTGGGATGACTTGGCGTGGTGATTTTGCACTCCAACTCGAAGGTGAAGTTAGCGGTGAACCTTGTGTGCCGTGGGTCAAGACACAGAGCCAGTCACCAACCCTGTGTAGGTAAAATTTTGGGTGCCTTTGAGTCTTGGGAGACAAGACCAGGGGGAGGAGCTGGGCCGGGTGCTGCTTTGAGACAGAAGTACATCAGAACCAGGAGGAGGGTTGTGGGATGAGGTTGGCTAGAGAACAACTGCTATTGTTAGGAAGGACTTTTCTGCTTCTTTAACATGTTACAGCCTTACATGTTGACCTTCTCAACCCCAAAAGTCACGATTGCAGGTGGTTCCCATGCTGCTGCCTGCTTTTTCTGCGCTTTAGATCAACTTTGGTGGAACCATGCTAGTTTTTCTCTGAAAGCAGTGGGTTTTCACTTCTTAGGAAAATGGTAACTTTCAGAGAGTGGATTTTCACAATATAGAGAACCTTGGAGTCAATAGACAATGAAAATACAGGAGGGTGACTTGACTCCATCCTTGAGAGAAACATGTGGTGTGTAAACCCAGGGCAAACTCCTATCATTACATGCAGTGTCTTAATGCAACATGGTGAAACCCAGCTCATCAAGACCCTGTCACATTGCTGTAAGGGATGAACAGGGAGTGAAGAACAGTATTACTTGTTACCAAGCAGGTGTTAGCTTTATGATCTGTGAGTCCTTTATCACTAAGCAGAGATTCTATTTCGGTTTTGAGGTGCTGATTCCACAGGCAGTTATTTGCCTGGGTCCTGAACGGCTTGCAGAGCTGGAGCAGAATGGATGATGGATTATTGGTGTAACTTCACTGAAGTTCATTTATGCTCTCTTATTTACGTCTCATTTGTACTGTGCATGCCATTTCAACAGGAATCTTTAAAAAAATAAAAATAATTGCATTTTAGGTTCAACTTTCAAGTACCTGCTTGAAGGTCTAGAGTCACAGAATCACAGAACATTAGGAATTGGAAGGGACCTCAAAAGATCATCTAGTCCAATCCCCCTGTCAGAGCAGGATCACCTAGACCAAGTTGCACAGGAACACGTCCAGGTGGGTTTACGTTGTAGGACATTTCCTGTACAGGAGTAGAGTTTTCCACTGGCAAGCCCTGTCTTAAAGACTTACAAACACAATTTTCCTGGCCTCTGTTTTTGAATCACCTAGGTGGACCTGGCTCCACTGAGGTGGAAAAGCTCTAAATTTCCTTCCTCTAGGGCAAGGTCCCTCCAATTCGTTGTCAGTGAGAAATACCACGGAGTCAGCATGACTAACTTTCAGACCCTTACTGCTGTCCTTACCCTTAGTGCAAGTCCCCAGCTGGGACTTTAGCTCACTGCATTGAAAGGCAGAGGGTTCAATGCACTCAAGCAGTCAGTGCATTTAGCCAGCCTACTTTGTGATCCCCTCACCCAGTCACACCAATCACTGATGTACTTTCCTCCTGCTTATACTAAATTTGCTTTAATTTTCTTTTAAATAATTCTTAAGTGTGACGACTTCTGTACAAGACTGGGAACTATGACTAATTATAAAATCATTACATGATTAAACTCAATTAACTTCAAATAACCCTTAAAATTTGCTTAATGTTAGCCCTTGGCCCTGCTTGAACCAATAAATATTGCTCACCTTTTGTAATGGGTATGAAAAGAGGTTATTGCAGAGCATGATTCTTCAGTCAGCTGAGCCAGAGAACCGTCAGCCTTGCAGAACAGGGTTAAACTTGTCCCAGATTGTTGAATATTGCCATATCAAGAATGAGAACAGAGTCTGCTGCTCCTAACTGGGATGCTTTTTCCCCCAATATTTTTCTCTCAGGTAATAAAGCTTTGAAAATTTTTTTCAGCCTTCTATTCAGTGGTCCCAATCTGCTTTGCAAATGTTAATAAGGGTGAAAACCTTGCAAAACCACTAAGGCTTGGGAAAGTACTGTCATCTCCATTTAGACCAGGGATACCAAGGCGCAGATGAGTGAATTGAGTTGCATAAGGATCAGTGGCAGGAACAAAAACCTTAGAGTTCTGACGTGCTATTTTATGTTTTAGATGAAGCTATTTCTCACATAACGCTGTAAGTTTCACATAGCTGTGTGAAAGAATGAAAGTCAGGGGTCTCTTTTCTCAGTTATTGGGCACATCTGGTCATTGGGGACTTCTTGTGGAATTTAATTTTTTTCACGTTATGAAGCCATCTCTGGATCCAGTCTGCCTTACAGCTAGGTCTTGGCAAGAGAGCTGGCAAAAGTGTGCAGAAGAATCCTAGCAGCTATATTTGTGTGTTCTGTTCCTGTGAGGACAGAAGGGGGATGTCATTATTGCTACTACTGTTCCTGGCAATCCACTCTGACTGGGAAACTGGAGCGGACAGTAGCATTGTTCTCACTGAAGGTAGACAGCAGATGATGGATAGATTTTTTCCAGTAGGTAATTAGATGGGCATGGTAACTTGATAGTCATAAAGATGCCTGAACATCTCCTCACAAACATGCCTCATATGGTGAGCTGGCCATGAAATGTTCTCAAAATTTTATTAGCTTCCAGCCCTTCTCCATGAAAAATCTCAGTATTCTTGCTGGGTTCTGTCTGAAAATGGATTTAGAAGCCCCTTGGGGAGAAGATTTCACACACAAAAAACCCCTTCCTTGTTTTATTTTTTTCCTTTTTCCTGGAGACAGCACAGAGCTCTGCAGTTCTATTTAATAGTGTTTGGGAGCTGGCTCTTGAGGAAGCTGTAGAACAGTTGATTAATGCACCTATGTGCAATGAAGCTGTGTATTTGTTCCTTGGACTTTTGAACACACTGTTCTTTATGTCTGTTTATGATGAATGTGAGCAGATCATCAGTGTGGACTATTAACAGTCTTCTTTTTTGATTGCTGGAGCTCATGTAGCTCTTTATAGACTCTTGAAGGACATCACATGAGGTCTCAACCCATTTATTAAACAATAGAAGTAGTGAGAGAGAGCAAGACAGGACGTAAACACTCATCCCTAAACATGAGTGTTTCTATCCCCAGCTTGCTGTCTAGTCTGGTTTCATGACTGGGAGTGCCCTCGGGTCATCACTGAGCTGCTTGTTCGACTGTGACTTCTGAATGATGAATGTCTCCACTTAAATTACAGATCACTACCCCATAACAAAAATCACCACTATTATTGGCCTCTGCAGGGGCACCAAAGGGTGACTGGGCAGTGGTGGAAGGCTTCACCTGCTACAACACTGCTCCTTCCCTGACAGCAAATGGAAATTTGTCAACAGTCTGTCTCGTAGGATGTGTGGTGGGGAAGTTTGGCTCAGCACTTGTGTTCTGTCTTTTTACTACAGACAGGGTTTTCCTGTCCGTGGTACTGCCCATCAGATTAGTTAGGGTCAAAAGCTCATACTTGGGTTTTTGACCTTTGAATGAACCTCACAAAAAATAAAGGCAAGGAAATCAGTTCTACAGTGTTCTGTCCAGTACTTGAGGGTAGATTTTGAACATCAAAGGAGGGCTGGTTCAGCAATACAGAGACACAGTTGTATTCTTGAAAGGAGAAGAGTGTATTCCCCTTATCACTTTGGGGGGAAAGGCTTTCCCATGGGTCTAGCCCATGCTTGCTGTTTGTATTGTCTTTGCTCCTTTTGCAATGACAAATCCTGATAAAACCAATATAAAAGAAACAAGCTGGTCTCCATGATGGCTGAGAAGTGAAGGGACTTCTATGTTTAATTACCTGCATTAAAGCAGTTTGGTGACTGGAGTTAGTTTGGGAGTGTCTGTGCCCTGTTTAGATTAAACAAAAAGTAAGTTACCTTCGCAGACTGCCTCTTTGTTGCCTGCCTAATGGGGACAAAGCAAAGTTGTGTTTTCCCCTCAAGCAAGTGTAGTGAAGCAGTCGTGGTGGGTGTGCAGTAAAAGTTGGGCCATTCCGGAACATCCTGCGGCCTTGAGGCAAATGTTTGGCAGCAGTTTCCTCCCAGCAGCCTGTGGACCTCTATTTGCAGAGGTAATACCTCTCTGCTACCCTCTGACAGATTACTTTTGGCCCTTAACCCCTTAACTTCCCCTTCCACCTGCCAGTCACTTGACCATGTTCTCTCCCAATGCTCTTTCCACCTGATGGTGACCTGGATTTGTCATTCTCCCATTGTGCTGCTGCCCTCTCACCCTTTTCGCTATTTGTTCTTCAACCCCTCTCTGCACTGCCTTCCTTCTCTTCCTGGCCATCACAAAGTTTGTCATTAATTTACAAAAATACTTGGATAGTTTGGATACCCACATTTTTTTGGATTTGGTTGACTCTCAGCAGTCTGGTCTCTGATGCCTACTGGTTGGTCAGAGTAGGGGAGGACGAGTGAAAGGATTTTACCTTTTAATTTGTGCTTTGTTGTGCTGGTTTGACCTCTAATCGAGTGTCTGGCTGTTGTTGGTGCTGATGGTTTTTACAGAACAGTCCCTTGTAAATATATCCAGAAAGGGCAGGAGAGTAACTGGAGATCGTAGACCACTCTTTTATTTCCTGGGAACTTATTAAAGGTGGTTTCCAGTTTATCCATCCATCTCTTTGTCAAGTTGCCTTCTGTGTCTGTCCACTTGTGCATTTATTTAGGGGTAATATTAGATACTGTATCATCCTCTAGGACTGTAACTGTGTGTTCAGAAAAAAGCCAGAGACACAAAGTGCGCTTGAACCCATTATAAAAAAGTAAAAGGTCTTTCCTTGATAGCATTTAGCTCAATAAACACAGTTTGTCAGAGATGTCTTTATCTCCTTGCATTTAAGCGATTAAATGTTGGTAAAAATAGCTTAAGAAATAAAACATGAAGAGAGCTTCTGGCAAAGCCCTGTCCAGTTTAATTCATACATTAGATATTTGCTAGTAGGGTCAAAAGCTGGATGCTTAGATATTTTGCCCTTTGAATGAACCTAGCTAAAATAAAGACAAGGAAATCAGTTCTGCAGAAGCTGTCTCCAGAATACCAGGATCAATTTAAACATCAAAGGATGGAGAGATCATACAGATGGACAGCCGTATTATTCTGCACAATTAATACTCAGAGAGGTGTTTCCTGAATTCTGAATCTTGTGCAGGGAAGATAATATTAAAATTTCAGAGTTTTAATTATGTAAAAGACAGTCCTTGATCCTTAGTTCCTGAAAAACAGAGCCGTTTATTTTGCATTAATGAATGTAGAAAATACACCCCAGTCTGAATCTCCGCACTGATGCAATCTGGTTTTTTTCAGTCAAATTAGCATTTATATTTCTAAAGGTAATTTTTAGATAAGACAATAAATAAATGATATGCTGGTAACCTCCAGATGGATAAAGTGGTGCTCACACAGCATTTACAATGCAAATTGGCAGAAGATTACATAATGGTTGGATCTGTTGATCTTGGGCAGTGGCGAGCAAGGAGGACTAAGCAGTGTGGTGGGTCTTCACCACCCTGCAAAGTCCTTGTGTCTTGGCAGGGATGACTCGCTCAGTCAAGGGTTACCTACAGCAAATTTGCACTGAGGTCAGAGTATCTCATGGTTCAAGTTTCCTAGTAGGGTCTGTATCTCAGCCTGCTCGGTTCAAAATGTGGTGCAGAATCAAGTTTTGGAAAGGCTTCTTCAGATTGGAGTTTATTTGTTTTGAGATTGAGCTCTTTGATTCTGAGGTCCTGAGAAGACAGGGGAGTTCAGTTCATTTTAGTGTTGGGATTTTTTGATGGCTACTAAAATTTCACTTTTAATTTGATTTTTCTTTAGGCACCTAAACAACTGTCTTCATTTCCATTACATGACTTCAAGAGGTCCTGTGCTTTTATAGACCCTACCCTGACTTATTAAGTCACCCAACTGATGTATCAATCTTTGGAAAATCTTAGCCATGATTAGTTTCTCACTGTGTAATTCCAGAATCTTTCTTTTTGAAGTAGAGGACTGTGTTGCATCATGTTGAGTTTACCAAATATTTTATTTTTAGATGGTATTAAGAATGGATTGAAATTAAGTAAGACCCAGGATCTTGATCTTTGTCCATTAAAATGAAGGAGAATGTTGTCATTTACTTCCTTTGGGTCTATCAGACAAATACTATGTGGTGATGGTGTACACGGTGTTTGGTTTTGCTCCTGTGGTAGTCAGTGGAGTGACTTGACTCCTGAAGCAGAGCATTGCCTTGCTGTACGTAATTAATGCTGCAGTGCTGTAGGTCCTGCATATGAAAATCCAGGCTATTGTAAATTGTGGTTTCCTTGCCAACCATATCTCAGCTCTCACACTTCTGTAGTTGTCTCTGTGATGCTTTGTGCAGTGTTATTACCCCTCATCTAATACTGGAGCTGGATGGATCTAGCTGTTATTCTCTCCAAGTGAAATACATTAGTATGAAAATAAAAATAAACCCTAAGATGTTTCACTCCCCAAATAATTCTGTTCTGGAAATGTTCAAATAAACAGGTATGACACGGGGAATGTTTTCAAAAAGATTGTTGTGGTTTTTTTTTTTTTTTTTTGTTTTGGCAAATGATAGAATCATAGAATCATCATGGCTAGAAAGGACCTCCAGGACCATCAAGTCCAGTCCAGAAAGGTTTCATAGCTAATGACTTTGTATTCATAAATATGAACATTTTTATAAAAATCATGATTAAAGCATTAAAATTGACTCTTCTGCCAAACTGTAGGTCATATAGCTTGGATTTCATGTTTCGAACATTTCATACTTGGAGCAAACTGCTTGCCCACAAATTACAGACCAGGTCTTATTCCCAAATATTACTTTCTGGTGAAGCTTAACTAATGAATAGTTACGCCCTGGGCTGGGCTGTACAGGGGGTTGGGGAGTGTCCTTCTCTGGAGACATTTAAAACCCACCTAGACATGTTTCTGTGTGACTTCACGTTAGGTGATCATGCTCTGGTGGGAGGATTGGACTCGATGATCTTTTGAGGTCCCTTCCAATCCCTAACATGCTGTGATTCTGTGATTATTTCTGTCTGTAGAGAGGGAGGATGCTAACTTCTCTGGTAGCATTCACTTCAGTGAGCAAGTGGCCAAAGAGAAAGCTTCCTTGATCTTGTTTCTCTTTGATTTGTCCCCAGAATATATTGATCTGACTGGAGATCTGCATCTGTGGGCAGAGTTCGTTGGTTCTCAACCAGTTATTGCATGTTCTTGGCAGCATCTTCTGCATTGGAGATATCTATCCAAAATACTAGTAAAAGCTGCAAGTCATGTCAGTCCATGATTGAGGTATAAACAAGACCTTAGTTCTGCTCTTTCCTTATTTAGACTGTAGTTTACGTTACTTGTTTCTGTGTTATTTTAAAATAATACATAGATTGGGAGATAAATCTTGTTTCTTCTTGATCAAGGTTACTTTGCACATGGAAGACCTCTTTCACCCAACTTATGCCCCTTCTCATGGTTTAAGGTAGTATTCTCCATACCTGATCTCCTGATATTCATAGTGAACACTGCAGCCAGGCTAACTGCTGTGACTGAGGTGCCATCTGATGCACTGCTCTTAGATGGAAAACTGGGATGTTATTCTGGTTTCCTTGTCAAATCAGAGATCCTCACTGTTCTTCTTGGGGAATTGGACTAGATGATCTTTCGAGGTCCTTTCCAATCCCTAACGTTCTGTGATTCTGTGATTCGAATTCCTTCACAATCCAGACTTAATAAATCGAGCTCTTAGCAAGCTTTTGAATCTAGATTAGTTCCTGAGTTGCAGTGACGACGTGAGCACTCAGGTGGGTGGGTGTAAAGGAGAGTATGGTTGTGCTGTGAGGACAGGGCAAGGAGGGAGAGGTTGAAACACCTTAGGCTGGTCCTGCTGCCAAAATCAATGTATTGTTGAACGGTGGCCTAATTTTCTTACGTGTGGTGTGTTGAATTGGCATCAGGAGCAGGCCATTAAGCAATTGAAACTCTAATAGAAAAACATAACCTTATCACAGATTTTTTTAAAAAACCCTCAGAAAATAGCTCAAATATAAGGTTAATTGGAGCCAGAAATGTCAAACTAATGTAGCAATTTACCCTGGGAGACTGCCCTGGCCTTTGAGTATAGCAATAGTACAGACTACTGAGTAGGATAGTGAAGAAATATAATAGGATTTTATGTAGTCCCCTGTCATATTAAACGTTCTTTGCAATTAATTTCTTGTTGCTATGTTATTTTCACTGACCTATTTTTTTTTGACCTCCCACAATCTTTAAGCTACCAAAGTAGGGCATATGGGAATTCACATCTCTTTAAAAAAAAAAAAACCCTAAAAAATCTTCAACTACATCAATATCAACATCGCAGCAGAGACTGATGTTCACTTAGAACAGTATAAAAATGCTATTGGCTCATTCTAGAATAGGCTTTAGTCTATGAGCTGTACTCATCCATTCAGGGAAATGCTGCTTTTAAACAGCTTGTTCACAATAACTAAGAGTTTTTCTAAGACTGAGAGCTTGAGGATGTCTGCCCTGTGACTAAAACATGGTAGGTGGTCCTCTTACTCTCTTCAGGTTGCTGCCTCTGTTTCTTCTGTTCTTAACTGGACATCAGTCTGTGATAGGCTGGTATTGTGGTCTGATCTGATTAATCCAAACCTGCTGGACTTAAAATTAACCTTGATAAAGTCCCAAAGTTGTGCAACAGTCAGGGAACCCTGACTCTGAATCCCTTTCCACATGAGCTGGATACATAATTCATTTTCATTTTTTAATCAAACATTACTGGAGTGATGTGCTTTACATGTTTTTATACAGCTTCCACAGTTTGCTACAGAAGTGGCTGTATTTCTCTGGAGGCCTAATGTTTCCTGAAAGCATCTCTTTGTCTGACAGCATGAGTGGGTAGGAGAGTCTTTCATTCTGAGAAGTATGAAACCTCTGCCACAAAGACAGATAGATTTCTGCTAGAAAACAGTCAGGCAGTTTAGAAGGGAAGGGGAGTGACCTGATCTCTGGAAGTCTCTTTCACTCCTGGTTTGATCTCATTCTAAAAAACGAGAGATGTTACCCCAGGAGCGTATATCTGGTGATGGCGTCCAGGTTTGCAGTCAAGGTGACCAGCCCAAAGGAGAGAGAACAATACAGGCAATAAAACTTCCTGAACTTGAATAAGAACTCTTAACATAAGCCCAAGTGTTTTCCAAGCAAGTGTCCTTAATGTTTTTCCTCGTGATATTAAGGATTTATTTTTTTTAAGTGGAACTGGAACCAAAAATCATTGAATCAAAGAAGCCAGCATTAATCAAAGCACATCAAAGAGGTTCCTCATCAGTTGCCTGGAGCAACAGAATCTACAGCGAATCATCTTTCTTATGCTAAGCTGGAAGAATTCAGAGAAGAGAGTTTTATCTGTTTGCTCTCAGATGAACACAGAAATAGTTTTTTCAGGGTTTCTTTAATAGTTGAGCAAGTTGTGGACGAAAAGCTCAACATGAGCCAGCAGTGTGCGCTTGCGGCTCAGAGGGCATACCGGATCCTGGGCTGCATCAGGAGAAGTGTGGCCAGCAGGTTGAGGGAGGTGATTCTCCCCCTCTACTCGGCTCTGGTG
>JAOXOE010000705.1:15123444-15140616 GCA_028565055.1 Phoeniculus purpureus | reverse complement strand
CCTGCCCATGGCAGGGGGATTGGACTAGATGATCTTTTGAGGTCCCTTCCAATCCCTAATGATTCTATGATTCTAAGTTGGTTCATTTAGCCATCATCATTTCTGAGTTCCTAGATATAGATTTCCCAGGAACATTCTTTGTAGGGAAATCAATCAAACCAACCTTTAAAACTAAATACATGGTGGGATATCTCTTGACAGAGTCAGACAGGTTCTTCCCCTTGTACGTCATCTCTTCCTGGTCTCTCTAGGTTCATAAAATGGTAGATATCCCTATGAACCCTCATTGCCTTGCCACAAACACATTTCATTCTTAGCTAAAAGTACTTAGAGGGAGTAGACAAATGTGGTTCTCTGTTGAAGTGAAAAAATCCCTCCTCAGATCAATATTTTCTGGTGTTCCTCAGTACAGAAATTAGGAGTACTTATATTTGCTGTCCATATCCAGCAGATCTGTTTGTTGCCTACAATCTTACAGATGCTCAGTGCAGCCAAGTGATTACTCAGGCACAGAAAGACCCTAATTCTAGGTCTCAGCCAAACTGATTCTTACACCTGCTGGAGCAGTTGATAAAAGGCTCATCAGCAAAACCTCTTTGTCCAGCGTAGGGAGTTTCAGGGCAGCATTGATGGATACCCAGACTTTTCCTGTTGATTGCACTTGCCAGAAATAAAATCTAGTGACATGTGAGTGTTGCGATCAACCTGAGCATGGAGCTGAGTTTTTATGGTTTTCTAGGTCTCTTGTTGTGCACCTTCTTACTAACGAGTCCCAGGGCACTTCCCAGAATGTGCACCCACGAGCTGAGTCCTGTACCCAGCTCAGGACCGGAATGTGTCGGCAGTTCAGCAGGAGCAACACTTCGCTCCAGTTGAAAAAGGAGGAAGTGAGGAACAGAAGTTCCCCAACTGAAACTGCAGGGGGAAATTTAGTGGGGTAGAATGTAATTATCCAAACTGGAATATGGCCAGGATTCTAGAGTTAATAATATCCTCTGCTCTTGCAAAAACTGCCATAGGACCACTGCTAGTGGTCAGCAGGTTTTACATCACATCTTGAAGGTAGACATTAAACAGATCATAGGTGTAGATATTTCAGTCTTTCATATAATGCAAATATTTCTGGATGGCCTCTGGCTGCAGCCTTCAGGTTCAGGAGGGAGTTGAATTAAATGGCCAGGGAAGAGATATTAGTCTTAATGAAAATGATCCCATTAAAGGCAAAGGATGTGCAGCTGGTGGAGAACAGCTGAGATGTACACTGCAGTACCCATGAGGTGGTACTGGGGTACTCCAAACCATCAGTCATCTTCCTTGGCCATCAGCATCATGCAGTTTGGAGGAATGCAATAGAGGTTAACAGCATCCTGTGTGTAACAGGGTCAAGTCCTGTGGAAATTCGTGCTATGAATTTACCCTGTTTTCTGTAATAGTGGAGTCTGTGTGCAGATGAGTTGGGAAAAGGGTGTAAGTGGTGAGATTACTTTGTGTTAATTAGCCTGGCATTGATGAACTGTACAAAGCCTGGGAACTTCCACAGCAGGATAGAGAGCACATCACAGAGAATCCCTTTCGTCACAACTGACTTGTGCCATGGGACTTCAATTAAAAATGAGACCAGGCCACTTTTAATAGCTTTAATGAGAATTTCTTTTTAATTTAAATAAAAAGGCTTTGTTAAACTGTCTGTCTACTTTGCTATGGAGCATCCCGTCATAAGGGTATATGAGTTATTAATTATCTGGTTGGGCTGCTTTTTCTGAGCGCAAGGTTTGTTATTCTGTTCTGTACCTGTTACCACAGGCTCTGACTTTTGGGATCAGTGGGCAATACTATACTACCAGCTGTAATAAAGAGTAGAAAGCCAAAGATCCTGTATGTCTGTTGTTAAAATGAAGAAAGACTTGTACAATTCTCCCCCTTGGTACATCCCAGTGCATTGGTACTTACACCATAACAGTATTATCTCAGGGAATATAAGTCTGCTACAGGATATTGCCACTTTAACCACCTGAAATGCCTTTTAGTTGCAGTTTCAACTCTGTGTCAGAAATATTACCCCTGTTTAAGATTAATTTGTGACAAAATGTCATATTAATACAGCTATATTTCCCAGGGGATAAATATGGCCTTTTGAAGAGAAGCCATGGCAGAGTGCTATATAGGACTATAGAGAATTATCAACAGGCTTTTGCTTTAGCAAATGTCATGCTACCAGAAGAATGGTGCTGTTTGTGGGTAAGTATCGTGTACGGACCACTTTATTGTAAGAGTGAGGTTATGATATTTTCTTCCTATTAATCCATAGCTCATCCCTAATTATATTAGCACCTCTCAGTGACATCTGATTAAGAATCTGAGGAGGAAACTGTCAGCTGCCTATAAATCCATCAGCATTGTATCTTGTTTATTTTTGGCATCTTAGCTATTTTGGGAGGCTGATGTTTACCTCAAGGTTTTTGCATCATTAGTAGAATTATTTCTGATTTACACCAGTGGGTGCGCAGTCGCACCTGAGCCCTGTGTAATGCTGAGGGGGTTATTTGGAGGGGGATAAATCCAGCACCAGTTGTAAGCAACTGTAATTCCAGTGAAACCAATAACAACTGCACCTGCATGAGCTCAGGTTTATCAGGTATTCTCTTTGTGCCGAAGTAGAATAAACTTTGTATTTCATTGCACCTTTGGTACCTGTGGTTTGCCTTCAATATGTCTGAGCTATTGAAACCAAACTTCTTAACAGCCCTCAGATGTGAAGAGAAGGAAGATGAAAAAAAATCCTGAAACTAATCTCTTGCCTCACAGCATTCCACCAAGATGACTCAGAAAATGACAAGGGAACCAAGCTGCAAATTAGGCTCTAGTGTTTGTTGAAGACGTTTGCCACCGGTAAAAACGAGTTATTGAAACAGTAAAGCTGAGGACTTCAGAGAAACTTTGATTGACAACAATAATTACAGCTATTCTTGTTCCTACAAGAAATACAGTGCAGGCTAGGCGTAATAAATGTATGAAAATTATATTCTAAATGTGAGCAGAAGTAGGTGTAGGTCCAAACATTTTAAGTGTCTTCTGCACAAATTTCTGTGCATTTTGATGTGTTAAAAGTAGCAGTAGTTAGCAGGCAGGTGTGTAAATTTGCTTTACGTGACTAGTCAGCTAATGACAATGTTTTCTAGATTAACCTCTGTGACTAAAGGCTGCCTTGCATCAGTAGTGTTCAGTCCAGTGGCACTGACGAGTTTGGGGTCAGTGCCCAAGCCAGTCTGTGTGGCAGCTGGGTCAGGCTGAGGGTTCTGCAGAGCAGCTGCAGTTCATGGGACACTTCCACCTGACCGTTGTATCCTGTCTCTGGAGGAGCCACTTAATGATTGTTTGAGACACATCCATATGCTGCCAGAGCAGTCAAATGATTTCTTTTATACCTGAGGACAACTCCGTGCTCAGCCTGAGCTGCCACAGTATTTCTCACAGTTAATGAGGAGGTGGAATTGAATCACACCATCTTCTGTATCTGCATGCAGCTTGGTGCCTCAAGTAGGAACCTCTGCAAAGACCTAAAAGGAGATCTGTTTGCCTACTCAGGCTTACTCATATCTCATATGTCTGTGTTACCAAACATCAGGCTTTTATAGATAGTGCCTTAGATTGGGCACAAGCCAATCAGGAGTACTTGAGTCTTAGATGTTCTTTCTTGTGTTTCCTCTTATGTTTCTGTGAACTAACATAGAATATAAACCAACAATTGTTTTGTAGCAAATAGCTTCTCTTTCTGTCTTCCTAACTTCATGTCTGCCTTCTATTTCCTTCATCCTACTGTTGCAGTTGTGCTTGGTACCAAAAGGAAAGGTAGCAAAGGCAGGCTTGTAGCTGCACTCTGCTAGCAAGTGACTCAGATTGCTCCACTGGGAGAAGACCACTTTCTTGTTTTCCTTGGCCTGGTCTGAGTTCTGGTAACCAGGTGTTCTATGACACCAGGTAAAATGTGGAAGAAGGCAGTGCTGTATCTGACCTTTTTACAAGGCCACAGCAGTGCCAAGAAAGGGACTGTCAACCAGTGGCTGGCTTTATTGGACTTGTTAAATCATGTTTCTGCAAGTTGTTCAGGAGGGTTGATTTTCATAGGGAAAGGGAAAATAGTCCCTCTACAAGTGCTGAGAAAGAGTTAAATTAATGGGGTAAAAGGAAAAAAAAATCTTAATGCTGGAGAAAGATTATGCTGGCTTACTTATCAGGTTCATGCTGAGCCCAGTCATAATTGGAATGTACCCTTTGTAAAGTTTATTGGGTCCTGGGGCAGCTTGTTACTGAACCGGTCAATTAATCTATTTTTTTTTTTTAATGAGTTAGGGGATTTCCTTTTGTGCAAAATCACCAGGAAACCTGACCAAATGCCCACAGCTTGGGGAAAGTCTGGCCTTAACATACAGAAAACCCTTCCTCTACAATTAAGGGAGGAAATGGACACCTCCCGTTATGGGCAGTGTTTTTGACCAATCCAGGGACAAAATAGATGAGATTTCACCATTGACTTGCAGGTTGTCGAGGGAGGATCACCATGAAACAAGATTACTTGAATGCAGCTTGGTGTTGAAGGAAATAAAACTGTTGAGTCTCCCTGCTGAGAGACAAATGATTTCCATTTAAAAACCTGTTTGTTCCATGCTGTAACTCCCAATGTAGCAATAATTAATGATATCAGAAGGTTACGAAAGACATTCTGTTGTGCTTGCTCTGTTCGAGGCATGAAATTGGATTAACATAAACTTAGACTTTAAATCTGTTGAGGAAATCAGTAATTATGTCAAAATTCACAAATATTAATCTGTTTAAGTGTGTCAGAATGCTGTTCATCTATCCTGCCTTGTCAGAATTCTATCGAAAGAGTAATTTCTCAAAATACTTAGATTTCCAATAACAGAACATTGTGAAGATGCAACTTATTGAATAAACACAAAGAATCTCACCTCTGGAAACATGGTTATTTCTGTTTCAGTGGCATCTAGCCAGTACCTTCTCATGAGGAAGAATCAATTTGCAAGTATTGAATAAATACTGCTCTGCTGGGGAAAGGTGACCACCCATGAAAACAACTGACATGAAAAAACTGCACGGTACGACAGTGACTTCTTAAAAGTGTGTCTTTGCTGCAAATGAGCACCACCATTTGCTTTAGGGACAGGCAACAGAGGCAGTTGCAAAGTCTCTGAAATTAAGTTAGGTAGAAGTTCACCAGGTGATTGGAATGGGAAGGGACTCCGTATCTTCTTAAAGATTTCATGAGACCAGTGGTGGTCCTGATTCTGCTGTAGCTAGTTTCAGTCTAGCTACTCTAAAAACCTCAGAGGAGACACCGTTGTGTGAATATGTGTGCAGTGGTTCACTCTGCAGTGAAGCCTGCACAGGTGTAGCTCTATTGCTACTGATGCTCATGAGGTAGAAGCTGAGCTTGATGTGCCTACATAAGTTCCAGTCATACCTCCTTGTTGCAACTTAGATTTACCCTGAGGGATCACATTACTTTGAGTGCCCATTTAATTAACTAACCTGGTAGTGCAATTGTATTAGAAATGGAAAAAACAGCTCAGTGCTAGCTCCCCTTCTCAATGGAAATGGAGATAGTGGGCACCTACAGAAATCTGTTAGGAATGGTCCTCAATACCATGTACAAAATACACCAATAAATGTTGATGAAAAAACACCTGAGATTGGGAAATCTGTCTAGTGTAAAAGCTACAGTAGTTTCATTCTTCTTTCCTTCATTTAAAAATGCAGGCTGAGCACCACTTACAAAGAAAAGGAGGTTTCAGATCAGGAGGAGGAAGAAGAGGCTAAGAGAGCTGTTTCTGTAGTCACCTGTTGTTGGATCCTGACAGAGATGGTGTCGTGCAAGAGGCTGGCAAGTCTCCTAGCAAAACGTTAGTTTGCTTTTGTGCACAGTGCTGGCAAAATGAAAGGGTGTTTGTAGTGTCAAGCGTGTAGCATGTGAGGAGGTGGGTTTGCAACTGCTGAATCCTGTTCTGGCAGGGAGACTGGACTAGATGATCTTTTGAGGTACTTTCCAATCCCTAATGTTCTGTGATTCTGTAAATACTAAGACAACCTAAGTTGAAGGCTAATGGGTAATGTCTGTATTTTGCTGAGCAGGACTTGAAGCGAGATACCACTGTTCTAGAAAATTAATGCCCTCAGGTAGAAAAGATAAAAGGAATATATTTTAAAATAATAATAATTTTTAGTATGTGCTCATGAATTAAAACAAAATAAAGCTTTTTATATATATGCCGGCTGTGTCCAGTGTCTTCATAGAAGTTTTTGGTGAAAAGGACTATTCCACCTTCATAGGTATTTCTGGCAGCCGTGAAGTGATTTCTCAGCTATGTAAAATCTTTTATTCTGCTTAATTGCACATAAAGCTAACTCCTCTGAAAAACCCTTTCACTCACTGGAAAGCATTTATTAAACCTGCTTCTTTTCTGTTTTCTAGAAAGCTGTCATCTTCATAAACAAGAAAAAAAACTGAGTATGAAGACAGAGAGTGGCTGTAGATGTGTTTTCAACTTTGATGTAGAGACACACAAGTCTGGTCTTTGCATCTGGCTGATCCATAGACAGAACATGCCTTTTCTGCTTTCTGACCAGAAGTGTTAAACCAACACAACTCTGCTGTGCCACAGCCTTCCTGGTGAGTTGGGTATTTCTGGACAATGCTTGACATAGACATGTTTCTTGGCTGAGATCATACAGGTGCTGTGTGGCTGGAATGATATGGAAGCCCAGGCTTAACCTCCAGTGACAATGCCGAGACATTCCTTGTTGTTGTTGACTTTCGTGAGAGCTACAAAGTGTTTGCACATGGAATTTCCTGCATCTCTGATGCTTATAAAATATCCCACATGGTTTGTATAAAATTCTGTGATGACCAAGTCAAACATAAAGAGACGGTCTCATTATTTTTCATTTTATTATTTACTATTTCTCTTTATTGCTTTTTCATTTTTTTTCCTATCCCCCTAACTCTTCTGTATATCATGGGCTGCTTGTATGGGCTCAGCCATAAAATCATCTCTCCCTCTGAAAGAAACATCCTTCTGTTTATTGTGTCTGTTTTTTATGATGACTTTTACTTTGAATTTATTTAATAATACTTCTTTCCTTTCATTACATTTTAACTCCTCTCTCCTGTGTCATTTGGAACTGGTCAAAGTTGGCAGATCTCAAATTTCTTTTTCCTCTTTTAAACAGATTCTTTTTCCTTCGGTGATAATGGGCATTGTGTTTCCTTAGAAATATTTTTGAGGGCCTATTATTTCTCAGCCACTTCAGTTGGCAAACTGAAGGCTTGGAAACAAATTAGCTTGGATGGCAGCCCAAGCTGTCAAAATGAGCCTTCCATTCATTACTGAATCATCCACCTCCAGCATTTAGATCTTCAGCCCCACTTTTCCAGTAAGCTTCTCAGTGGAGTTCTTGGAATTATATTTTTTTCTGTCACTTTTGAACTCCCTACTCCAGTCTACTTCACTTACGACCACACAGCAAAGCTACTTCCCCATTATCTAGAAGTAATGAACTAACAATGCAAGTATAGAGGGCACAGCTGGTCATCATTTTTGGTGGAAGACATTAAAATTATATTTTTCTCACATATTATTTCGCTATGAGTTACCTGAGGCTGAGGCCTTGATCACTTTGTCAGACAAGAAATTCCAGGTAGGAAAACTGATTCCTACATGGGGATCATTAAAATCATATTATTAGTCGTGCTCTGAGATGTATCGGGGATGAGGTAGGAAGGTCTTGTGTCCCTTATATATTTATATCCCTTAAATATTCTCCTCCACTTCTTTCTGGGTTTTATGTGGGGTTTTTTTCCTGCCTTTTTACCTCACCTGTCTTTGTCAATGAACAATTTCTTAGAGGAATAAATATCTCGGATATACCATGTAGCACCTTTCTCTCACTATCACTTGATGTTGGTGTGGACTTTGATTGTTAAGAGAACGTTCAGAGTGAAATGTCTCCGTTTCAGACACGGATTATTTTCGCCCACCACTTCAGTATTTCATACAGTATTTTTAAAGTAGTTAAAGGTAGTTGAAACAAGTTAACAAGTTTGAATGTTCTAGTGCTATCTGGAAATAAGCTGAACTATGTTGGGGAATTGGTAGACTGTCTTTCTGAGGAGAAATTCTGCAGGAAAGATGAGAAATCTTCAGATTTTGACAAAACAATGAAATTATCTTTAATTCTACAGTGTAGTTCTAACTGATACTTATGAGAAAGAAAGGGGAGGCAGCAAATTTTCTGTCAAAACCCAGGTTCTCAACATGTACAGTGTGAATATCAGAGACTATGGAGAAATCTCCACTGGCAATGCAGCTGTTGGAATGAGGTGTACAGGAAGGAGTAAGTGTCAAATCTTGTAAAATTTTAGAAGAGACAGGTAGAAAAAGTGAAAATATGTGAGCGAAAGTGAGCTTTAATCTTTCGTTAATGAGTCTGAGGCTGGTCTAGAAATGGTCTTAGATTTCTTCATGGGAAAGGTCACAGTTTTTCTTCTTGTTTATCTCTAGAATCACACATGCCCCCTATTCTGAATGTAGAACAGCATGCATCAGAGCTTGGAGAATGGAAGCCTTAACCAAAGATCACAAGGACTTCACACAGCTGCAGATGTGTGGAGGGAGCTGGGGAGGATTACCAGGCTCAAGTGGAACAGTCTAAAGAAGGTACCTAGTCTCTTGGACTCTACTGTCTTGTTTTGGTCTCTTTTGGTTGCTGCTTTGGAGCTGTACTCTTTATTCAGGCACTTACTGATCTTCCTAAGACCAGGTTGGGCCAGTAACCCCAGCAATCTGCTTTTGCTGTGGTTGTCAACAGGGAGGTGAAGGATAAGTTCAAAAATTGCTTTTAAGTCTTAGATTCTCAGCTCAGTTGTAAACAACTGCTGCTTTACACAAAAAACAGGCACAATAACAGCATGGAATGAACTGAATAATCTGCAAAATTTAATAAAACCTTGCGTTTTCAAGTAACAACTTTTGACATACAATTGTCCTGCCCATGACAATAATACAATCAGATCAGCTTTTGCAATTATGTCTAGCATGTGCATCTTCACCAATAGTATAGAAAGTAATTCTACCATATATAGGGGTGGCACCAGTGAACCAAGAGTTGAATCCACAAGGGTGTTTAGGGATATCCACAGGCCTCTCGCTGTCAGTAGCAGCAGAGTTACTCATAGATGTGGCTGAAACAGGTACAGCAAGAGCCTGTGGATTCTCTGATTCTGCAATCAGGTGAAAACAAGTGTATTAACCACCAAATTGACAGGGTGAAGAACAGCACAGCAGGGCACATGTGAGTTTCCTGCGATGTCTGGTGCAAACTGGGGTAATTTTCTAAGACACTTGCTGCTATGCCCACATAAATTTGGGCACTCACACTGCTGTGAGCTAGCAAGGAGGATTTGATTGCTGTTGCTCTTACTGTGCAACCAGCTTCTCTGGAATCCTGACACAATTATAGTTCTCTTGCAAAATAAAATTTTAAGGGGAACCTTTTACAGGATTGTTGTTCTCAGCAAGGTAAGTGTAGTTCCCTTTTTGGTATGCAAGAATGTTGCCTCCTAAATTAACTACGCATTTAGCATAAATACACTGTGGTGATTATTGCAATTCAGGGACTAACGATTTCCTTTTTCTCTGGCTTTCCTGCTACACGATTGGTTGTGTTTCCACACTTACGGTGCTGAATTAACTCCCTGTGGATAATATAGCTTCACTTGCGGCAGATGTCAAGACTCTTAATCAGAATTTAAGTAGCCTCAATTACATTTGCCTTAATTCACTTTGGAAGTGAAGTAAGTGAAATTGAATTAGGGCAACTTTAATTCTGAATAAGTATGTCCAAACGGATATTCAATGCATTTTAGCTAATCTGTTCTAAAAATTTATTCAGGTTCTCTTTACAAGTGCTGTTCAAAGTACAGATAGTCTATAGATGCTGAAGATAAAGAGTAGAGGGGCTAGACAGTGCCCCCTATGAAAGCAGTAGTCGAGAACAGTAGTTGAGTTTTGACCCATAGAGATTCTTGACTTGAACATAAGATCCTGTTCTTGGCTGGAGTGTGCTGGTCAGGAAGTGAAATTGAAATATATCTCAGATGAGTGCAGTTCTGTAGCAAACAAGATATATATGTGTCCAGAATGTGCAAAAGTCTGGATCTTTTGGTGTCTCCTTAGAAATGTATTTGAATAGAACTGCTTCGTGTCTGGGTATGCATAGTGTCAGCTCTGTGGGATGCAGCTGAGATTAAGATGGCTGAAAATTACACACACACAGACAGACATGCTTAATGAAACCACAAGTGGATGTGTTAGCAACGGTGGCCAACAGCGGAGTTTTTGGGGAGGATAAAACTATGGTGCTAATTCCCTGGTGCATTCCCCTGGCATAAGTCAGCAGGGATATAGAATTTCCTGAGCCAGAAATGGAGTGTTTGAAGCAATTATTAATTGCTCGTAGTGGAATTTTTTCCATGCATTGCTGAGCACTTTAGCACTTTCCTAAAACAGAAGTGTTTACTATTGCCTCTATGGATTGTGTAATTTCTATTACCTACCCATCATTTGTATGTAGAATGCAGTTTGGGGATTATTCTCCCTTAAAAAGGATAAGATATAAAAGGAGAGGAGATGGAGTAGAGTTATAAAATGGCCTTCCTAGAAGAGATTAAATAAAATAGGGAGTTCAGTTAGAAGGGAGAGCAGTAATACAGGTGTGTGCGAAGTCATAAATGGCATGGGAAAAGTGAATTGGAAATGACTATTCCCTGTTACAACACAAGACTAAAAGGGCAATGAAGGGAATTTTCATTGAGCTACTTAAGACCAGAACAAATAGAAGTGCTTTTTCACACAGTGCATAATTTACTTGGGGAACTTATTGCTGACAGATATAGATTCAAGGAGCAATTAGACAAATTCATGGAAAATAGGTCCAGCAGGGGCTATTAAACAGGCCAATGCAGATGCAATCTCTTGCTTAGGAAATCCCTAAATGGCAGATTGCCAGAAGGTGGAAGAACTATCACTCCAGGCATGATGTGATTTTCTCTTTTTACTCTGAGTAACTGCTTTGAGTTGCTACATAGTGTGGGTTTCAGGCCTTGAAGGAAGATTTTGCCTCTTAGGCTTTTATTTATCCTTTCTTGGGCACTGCTCATATTTCATGTATCTTTTAATTCCCTTTTCATACAGGGCTGTGCTATATTTGGGGGATTTGATGCTTGACAACGGTTGAATTATGCAGTATGAAGCATAAAGTATCAGCTTGTTTTGTGACAGAACAGTAATGCATAAGCCACCATAATTAACCCTGTAGCGAAACAGTTTCCACATCCCTATCTCTGCTTGAAAGGAAGAATGGAAAAAAACCTGGCATTTCAGCATTTAGAGAAAGTTATGCAAGTTTTACTTTGCTTCTTATAATTTCCAGTTGTAGAAACCCATGGATTACATTAATTCATCTGTAGAGTCTGAATGAAACCAGAGAAATGGTTTGCCAGGAATAATGTCTCTGAACAATGGAGAACACCAGGGATGTGGCCTCTGTCACAACCATGTGGTAGGAATAAGCAGCACCAGGTAGAGTCATGAAGACAACAGATGCAACTGCTGCTTCAATACTAACTTCTTGCACAACACTGAGTAGGTCATCTATCTCTCCACCAATCTGGGTGGATGTAGCTCTGTATATTGGGTTGCAGAAAGGGCAGAGCTCTACCCCTTTGTCTGCTTTTTTATTTGTCTTGGGTTAGGACTTCACAGATCTCCAGCACTAGACCAGTGTCCTTGATACCCTTATTAATGCTGTATTCAGGTTTTGGTTCTGTTTTGAATGATACCCAACTGGTTCTGGGGAGAAATCTTTGTCATTTTCCTTCAGTGACTAATATTTTAGAACTAAGATGCAGAGTGAAGATGAAGTTGTCCTGCAGAATTTACAGAATGAATAAACACTATTTCAAGGTGCTGCTTTTTTAAAACCTTCTTTTTAAAAAGCTCTCTAAAGCTTCACTCCTGAATATTATCCGCATTTGCATTTCTGTCATCTCAAAGGTGTTGCTTTCTTGGAGTTCTATGACCATCTCTACACAGCAATAAGGGGGAACAAAAAGCTTTCCTGAAACTATATGAAGGCCTAAATAAATCAATAAATATTGCTTTAAATGAGTGTTAGGTGCCACACAAGTGGTTGTGATGTGAACTGGGAAGAAAAAGAGGTCTGTTCCCCCAGGAGGTGTCCAAGTGTACTTAATTTTCCTGTAGTTTTAGCTTCTACAGTGGGAATAAGCACCAAAATTCCTTTAAAAGGTGGAGCTTATATTAATTCAATAGGAAGATATATTAATACCTGTATGAGGCTGCTGCTGGAACCTCACAAATAACTTACTGCTTTTCAGCTAATCTTCCTGTTTTTCAGGATTTAAAACAGTGATAGCGAAAGTCAATGACTTTTCAGAGATCCCACTGTGGGTTAGTAGTAGGAATGTAGAAAAGACCCACAGCCATCAGTTCTGAAGTCTGAGCTCCTCATGCTGTTTCTTTTCAGGCCAGTCATTAATTTGCAATATAGTATTTACTAGTGACCAGACAATCATAATGCGGCATCTTGCAGGACAGTGAGGTAGGAAAAGCAATCCATAAGGTGTTCTGCCCCACTGAAATGGCTTCACCTGCTGTTCACAGGAGTATTTTCTATCCTTACCTGAACCCTGTCAGATCCCAAAGGGAGATACTGAGAAAAGAGCAGAAGGATGGAGCTGTCAGTTAGAGACTCCCTTGCAGCACAGGAGTAAAAGGTAGCAGATACATGTGGTACATCTGCAGGAACGGAGAAGCCTAGTAGGTTAATTATTAAAACCTTTGTCTGTCCTGCCTTGCAGAAGCAAGTGCTTGGGGAAAGAGACAGGAAGGTTCTCATGGGTGCTGTGGCACACTGAGGAGAGGAGGCATGGATCGCGCAGCCAGACAGAGGTGACTTGGAGAAAACTGCCAGAAAAGGAGTTTCCAGTGCTGAGGCTTTGCTTTCCACAGTTCATCTGGTTTGCACATTGCAATAATAATTATTGTTTATTAGGAGGCTATCCATCAACCGATGCCTCGGGTGCCTCTTGCAATTATAATATAAAACACATTGGGCTGCTGCACTCAATAAAAAGATTTTTAATCTGTTTCTTTCAGAGCAACTACGTGACAATGAAGTAATTCTCAGGTTAAGTGGGAAAGAATTCCTGGGAACTGAGGATGCAAGAGAAGTGTATGCACAGTGCCTTTCTCCAAATACACCCAGTTTGAGGGTTATGCCTGTTCTTATTAAGGCAGAGTAGTAAGAGAAGATTTTGAAGATTGGAAGCATATCTTAGTGCCTGCCCATTAAATGCCTGAGATGTGAGAACCAACTTTTAAACTCTACTTTTATGATCGTCAAATTTGTGACAGGTCAGTGTTTAGTCTATTATCTTATCAGCTAGTGGCTACATATTCATTGGAGAGAGATGAGCTGTCCATTATATGTATTTTGTACTTTTATGATGAAAGATAATTTGTGTAAAAGCATCCAGAGCGTAGGCATTTTGGGATGCTTTTAACATATCAAAAGAATCTGATCTGTATCTGTCTTTTTCCTCTAGCCAAATTATTCACCAGGAATACTGATTCTTTTATTTCCTTCCCATTCTCTTTCCACACAGTCTGTATTGAACACTTTTTTCCTATTTTTTTTTATGTAAGGGGAGCGGAACAGGGAATGGAGGGTAAGACACAAAACAAAGAAGTAGAAATTAGGGTCTCTTTGATTACCTTTAAATTTTTTTCTATCTATTTCTTGCATAAAAAATAAACCATTGCTTTTCCTTTGTAAATTTTCCCCTCATATTTGCCAGATTTGGAACATTTAAGACATAAACAATCTGTAAGAGACTATAACTTCCTTATAAAACTCTGCTTTGTTATTAGTCTTCTTTTGAGTAAATTAATCTTAATATGTGTCTCCAGTTGTCCAACTGAGAGAAGACTTTTCTAGCTGCCAGATGGGAAGCTTGGAAGCAGTGTTAAGTAGTCCAGTGGTCTTGGGTTTGCAAATCTCATTGTTCTGAAGATGCTTTTGGTGAAACCAGAGTGGTCTGAAATGATGTTCAGTCTTCTGAACCACGTAGGATATTGTAGACACGCCACAATAAATCCTTTTCCTTAACTGGGAAGCTCCCTTCCACCCTTCTTTTTTTCTGTGTGCGCAGTGGTTGTACATGGTTGCTGTGGAGTTGTAGCAGACTGGTCTACTCACTTCTAGCCATCATATAAGAAAGTCAGAGAGTATATTAGTCTGGGAATGAATATTTTAATGGTTATTGCATTTACTTTCAGATGTTTTACAGAGTGTGTAAAATATGTATAACATGTTGCCTTGAAACAAACCAGTGACTTGCTCCCATCAACCATAGGAATGGCTGATAAATGGCTTTTTGTAGCAAGGGAATTCATAGCTGTGAGCTTGAAGTATCTGTTTGTGTTCAGGGTCTTTTTGCTTTGAGAAAATGCTTCATGCTCCTGTAGTACCTTTCACTTCCAAGGGCTTGCTCCTGACCTATCAAGATGAGGAGTAACTTCTTGATTTAAGTCAGAGATTTATGGCAGTATAAATCCATCAGTTGCCAGCTAAAATAGCTGAGTTTCCCCAACAAACTTCTTATTTGCAGACTGCAGCAGCCAGTCAGGTAGAAGAAATCATTTCCGTGGAACAAAAGACAATAATGAACCTCCTCTGCTTTGGGTTTTTCCCCTCTCCTTTCCCTCTGATTTGGATTGACAGTCACATTGTTCTTCCTCACTCTCCTCTTCCCGTTCCCCTCTTGATTTTTGATTACCCCCATTCCTATTTTTACATTTCTTGACATTTGCCTTTGCAATGCAGTTTGCTTTGTCCCTCTTCCCCACCATTTATCACCTCCCAAAGAAACAGAACTGGGTGACAATGTTCACCCTTGCTCTTGTCCAGTGTACGTGCAGCTGAGAGTCCATTACACAGTTCTTCCTAAGCTTCTTTTAATTCCCTATAGCTTCTGTTGAATTCAATCTCTTAATCATTGGCCTTACGGGTTTGTGAGAGGTTTTGGACTGGCTTCTCCAATTATTACCTTCTTTCAGAGAGCCAGCCATCCATCAGCACAATTAAAGCCGCTCTCCTCCCCGTTCCCATCAGGAGGAAAGGTGCTGCTATCATTCAATAAGTGCTCGCTTTACATGCACAAGTGCATGTCTGCATTTTGCCTTCAGTAAACAGGGCTGCATTCATAATGAGCTTGTCCTTCAGTAACAGATTGTGCCACCACATGGTTTAAATTTCAGTCTTTTCAGATTCTAAAACAAGTTTTTGCTGACTTTTTGTTGGTAATGGTTGAAGGGGAAGGTTTTCAAGATATACGTGGCCAGCACCAGCTAACATTGCTTTTTATTTTACTCATGCTGAATTTCCTGGCTCTTTTCTCTCATTTATCCCAGGGAACCTTGTTCAAATGTCCCTTGATCTCTGTAATTGAATCCACTATAGGAACTCCAGATTGTAGCATCTTTCTCTGGGCCTTTGGAACTTCCTGGGGGTACAAACTTGTGTTTAACAATGAACTTTGCAGTCTTACTCCTTGTGTGAGAGACTACCCAAGGAGTAAGACAGCAAATGTGTTGATATGCTTCATTTTAATTCAAGAGGTAAATGAGGTCACTGTGGGTCACGGTGATAGGTGTCAGCTTCAGGCTGAAATGCTCAGCTCATTGGGTCATTGGCATCAGTTTAAACAGCAATGTATGCAGAGCCTCCATCTACTGCTTGTTCTGAAGGAAGAAACTGGTATGAAAAGAAGCGAGTTCTTACACTATAATTTCCTAAATAGATTCGGCAACGCAAAATCCCAGTGATCCTTTTTGAATGAACTGGGAATCAGTGACTTTATTCTATTCAGATGTTAGATTATGGAGCACGCTGTTGCTGATGCTACTCAACACACTTCAATAAAACCAGTTCTAGTTCTTGGATGTCAAAAAAGCCATCTTTGCTTTCTAAGAACCTAGACACCTCACCCCCCCCTTGCAAATATTTAATTATAAATGAAGATATTTTAAGATTTAGTTTCGAAATAAGGGCTAGAACAGTTTCGGGTGAAATGTGAGAGGAGGAAGTTTTCAGGGAGACGTTTTCAGGCACAGCCATAATGACATATATTGTGTATAATCCTGATATGCCCAAAAGATGTGAGGCCTGAAAAGAACAACTTGTCATTTGAAGCCAGTGTGAGTATGAGGCTGGGATGCAACTGAAGGGAGCACAAAAGTGTAGCATTAATTTTATTGTTCACAATGTAATGGTTGGTTTAGTGTTTCACAGTGAGGAAGAACTAAACTTACTCATAGACACATGAAGTATGGATCTGACCTGCTGGAGTACTGTGGCCTGATCAGGTTTCTGACAAATACAAGAAACTCTGGTGTGAGATGGGAAAAAAAGTAATGAACAAACTGTCTTCTGGGAGAGCTGAGGAGGGCCAGGATGAAAGCAAAAAGAGGGGGAAATGGAGAGGAGAAAAAAAGAAGTTGTGCAAGGTGTTGAATGTGAAAACAATAAGCTTTGATGTGATGAGCTTTGGCTGGAAAGCAGAAGGATCTGAGGATGGCAGAGAAGGTGGGTGAGTCTGGATAAATGGGCTGGAGGGGATGAGGGCAGAAGCCTGGAGGGGAGAAAGCTTCAGTGAGATGAGGCGTGAGATGACTGAGCCTTGGCTGAAAGGCTGCAGCATGATAAATTGGGCAGGCAGGTTTAACGGCAGCTTTGACATCTGGGAGAAGAGGGAGGAAGAACTAAAAATGCCCGATAGAATGAGTCTGAGAAGGACATCGCCACTGGCAATGTGGAAAGGAAGGAGAAAACGCATTACCCACCCCCAAAGGCACACAGTTCAGAGGCTGAAATTCAGAGCGCACACATGTAGGTTGGGGGAGCAAGCCCTGAATGCCCTATGAAGTCTCCCTGGGTCTCATGTGGCATGAGGGTGGTCCATAGCTTTTCCTTCAGAGGAAGGAAGGAGTCACACTTTGGACAGCACCATGTGCC
>JAOXOE010000705.1:14990502-15113391 GCA_028565055.1 Phoeniculus purpureus | reverse complement strand
TCCTCATAGGAGAGGTGCTCCAGCCCTCTGATCATCCTCATGGCCCTCCTCTGGACACACTCCAGCATGTCCACATCCTTCTTGGAATAAGGGCTCCAGAACTGGACGCAGTGCTCCAGGTGGGGTCTCATCAGAGCAGAGTAGAGGGGGAGAATCACCTCCCTCGACCTGCTGGCCACACTTCTCCTGATGCAGCTCAGGATCTCCTGATATCCCTTCTCTGTTGCTCCATTACTAAGAAATTCTGTGCGCTAAAAGGTACCTTTCAAAAATCAATGCATGCTATTCTTGTTGCAGCTACCAGAAGTGAAAAATAAGCCATTTTCTCTGAGCCTGATAGTGAAAATGGCCATATGAATTCCTAAAACTCAAACGTACATGCTGAGGTGAGGAACTGTTGACAACTGTGAGGAACCGTACCTCTCTGCATCTAGTTTGGCTTTTCCTAAGTTCATGAAGCTATTGTGATAGACTGGAAGTTATCCTGCCATGACCTAGCCTCTGTTTTGCTCCAGGCTCAGTGTGCTCCTTGCTATTAATCTTATCATAGAAAGCCTTGAATAACCCAACTTGAGTCTCTCAGTGATGAACAGGACTAGGTTATGCACTGTTTTGATCATGAACTCTTGTACATGAAAATACCTTGGGAGCGTCTGCTTTGAGTGTGTGTATGTGCAGAAGTACAAGACCCACAGTTTCTTCCTTCTGCATCTAGAGGGATAAATCTTAAGTTTAACAGAGAATTCTATCTGTTTGTTACATTCACTGAGTTATCTTCAATGTAGTAAACAGGAGCTTTTTTTAGAAATGGACAATATATGTGACTTTGGAATTCCCTCTCCCTAATATTTGTGTGTGGCTACATAAATATGCTAATAACTCTGTGCACTTCTCCTGTCTGGTGGCATTCCTGCATGATAGTCCTTTGCATTGCAGCATTTGTCTTCTCAAGAGTGTATATACTACATTTGATGTGAGGGTGAGCTGCCCCTTCCCCTCATTCGGTTATTCTTCATGTGTTTTAAGAAACAGAGGAAACCCAAAGGAAGAGGAAGGCAAAAGCTTCAATTACACCATGATCACAAATCCTTGAAAAATGATTGAAATCCTTGAAATGAGCTGAGGCTGATGATGTTTTTTAAAGCAGGATGTACTAAAGCAGGACCTTAGAAGGTTTCATCTCCAAGCCAGTTTTCCAGGCAATCTTTTCTGAATTGTTTCAGCAGGACCTGCTAACCAAGCAGACTTCTGCAGTGTAGATACATGAAGCGCTAGGTAATCTCCGTTTGTTTTCTGAAGTCTAGTTTCAAACATCTGCAACCATTTATCTTGGTTCCATGACTTTGCATGCAAAACAGAGTAGAAATGCATAAGCCTAAAACTGGCACAATGTTATATTTTGCTGCCAGTACACCCCCAGTATGTGGACTCAATGCCCTGTGTTTGTTTTGTTTTCTTCCTGTGGGAGACTTCATTCCATAGCAATGAAAACAATTGGATCCTAGATAACATCCTAAATATTAAAAGGCTCTGGCTTGTTTGCTACTAATGGAATCCCCAACTCCTATCCTACTTGTTAAAACCCTTAAGCTAATAAGACACTCATCCAAACTGTGACCTCGGGCTGGCAAATATAAACAAACAATCCAAATCCTATCAGGCTCAGTTTGAAAATTGAATTTTGGAACAATTAATAAGATAAATAAATAGCTGAAGCTTGAAAATAAAAACATACCCTGAGGTAATATTCCCTCTCTAAAACTGATTTTAAACCCTCAAAGTTTGCATGGCAAAGACAGTTTTTAGCTTTACTACTAGCACTGAAAGTTAGTCTCGCTGTTACTTGGCTGAATAAGACTTGAATTTCTTGAATAATTTTAAGAAACAAACCTGGCATTAAGGACTAATAAAACATGACGTTGTTTCTGTTAATAACCTTCACTGATCAAATGAGAGAGATACAGAATAAGGGGATTCAGAAAGGGAGGTCACTGTAAACGGGCCACTCAAACTATCTTTGCTTCTGAACCTTCTTTGGGAGTATGAAATGTTATTAGAGTTTTCAGACTTGCAGACAAAACATGAACAAACAATGACTAAACCCACTGCCTGCAGTTCTAATCAGGCATGTACTGATTGCTTATGAAAGCCATCTCTGAGTCTTTTCTCAGCTCTGACTTCTTTCCAGTCTCAGTTCTGTTTGGGAACAATCCCCAGATTGGTGATTTAGGCTGTGAGCTGTGAGCCACCTAATCTTGACTCTTCCTCTGAATTCTTTTCAGTGCTAGCAGGTTAATACTTGCTTTGAGTTATAGCAGCCACTGGTAAGCCTTTTTCCACTTCGCCTGGCAGGGAGGCATTTCAGTTTCCTCAAACATTCCTCAATCTCAGCTTAAGAGTGGAAACTGCACCAGCTGTCTTATTTGTTCTAAAAGCTCTAAACGTGCTAAAACGATTACCTGTCATTAGAAGCTCTGTATGGTGGAAGTCTTCAAAACACTTTACTCAACTCTCTTTTTCAATCAGTGTCTGCTTCTCGAGAGCCACCACTCTCAATGATTCTATCAGAGTAGCGGCAAGTTGCTTGGTCTTTCCCTCTGTGTTGACCTCTATCTTTTGAAGTGCTCTCACCTTGCATCATAGCCTTGTGCTCCCACTGCATCATTTCACTGAGTTGCCCAGCAATCCTTGCTGGGACATCTCTACCATATATTCATTTCTGACTGAACAAGCCTGGGAAAGATCAGGCTGTTCCATGACAACACTGGAGCAAACCTATTTCTGTATAACTAATAACAGTAATAAAGTCATGTGTACTCTGCATAGGCTTTGCCAGACGTAGTGTTGTGACTGGCTATTAATCAGAGATAGAGACTATTTATTTGTGATGTTATCTGCACTGTATTTTATTTTTCTCAGAGAAATGACACTTCTATCAAAGCTTTCTTTTATTAAAACCCAAATCTCCACAGAGCTTTTCCACTTCCAGACAATAAGGGAACTTTTTAGCTAGTCCTACTTTTTCTTTATCTGTTCCTGTAGGCTTTATTTACCTGCTAATATTTATTGCTACGTGTGACATTTTAGTCCTACCTAGTTCAAATTATAATTAAGGCATTTGGCAGACTTGGACTCAGCCCTCATCTTTGCCAGAAATTTTGAGTGCTCGCAGTTCACGGCCTTGAAACCTTTCCTGTGTCATCTTGTGAGATCACAGCATCATTTCTTAAGGCTTTATAAATCCCGTATCTTATTATATGTGTGCGTGGTGCCAAATTTAACAGGATCGCTCTTGTTGATACTTCTGTGTGCTTTTGTAACTTGAGCAACACTTAGATAAGGTAGGACATGGTGTGCCTTCAAAACAGGATCAAAGCAAAGATGGTTCTTGCCTTTCCTTGAGACTGATTCCAGCTTTTCACAGGGTTCTCACAATCTTTGCAATCTTCTTGCCTACAGAAGAGGGCAAGGCATTGCACAGCCCCCTGACAGGATGCTGGCAAGAGGTTGGGCTTCCTAGTTTAGTTTGCACTCTTTATTTCACTGCAAAGTCGTTTCATGGCAAGTAGTTTCTTACTGTCAAAGTCACTTTTCATTCACTTCATAAATTATGATGAGCCTTGACAAGTCCTTCAAATTTGGTTTCGCCTTTCCTCGCCTCAATGTGTTACAAAAATGGCTTGATGGATATTTTGAAAGTTGACAGGCCAGTAGATCTCCTGAACAAAAATACATTTGAGGTTTAGTGGCATCTCAGGAGCTAGAAGAGAGAAAATGGTGTAATATGAAATAGTATTTTTTCTACAGCAACAAACTGTGAGCCCTTGCATATTTGAAGAGAAGAAAAATCCAGGTTTGAAAACACAGTTCTGATAACATCAGTGAAGCTCAGTTGAAAAATGAAACTTGTTCTGGCCTTTTTTGTGTATTTTTGTTTTGTGATGCTGTATCATTCTGTGTGTGATTCTGTGATCATTTTACACACCTTGTATATTTAAAGCAGAGAGAGTCTTATTCATTGTTTTTGAGCAGTTATTTTCCTGTTGCCTTGGAATCATTTCCAGTGGTGTCTGCTCACTAACCTTGACTATTCAGAAATAGATTTCACTGTGTTTTTAATTTTCTAATCTCATTCCTCCTTTTTGTTGGGTTTTATTTTTTGCTTTCTTTTTCAAATGCATTATTTGTTTGGTTCATTGTTGAACATCAGGAAGATGCCTGAGCTCTTTTTTTCCCCTTTCTTCATGAAGCCAGAGCACATGATCTTCTCGTGAACTGTGCTTTGATGTCATAAAAATTGCATTTTCCCCTTAGAAAAAGATTTTGTTGAGTTACCATTTATGTTTGACATGAATTTGATACGTGAGACACCACTTTTATTAATGTAACCGGACGCAAGGTATGCAGTGAGGTCAACGCCTAGCAAAGAATTTTATCAGAGAAGGCATTTGAAATGTGGGTTTTAGAAGTATATGTTTATTTCTTTAGCAGTATTCCTAATAAGAACTTGGCCCAACTGACCAGCTTGAATGGGCTCCGATTTAAAATTCATGACTAAATATATCATGGTGGTCTTTCACCTTCATTCTGAAGGTAGTGCTTGAACATCCTCTGGTAGCAATAACCTCCACAAATGAGGCTTTCAGTAAGATAATGAATCAGGTAAAAGGCAAAGAGAAATCCTCAATATTTCCTAGGCTTTTCACCTTAATAGAATCCAAGTGGGAACATCAGAATGTGCCCCACAATCCAAATTAATAACATTAATGCTTTAGAAGAAACCAGCCATCTTTTAAAACACTCTTCACCATCTAGGGCACAAAGCCCTGCTGTTTTGGTTGTGGAATATTGTCCAGGACACCAGTGCTGTCCCCGCCATGCATTGTGAAGAGTCTCGTGTGATCTTTAGTATTCGTCTGGATCATTAGAAACACAGATTGGATAAGTGTTTAGCTTCTTATTTACAGGGTGTCACTTCCAGTATCATCCTCACTTATCATAACACTGCAGCAGATATTGATACCCATGTACATCTTACTGTGAGATGAGACATATATTTTTTTGTCCCCCAGGCAAGACATTAAATAGAAGCAATGTGAGCAACTATTTTTACTGTAATTTTTAGTCCTACTTGTGCAGTCTCTTGGAGCTCAGTTTAAAGGGAGTAAGGAGTTACCGCTCAGCAATGTCAAAACTTTGTTTCCAGATTTTCTTTCTTACATCCTGAAAAAAATTCCTAATGTGTGGAAGTGTGAATGTGAAATATTCCTTAGGTGAAAGGAGAAACTTTTCCTAAAATCAGTTTACTAGAGTATCAGCAGACCGAGACCAGAACCCAAGTCACTGATATCTGCCTGCTGAGAATCCTACCCCTTTTGTCCTTTGCTACTTTTTTGCTCCATAAATCTAAATCGAGGCTTTTCTTGGTTTTTTTATTCTTGATTTAATTTGTTACCTTGGCACTGCAGATTATGTGACTGTACGTCTTTTCTAAAGCACCTTGAGATGTCTGAGCTGAGGTGCTAATTAAATGCAAGTTGTTGTCAAAGTGGGAAAGGGAGTAAAAGTTCAGGGCTACATAGCTCATACGCTGGTTTTGTTGATGACTTTGGTGAAACTATAAACAGGAGGGCTTCAGATGCTTGAGAAATCACAAACCATCTGCTAACTCATAATGGGTAGCTCTCCAAACTTTATTGGTTCAGTTCGGATGCATACTGAAATGCCGTGGATGGACCTTAGGTAAGATCTCTTGAATCTCTGAGTGTGTCACAAAAAATGGCAGTTTCAAGGTCTTGGGGGAGATACAGCTTGTTCTTCCTGCCTTCTGCACAGTGAAAAACCTCACCATCCTAACCCTTTTCTTTCATATCTGCATTGCATGTCTTATACCACTCTTTGGACTCTTCATAACAAAAAGCAATTTATTATTGGCTGTTATAGAGACCCATCTGAAATTCTAAGGTCCAAGGAATGTATTCATGCAGCAGATTTGTTTCTTCATACCTGTGATCTCTAACAGTTCCTGGAATCATCATATTTGGTGGTACATTTTACTTTACATAACACTTTAAGGTGGCTTAGAATGCATCACTAAATGTCAAGCCTTTCAAATTGTAATTGCAATCAAAAAAAGTTTTATTTGTTCTGGAAGCTGTAAGGAGGAGACAGCCACTTGTATTTACCTAGTGCTTTGTGAACAAAGCTTTGCCCTTGGGATAGTCAACATGATGTCTTTAGATGAAGAAGATCACAACTTACCAGGCAGTAAGAGGATCAGGTAAACACCCTGAACTTGATGGCTTGATGTAAAGGCTTTTTGTGGTTATTGTGTTTTCAAAGGAGTGGGTTTGGTGAAATTGGGTGTACGGCTAAATGCAAAAGCAGATGGAGTAAGGACGCTAACTTTGTAAATTGCTTGACGGACATGAATTTAACTTTCACTGAGGTGAAAAATAAGAAAGAAATGGTAAACAAATTACTTCAGATCTTTGTTTTGAATTTGCTTTGAACTCTGGAGGGATTTTGCCAGTTACTGGAGTTTTACATGCTACCTAGAAAAAAACCCGCAGTGATTTAATATTTGGGTCTGTATCTCAGTAGTGTTTGGAGCACCAGTTCTGTAACAACCTCACATGTGGCTGAACTAACTCTGCTACATAAAGAGGACTGGAAAAGGTGAGGTAACCCATATCTGTGCTTAGATCTGAAGCTGGAACTAGGAGACATAAATAGAGTCACAAGTCAGAGACACAAACAGAAATGAAGGATCAGGACAGGGGCCTGAACAATCATAAATCTCAGTCTCTCCTGGCTTGAAAATTTTTTGAGGAAGACAACTTTATCCAGTCTGTCTTGCTTCTCTCCCTTTGTTATGCATCATAGAAGTGATGGTAGCTGTGGTCTCAGTGGCTAGACAAAGGTGACTTCAATTTAAGTGGCCTCTTAGCTGGAGAGATTGGTTTGACCATTTCTAAATAGATCTTCAGTGTTGTTTGCCAAGAAGAGGCTCTTGGCTTTTTATGCATCACCTAGGAAAGGAGGAGTCTTATTCTGGCATGTTAGAAAGATCAATGTAAGCGATAGGTTGAAATGATAGAGTCACGGCGTGTCATGTCAGAATTCAAGAACAAAAATTAAATGGAAATTTGGGAGTTTACTTTGAATCTGCCACTGTCATCAGGGTTCAGGTCTTTTCCCTGCTCCCTACAGGACCTTCACCTTTCCATCATCTTGTCTTCTTAGTGATGGATATCGTGTTTGCAAAAATTAAAAAACCCCCTCATATTACAGTCAGAGAAGGAGGCTCAATACAGGTTTTTTTTCAGCACTGTTTTCAGGACCTGAAATCTTGTAGATACAGGGGCCCAGAGCTGTTACATGAGGACAGGATCGATTCAGTCAATCAGAGGGAAAACCTACTGTCAGACACTCAGACCTTTAACCTGCTCCTCAGAATTATTAGAACTCCCAAATCTCTTTGCAGGCCTTTTCTATTAGACAGATATTCCCATGTTTTGATTTTGTTGCTCCAGAAGTAATTTTTTTTTATAATTACCTTCATTGAACTGCACTTACCATCTGTGAAGTGAGAGGCACTTAAATGATTTATTATCCTGAGTCCCTAAAATGTGCTGAACAGCGTGAGATTGATCTAGCTAGTGACAAATACAGGATACATGACAATGGATAGGTGGCCAGTGTTTGATGGAGCATCGTGCTGCTCTGGGGGAGCGCGTTGTCTCTCTTCCAGTTGCACAGCAGATCAATAAGAGGCAGGTGTGCCTTGGCTCACAAATACAAAGAAACATCTTGAAGCACAGATCTCCTCTTGAAAAAATCATGGGGCACTGGACCTCGTGTTTCTGAAATAACTCCCCATAAAAGGCTTCTTGTCAACAAAGAAAACCTTTCTAGAGTCCAAAAGTTGATTCCGATCCTTTCTTGTCTGTGCACTGCTTGAAATCCTGAAGGCTGATTTTGGTCCTAGCTTTGTTTCTGCTCTGTGATATGTCAGCTGCTTTCCTCAGTCTCTCCTTAGCCCTGTATGACATGGTTAACGTTCAGTGGGGTCCAGCAGAGGCAGCAGGTGTTCAGCAGTGTGGAGCAGAAAGCTGAGCTGTGCGGATCTAGCAATGAACATAATTAGAAGGCAGTGAAAGCTGCAGGTATAAGCACGGCCAAAGAGGGCAATGTGATTCCTGTCTAACCAGGAGATGGGAAGGAGGAATATCTGCCTTTCACAGAAGCAAAACCCTGCCTTTGGTAATCGGGAGGAGCTCTTGACTTACACCTCCAGCTGCATTCGCATCTGAACAGAAGCTGAGACCTGCTACTCCCAGAGCAGTGTTTTGTTTCCCCCTGTAGCAGACACTCACAACTTCTGCTGACCTCAGAACTCAGCAGGAGCTGAGATAAAGCGGCTCCAGCCCTTCACAGCAATGAGATGCCACAAAGCAGCTGATCTCACAGATGCGAGTGACGGCAGGTAGCCAGAGCTGGTTCCATGCAGATTGCCTGGAGGATCTTCACAGAAACATTGGCAAGGAAGAGGAGGTTGCAGAGCTAACTTCAGTGGTGTAGTCCTGCTGGGGGTTAAGCATCTGCCTTCCCCCTTCTCTCAACACAAACTGAGAGAGTAAAAAAACTCAAGTACAGACACTGTGTTAATCTTTCTCTTCACCCCTCAGCTTAATGTATGCAGAGATAGGGAGGACTGAGCTTCGAAAGAATCATGAAAGAGCTGTGCATGTGTTGGTTTAGTCCAACCCATGGAGTAGCTCAGGCTAGCGCTGTGATTTAACAAGCCAGGTTCCAGATCTGGCGGTACATTGCAATAGTAAATAGAAACTGCTGTGTCTTGCGGGGAAGATGACGTGTGGGGCTCTCTGAGGACACTTTGCAGTGACAGATAACTAGGTGGCTGAAACGATGCAAGTTGACAGAGATAAGCTACAAACCCACCCCATGGCTTTTCTGTGTCCCTAGCACGCCTGTGCAGCCTCAGGACCAGATATGTGGTGTCCTGCCTGCCAGGACTTAGGGTGGGCACAGCACAGAATCAGGCTGCAAATGAGACAAACAGGGACTGAGAGGGAAAGGAGTTGTGAGGGGATGTCCGATGGCTGCATGGAGGGGATGGGCAGGGAGTTCTCACAGTGTCTTTTGCTGAATTTTACGTTTGCATGGTTAATGGCCTGAAGGTGAGTAGTAGAAAAGTCCTGTCACTGGGAAGTGATGTGGTGTCTAGGGCCCAATTTGAGCTCCTGCAGGCTTTGGGATTCAGTTGATATTCCAAGCTGCAAAAACTTGCACAGCTGATCCTGTGTACTTAGATGACCTTGAGATTCCTACATTTTGGGAATCTTTCATGTCTACCTAGGTACAGGGTGTCCTCTATTGTGATTGTTCTTAGCAGCCCAATGGCATCACTTTTACTTGAATGAATGTCTACTTCACCTGCCAGACCTCAGATGTTATTTTCTTCTACTTTTCTTTCCTAAAATAAAGGTTCTCTTGTCTTGCAGTACCTGGCCTGTAGCTATTTCTCCTCTCTCTGTTTTCTGTCCCATGCCCAGTTTTTAAGGCACCCACAATCAACGAAGTAAAATCAGACCTACAATCTGAACTATCCTGAACTAGGAGTTAGTTCAAACTTAGCACCACATTTATGAGGTGCAGGGCTGGTCAGATTTGGTTACCTTTAGGAAGCACAAACAGAGTACTGGGAACAGAAACCCCAGGTAATGTTCCTCTTTATTGACTGATTCATCTATATGCCCTAAAGAGCCGCATGTGGCCAAATGGAATTGGTGAGAAGCAGAGACATATGGCAACATGCGATCTGGAAGGAACACAGGGTTTTATACCCAGTCAGAGATGTAAAATCAGAGTCCTGAATATTCACAATTCTTTTGGTGTAGTTAACATTGTCTGATCCATTATCCAGACATCAAGATTTAGGTTGACCTTGACTCCAAGGGTTAATTTTGATTTCTTCTTTATGCTGATCTAGCCTTCTTCCATGAGATGCTGTTCCTCTACTATGATTCTATGATTCTATTCCTTCCTCTAGATGAATGAGTTGCTCCATTCATGGTGGACAAATAACCCAGAGCAGCCATGTAGTGAAGAAGACAGATCTTTGCAAGTGGCATCCTAGGGCACAGGACAGCAATGTTATGCTGCACCGAAAACTTCAAAGGGTCTTTCACCCTAAAATCAGATCTTGTCCCTTTCTTTTCACAGGTCCTTCCCTGGGTGTACAGCCTGGACTACAGAAGACTACACAGTAGCGTAAGATGTGTCTGGTGGACAAAATGTTCTCGAACAAATGGTTCTCTGAGAGACACAATACATCCCCATTCTTAGAAGCGTGATGGGCACACTGCTGCAGCCTGGCCCTTCCTTCCATGGAGCTCTGTCAGCATTAAACTCAGGTGAGAGGTGCAGGAGATTTCACAACCTCTTCCTCTGTGAGCATCTGCACTGGGCAGAGGTGACCTGGCAGGCTGGAGCCAAGGCTCCATGCTGGTGGAGGGTGAATGGTGAGGCAGGATAGCTGCCACTTTGTTCAGAGCTCGCTCGTGGTTCTTGCTCTCTTCAGATTCAGAATGACTGAGAAGGCAGTGAGAAGGGGCCAGAGAAAGAGAGCAAAATATTTTTAAAGGTCTGCAACATCAGGCCATGAGTGATGAGGCTGCAGGGCACAGTCCAGTTTAAGCTGGCTCTGGGAAACTGAGGATAGCTCACTTATGCTTAATAATTAAAGGAACAATATACTTTCCTACTCGCTGCACTAACGATGAGCAAGGTTTCAGTCGGTGCTAACAGTGCCAGTGACATGTTCATAATGCTGGAACACATTTCTCTGCACATACAGCAGAGGAGAGGGCTTGTGGCAGTGGGCCAGAACCACTTAGATCATTTTACCAGGGGCATGCCAGACACCAGGGGACCCCATCAAGGAGCTGCTTTTTCCAGACTGTAGCACCTCATGTTGTGACATTCCTCTCACTGTTGTCCCCCTGTGTGACTTCTGGCGACACAAAAAATGCTTCTTGTCTTTAGATATAAAAATCAGTTTATTTCAAGCCAGGGTCAAACTGCTGTCGGTATATTCAGATGGATCTTTCAACTTAGTTTTGTCACTCTGTGAGTTGGAAAATTGCAGCTCTGGGTGAGGTGAAATCAGGGTTATAAAGTTTCTTTGTGAGCCAGTGAGTATGAAACGAAATCTGATTTGCTCAGATACAGGTAATGTTGGGTTGTTTTTTTTGTCTCTTCTTTAAAGTTCAATCCTGCTTCTTCATGTTTGTTTTAAATAATTCAGTTTTGTGAAGCAGGACGGCTTGAGTAATTCGAGACATAATGCAAAAGGCTGCCTTTTTTACTCCTGATGTCTGTGGGATTCAGCAGCATCCTGATGTGATGGGAGGGTGGGGGGTATAGATGTGCTTTTTTGTGCTCACATGCTCACACGTCCGCTCCTCTGTATAAATTGATTCTGTTACCCAAATACCTCCTAGGGATCTCAATCTCTCTCTTTCTGTGGCTCTGGTACAACTTGTTCTTGAAATTACTCTAGGAATCATACAACCCTGCGTTAAACACCCCCTCACTGATACAGACACTGACTGAGAGCAGATGAGCATTAAGATGAAGAGGTATTTAAGTCATTGCTTTTCTGCTCTCAGAGTATTTTTTTCCTGGTAATTGATTTCTCAGGAATGATGTAGGAACTGTCTTGGGCCAGGAGGAAGAACTAGATGTTCCCACATGTAGTCCCCTAAAGCCTGTGAATCTGGAATTTTAAACACACAGAACCTGAGGTGTCCCTGCAGAGGCCAGGTTACTTCTCCTCAGTTCCATGCTTCAGAGACACTAGGCAGTCTCAGCTCACTGTGCAGGTGCTGTGGCTGGTTATCACAGCAGTTGACACAGACCTTGCAACATCTCAGCCCAGAGAAACCAAACAAGGACAGCAAGGCCCCAAGTGATGGGACTGCTGGAGAGAGGGAATGCAGAGACCAAGGGGTCAAAGTGAAGAAGCTCCTCAACAGCTAACAGTTGTTCTGTCAGCATGAGGAAAGGTGTGGGACAAGGCTGTGTAGAGCTGTGAACCTGTAGGCTCTCAGCTCCTTATGTCAGTTACCATTTCAAGTATTGCTTCCTCATCTCCTGGGGCAGGACACCTGAGTGAACCCCACAGTGCTGCTATGCTGTTCACCCTGCTATGTTAACAGCTTACCAAGTGTATGATTTCTGCTGTTTGGAATTATTTTTTCGAAAACTGTTGAAGTCTCTTCTCCAGCTCAAAACACTATTGCATTTAGCTTTCATTCTCCTGGTAGCATAGCAAGTGTGTTGTATTCAAGCAGTGATAAACTGTGCAAGCTGAACATGACTCGAACAGTAGTTAAAGGTGGCAGCATCTCCCAAGGGAGATACTGGGAGACACTGAGTGCACCCAGGCACAAACTCTGTTTCTGTGCCTCAACGCTGCAGCCAGAACTGCTGCTGAAATATCTGCCACTGGGCATTTCTCTCTGGATGTCTTCTCCTGTGAATAGTAGAAATCACCCCGTATTTATCTGATTTGTGCACAAGTAGAGCAGGTGATGTGTGGGGAGACTCTCACAGGTTGTTTTTTGTCCTCCAAGTTTCTGGATTGTGCATTTATTCAATACCTTCACCTAATGAGGTCATTCTAGTTTTACTGACTCTGTTTTCTGTCCTTCTGCCTGACATGTTCTATGTGTGTCCTCTATGTCAGTGTGCAGTTGCAGATGTTTACATTTTTTCTTCCATATTTAACTGCATTCTGTTCCCTTCCTCAAACCAGACTATGTACAAAGTACCTAGTGCACTCTTACACCTACGAAGGCTCATTTGAATTCAGCACACCCCATTGTCCTGCTGAGTGCTCTATCAATGTGCCAACTTCGCTGTATTAACCCAGGAGCAAGGGAAACTGCAAGTCAGTCAATCCTTGGGCTACAATAGGTTTGTTTTATTTAATGCAGTTTGAGACATTTTATGGCAGAACTGGGCTGCAATTCCAGCTGAGCCCTTTTGAGCCTGCACATTCCTCTCTGCTGCATACCTCTGGGGTGTGCAGCCAAAAGTGTAAATTAATGAAGACAAAGAGGAGAGCTGTTTCTGACGTGGTTATTCTTCTCTCTTGTTAGAGCACTGGTGTTCAGGGAATCTTGGGAGAAGCTGCAGTATTATCCTCTTATATATACCCACAATATCATCGCTTCACTCCTCACAATGGTAGCCTTAACATTTGCTGGAATTTCTGTCTCAGCTATATCAGCCTTTCCTGCAGTACTTTGCTGTGCAATATTGTAAATTATCTAATGAGATTATAATTCTTTTTCTTATAGACGTATCTAAACCAAATACATTTTGCTGGAAATAGAAGTGAAGAAACAGTGGGTCAAAATTGAAGAGGTGCACAACTGGCTTATGGTTGTGCTGACTGTGGCCCGAGCACATTTCTTTTTTAACTTTGCCATCCTTCTCTGTCTGGTGTAATCATAAATAAGTTAAGTGCTTTGCAATCTGTGGAATGTGTTGTTTCACATGACCACCATCTGGGCTGCTATTTCTCTGGCCTTTTGTACCTCTCTTTGTTGTTTGGGTTACTGATAGTTGTCTGTCTGGTGCTGTTTGATTTTTAGCTTTCTCCGTTGATTCTTCAACAAGTTACACACAGAAACCTTCCCTAATTTTATCCCCAAGGTTTACACTTCTCTTAGCCCTAACAGGCGTGTCTGAATTCTGCAGTTTATTCCTGTCAATACACTGAGTTTCACTTGTAACAAGTGAGTGTTAGTCTACAGGAGGAGATACCAGTCAGGAATAACTCCGCATTATCATTTCATGGAAGGTCACATTTAGGGCCCATTCTCCTTTGCAAATGGATACAGGTTATTTGCAGTTATTTCAGAATCTGTGTCGTGCCAGGGAGTCTTAGGCTTCCTTTAATTTTATTTCCTACTATTAGAACTCACTATCGTGTGTTGAACAAGCCTTAATTTGAGCCTTCATCAAAGCTACCTTCTCTGTCACTGAGGTTTCTTCATGATGCAGTGATACTCCAAGTATGAAGGAGACAAGTTTGTCAGACTGGTTGTGTGTTAAGTGCTTGCTGAAGTTGATGGAAAACACTCTAGTGACTCCAAGGACTGTTGAGATTGTCCCTAAATGAGGTGTATTCCAGGCTGCCACTTCCTTAGCTCTTCTTTTATTGTATTCCTCCTCCCTGTCATATATGATTTTTTGTTTCTGTTAATTTCTTTTCTGGGTTTTACAATTCTGAGAAAAGAAAAGGTAATTTTGAACACAGAGTCACTCTCATGCCTAATCTACATCATTTCTTCACCCCAGCTGAGGACAGTGAGTGCTGAAGCTTCCTGCAGGCCTTGGTTCAGTGTATGTCAGTGTGATGTGCTGCTCCACTTGGCTTACTCAGCTCATGGGTAGTTTGCTAAGTGATAATCATGGCCTGCAAGGAATGCCAGCCCTGTTGTTCATGCCATTCCAGTTCATGTCTTCATTATGTCTGGAAACCCCACTATGTCAGCTACTAGTGGACTTTCTAGCTTTGCCTGCTTAAGATAGGTGGTTGTCTTTTTAATGTCTTTGTGTAGGTGAAAGACATGGTACAAGGTTTTAAAACTGAGCATTTTGTTTGATCGTATTTATTAAATCTTAGGCAATATTATCATCATTCCCTGGTCTGGGGGAACAGAAGGGTATCACAGGCTACTGTGGGTCTGTGAAGGGTTAAAGCTTGCCCGTGAATTAGACTTCAAGAACTTGGAGTGATCTGAGATGTGCTTGTAGATGAGGGTGAAGGAGAGAGTGGAAAGGAAGCACAGAGAAATCAGAAATGCCAAAGGAGCATCTGCTTCTCTCAGCCCCACATCCATGTCAAAATACTTCCATGAACTTTTCCTATAAGGAAAACTGAAATTGAGACATTACATGATCACAATAATAGCCAGTTTTGCAACACCCTGACCACTGTTCTCCAGCTTTTCCCTCTTCTGTGACCTTTTTGTACCTCTGTAGTCCCACCCCTATATTAAATTCTTCCTCTTCCCACTTGCCTTTCATCTACCATATTTACCCGCATAGCCCTCTCATCTTAGTATCCTTAATTCTCACCAAGGAGAAGAACCTAGTAGCACAGAATTGTGCCAGGCAGGCTCACAGCACTTCAGCTAACACAGCTTACAGGTTTTGCTAGTCCAGGCTGTTGCTTTTAGGGAAGGCATGTGAACATCATGAGACTGGAGAGGTGAAGACATCACTAAAAGATGGAGATCTTGGGCTAGGCTTACACCTGGATTACACAGGGCTTCTAGCTCTTCAGGAACTTGAACAGTGATCAGAAGTGGACATTAAAAGTAATTTTCTGGTCATGTCATTAAGACATGACTGTTTGAACTTTGCCTATGTTACTCTATATTATACTATGGGTTTGTTTGTTTCCTTGTTTTGAGCTTTCCCTGTAGATGTCCATTTCTGTAGTTACTAGGGGCAGAGATGGATAAGCAGGAGATTCAAAACTATTTATTTATTGCCAATTCAATGCCAATTAGTAAGAGCAGCAAACAGCATTCCCAAGCAGGGAAGCTGAAGACACAGGAAGGAGCAAGGCCAACAGCATCAGGCTTTTGGGTACTTCTCTCTTGCTTACAAAGTGCAGTACAGCTGGAAAACCCTCCAGGAAGTATGTGGTCACTTGGCTTAAACCAACAGGGCTCCAGTAATATCAATGGCGAGTTATCAGTGTAGCCCAGCTGGGAAGCTGGCCATAGGCCTTGGACTCTGTATCATAGAATTGTTTGGGTTGAAAAAGCCCTTTAAAATCATGGATCATCTTTGAGGGTGTCAGCACAGCACCAGAGGTTTGCTTTTCAGACAAAGGGCTGGTTGTTGGCCAGGTCCTGTAAGATCACTGCTGCCAGTAACACTAGAGGTCACTCTGTGACCAAGGATGGAGACCAGCATTTGGGGGCCTCGCCAAGGTCAGCGGCTGCTAATCCGTATAAATTGCTGAACTGCAAGCAAAATTTGTACCTAATTATGAACTGCTTTGATGCCACATTACTTCTGTCCTAACTTCAGAGGCCAGTTCCCTGCAGGGGAAAAAAATGCCCACCCGTAAGCAATGTGTCGGTAAGAGCACCCAATACAAGGCTCATGTTCTAAGTGCAGACTGGGAACATCTTCTCCCTACAACATCTTTCTGGGTTGGATCTACCTGCCTCCTTCCTCTTCTCACATAACCGTCCGCTCTCTTATCAGCATGGTCAGGAATTCATTTAGATGCTGCTGCCTGGCAGGCCTCTGGGTAAAGATGGATTTAATGCAGTCACTAGACATCTGCGTGCCAAATTCACTGCCTGTGGAACCTATATTGAAAGGATTTAATTTTATTCCCTAATAATCTCTTTTCTCTCAAACAGGTCAGACTAGGGAGGCTGCTGCTACTGCTGCAGCTTTCAGCCTCACTGGCTTTGTTGTTATTGGTTTTGGGTTGGTCAGTCACACAAGACATCTGTTTCATCTTCGTGAAAAGTTCTCCTTTTAATATTATTTTATTGAACTCATTTACGCCAGCCACTCAAAAAAGAAAGTAAGTCTGCTTTTCAGCTCCCTGCAGTAGCTCTGTACAAGTTCTTCTGAGTGAAAGATTTAAAAGCTTTCTTCTAGCCCTGAAGAGAGAAGTAATTTTGGGTCAGATGAACCTACCTGGATGTTGCTTGCACAGATAGTAATTAATTCTGATTGAAAAAACAGAGAATAAGAAATAGTTGAAAAAGAATGGAAAATATTTTTCATTGCAAAATGTACCTCATTTTGACCAATGAATGCATCATGTTCTCTACCAGAGGATCTAAGGTGACATGAAACATGATACAAGACTGACCAAAACAGTGTAGTTGACCTAAAGCGTCTTTGCTAAGTGTGTTATTTCACTTTGGCCATCAAAAGTGAAGCAAGTTATTTGCACAGCTTTATTTGTAAGCCTTCTCTAGCTCCTGTGGAGGCCAGGTGTCTGCTGGCAGGGGTGAGAATATGCCTCACATCCCTTTTTCTCCATGGAACGTGCCATTAATGTCCCAGTTTTGCTGGGTTTCATGGCATGAGCAGGCTTTGCACTTCCCCCATTAGGGCAGGTACCTGGTTGTGGCTGTATTCCATGGTAGTGCAAACTTCTCACAAATCGAGTCAGAAATAACTGGGATAACAGGGAGTCCTTGGTTTTCGTTCACTGGAGGGTCACAGGACGTCAGATTTGACTTTGCTTTTGAAGTCAGCTAATGTATTGGAAATGCCTTCATTTTCCCCTCTGGAAGCTTGGGTTCAAATCTGTCATAAATTACAACTGACACAGGTTCAGTACTCTTAATTAAATCCCACGAGGTTATTTTTGCATGTCAACACTCCCCTTCTCCTCCCTTCTGCACCGGTTGGAGTGGCTGAAGGACAAGGAGGACTCCAGCACTGCAGGTGGAAGTTCTGAGTGGAGTACTCAGGTTGGCTCAGGGCTGGGGATACACCCAGACTCTTATCTGGCCTGGCATCCATCTTGCATTGAACTTGTAACATAGTGTGTGTTCTTCCTGCGTTTAAAGCATTCGATTCTGTGCAAGATCGTTATTCCTTATAGGGAGATAACTGGCTATAGAGGATTCCTGTTATCTACAGCATCTCTCCAGCCTGGAATTCATTGATTTCCAATCTACTCACCAAAGGTGCAGAACAAGGGTGATCAATGCTACAGTGCTGATGTGAGTAAAGCCTGCACCTAATCTGCATTATCAACGGCCCACTTGCTGATATCCTGAGCTGACCTGGTCACGATTGTCTCTCACACAGATAAATACAGTGGCTGCTGCTGACATGGCTTGAAAGCCTTTAAAACAGGAGTGAATCAGATTCACTGTGTCCTACCCAGGGAGTGGCCAGGCTGATGCAGACCTCTTTTAAACTGGTGCTTTTGTGAAGGCACCGTATGTTGCTGGCATTGCTCTTAACTTGGGTTTAAATTAAAAGCTTTAATTAGTTTGCTCATTTTCCTAGCAGCATGTTTTAAGAAGAAAATAAAAAAGAAGGCTGGGGGAAAAAATAAACCAACCAGAGCCCCAAAACATGCTGCTTAGAGAAGAACTGTTTGGAGGGCGGGTTTTTATTTAATAAACAGTGATCAATTGAATTGATTAACCATGAACACTTTACAGCAGAGTTTGTTGTTGCTGCTGCTGGTAATTGCAGTTCATGTGCATAAGAATATTAAATGGCTGTTTGCAGGATCATTTTCACGCTCTTTTCATTTAACAGAATGGAGAAAACAACAACTGTTGACAGGGATTTTGGTTAGGACTGGAGCCTGCAGACTGTGCCCTCACTATTCCTAAGCAATAACTCTATCAATTGTGGCCATTTACTCTGCACTTCCAGGCATTTCTGCAAACCTTGCAGCTGTTTTTGTACTAATTTGCTTGGTAATTAGATCTTATCATGCTGCCTCCATGGCTTTACATAAACCGTAAGTGTTTGGAGCTGCCATGTAAGATGTTTTAGAGTTGTCTGTGTTGGTTTGTGCTGCTCTGCATAGGCCAAGGTGCTCTCAAAAAGCAGTAGAAATGGGAAGCAGTTACAACAAATGAATTCCTGCTGATTTAAGGTTTCCATAGAGGAAAGGAGTTCCTTCACTCAAATTAACTACTGGAAGCCAAGCAGCACTGATTGGTGTCATCCTGCTGAATACTGAGCACAAACTGGAAGCTCTCCTTCACCCTCCAGTAGGTATCTTTGTCTTAACTGGGAGTCAAGAGCATCAGTAAAAGTATTTTTACATTTTAGATGTCTCTCTGATGTTAAGGAGAGGAATATGATGATCCTGTGAACTCTAGATTAAGAGTTGGTATCAATCATGCCTGAAGAATGTAGATGAAAAGACAGTGACCCCTCTGTGGCAGCAGGTCACACTGGCATTGTATGTATAGTACAGTTTGGGAACTGTGGAACTAGGTGCTGCTACTGGTGGAATGGCCTTACTGACACAGACCAATTGATCTCAACGGATAAGGTGCTCTCCCATTGACTGTGCAGCTGGGTCCTGTTCAGACATCACAGCATCTGACCTTCTGGTCCCTACCAAAAGGAAAAGTCATTCCAGCGCAGTTCTGTTCTTGTGAGAGCTTCTGGGGTCTTCTCCAGTTTGATCTCTCAAGTGTGGTGAAATTGTAGGACAAGTTTCTCTAGAACACAGCTACACTGGCTGGTGGGTCCAGCCACAGGAATCCTCAGGACAATGGAGATGGGGAAGAAATATTTCAGTAACTAGATGCAAGCCATCCCAGAGCCTGGTGGACTGTTCACTGCATAAAGAAATTCTTTTTGCCAGTCCTGGACCAACATGGCTAAGAGTGTTCAGTCTCGTGGTACCTGAACCCATGTGACCTTACTGGCACAGCCATTTCCTAGCAGGGGTCCTGCAGTATTCAGCTCCTGGTGCAGTGGAGAATGGTTGTAGGTCAGAAGTGTCACCCAAGCCCATGATGACTTGGCAGCTAGTGATGAACTAAAAAGCTTTTTATTTTGAGATGACACCTTTGGTTCTGCCAGTTGTGTGCAGTGCTGGCGGGACAGACCGTGGGTTACTTTCAGGGCTATTGCTTCAGGTCTGTAGATCACTTTAGTCCCACTATGTTTTTTTGTTTTGTGCTCTGTGTGCTTTGCACTTTCCTCAGGACTGTGAGCTAGGCTGCGTGTGCTGCAGAAAGGTGTCTTTGCTCTTAGGTATGTTCCCTCGGATATCACTGAAGGTCCCATAAATTGCAACATTGCGAGATTTTTACCTCTAGAGTTTCACCTAGTTATGGAGGAAAATCAGCTAACAGGACCCTGAAGAGAGTTTGAGTGTAACAGATGTCAGTGGCATACAACTCTTAAGCTTTTATTTGTGTTTAAACAAATCATTACAAAGCTGTGCAACAAAATCTCATGAAGAATGCAAAAATATTATGGACAGAGGCAGCTTTTCCAGATGGCCTGTGGTGCTTCTATCAGTCAGGTGACAGTGGCAGATGTCATCCTAAAGGTATTTTTGCTGTAGTGGTAGTAATGCAATAGCTGGGAAAGCCTACAGAGGAATGGGATGCAACATCTATAGGGAGAAGGGATACATTTAATTAGATAAATGATGTGGTTGGGAAAAAGAAGATAAACTTGAGGACAGGAGCCCTACTTTCTGTAAGCTTCCTGGAAAGCCGCAGCTCAAGGGATACACAGGTATTTAGGAATTCACCTCTGAGAGCACAGTGAGTCTTCTAAAAGTGCACTGTAGTTTTGGGTATTTTGTGGAAGCAGAACTCCTAGATCTTGTGCTTAAATTGGTGTTTAAGTGGTGCTGCAGTAGAACGTCTCTCTGAAGACTAAGATCTGCCTGGGGCAAAGTGGAAGAAAGCCCTCAAGACTCTTAGGGCAGATCCCATCAGAGGATCTCACTCCCTGCTTGCCATGAGGATATTGCAAAAGTGGCAGAGGAAGTTCCATTAGAAAAGTCTGCATAGATGATATTTTTTCCTCCAGTACCTCAAAAATGTTGCCGCCTGGATGCCTTCCTGTGTGATGTACTCTAGGTGACCCTGCTCTGGCAGGGGGGTTGGACTAGATGATCTTTCGAGGTCCCTTCCAGCCTCTATGATTCTATGATTCTGATGATTGATTGATTTATGTGGTGTTGTCATCTCAGTGAAATCGTGGCTGTATCTTTGTTATTGGGCCAAAAATGGCATTAGAGGCCCTTGGGTGAATTCACTGAATTAACACTGAAATGTAATCATTCCAGAAATGGACAAATCTGGACCAAATGAATATGAGCTGTGCATGTTTGTGTAACACACCTTGGAGTCTGCCAGCAGCAGAGCCAATAACACAGGTCTTAGAAACTCCAGTGTGCCCAATGTAGATGCATTTTGCATCACATGGAGACCTTCAGGCCAGGTGCAGAAATCTAAACGTTTTTGCCACCTTAAAGGCAGTAGCTGAGAAAATGAATGTAGACATAGATCTAGGAATATCAGGTTCCTTTCACTAATAAACCCTTGGGAAAAGTTTAGCTTCAGTGTTAAGCTTTGGTCCAAAAATATATCAACTTCAGAAAAGTTGAGTTTGAAATCTTTACATTAGTGTTCCTGTACCTCACAGATAAATCCTCCAACCCTCTAAGGGCTGGTGTGCTCGTAAATTTCAGTGATGGTGATGAAACAGACACTGCAGGTAGATGGATCTTAGGATAACTGAATGGTGACAGCAGCCTATGCCATTGGGATTTTAGTAATAGCAGCAATAATAATAATATAGATACTCAATTTTTAAAATTTAGATCAGTGGGTTCAAACGTCTGGGGTACGTCTGTGATGCAGAATACAGAGAGCATGATCCTGGCTCTGCACAAATGAGGTGGGAAGCTGGATGCAGTATGGTCAGACCTGCATGACAAATTAATTACCCCAGGAAGCACACACTTTAATTTGGAGGTAATGCAGTGCTAATAAAGGACAAGGGCTGCTTTCTGTTCTGTGTAGATATATTGGGTCATTTGAAGTGACCTGGGACATGAGTATGGGGCAGGACACATTCCTGTGGTTGTTGGGTCTGAGCCTGGTGCTTCAGTCAGCCGGACACACATCTCCCCTTTGCTGCTCACCACAGGCTGAGGTGGGATGGTTCTCTTTTCCCCATTACATATGGGAACATGTAGAGAGAGAATTTACTGCTTGGGTTCTGAAAGCTCTGTGTGAACTTCAATATGATGGTGCCAATTTTAATCAAAGAAATGCACTGTGGATGCCACCAGTCCTCTGTGACAGAAATAGAATTTAGAATTCTGGTGGAGATGGAAAGGGCAGAAAAGCCCACTCCTAGGCTCATTTTGCTTGCTGTTATTCTTCTACCGTAATTACCTCTAAACATAATTATAGGCAAGACTAATGACATTTTTAGCTTTGGTCTTTAAAGACAAGAGTTAATTCCAGGCTTTGACCAGAACTATGTTAATTAGCCTCTACTCTCTCTCTTCCTATGGAAGTACATCACCCAGGACTTAGCACAGGTTGCTGTTCCTGTATCTTTGAGTAATGAAGGGACACGGCATGGCAAGCAAATCAAGGGCCGCTGCATTAACAAGGCCACTTTTCTGCCCATTTATCATCTATTAAAGGTGCACTAGTTTGTAAAGTAACACCACCTTCAGCAGGGCCGCCAAGAACGGCTCCTCATTTATTTTCTGCATGGTTTAAGTTGGAGTTAGACCCACCTTGTAGCTCAGAGGTGACAGCCAGTAAGAAAAAGTACACTAATTGAGACATCTCAAGGGAGAAATAGAAGAAAACTGAAAAGGTAATTAGAATGAGAGGGTTTCAAGCTGGGTAAGTAAAATCGAACGGAGGTGCGTATTAGGGGCTGTTACAGATGGGAGAGAAAGTACTTGGAGAATAAAAAAAGAAAAATTAATATTAGAGAACAGAGCACCCTTTTCACACTTGAAGAATAGAAGAGAGAGATAAAAAGTAATGTAACAGTGGAGATACAGGCCAGGATAAAAAAAAAGCTCTAGAAATATGAAGGACGTATTTAAATCTAAGAAAGAAAGAATGGGGGAAAATAATAGAGGAGATCAATTACTAGAGCTGCAGCCATGGAAGAAGCAACTGTCAAATGACTATTTTCTGGATCTGTAGAAAAGTCTCCTTCCTTTGTGGGGGATGTAGAGTGTGCTTGGTCTGGGTAGGAGGGGCTTCTTCAGGGGCTAACTCAGTATTTGAGTTTGCTGTGGTGTCGATAGCCCAAATGGAGCGCTGGGGTGAGTGGCAAATGGGTAGAACTAAATTAAGAAGTTATTAGGCAGAGCTTAAAGCTAATACTGACCTTTGTTAGTGGTTGAAGTTTTAGCCACTCAATACAATTGCCTGTGCATCTCTTTTACTTTAATGCCTGTAGTTAGGGATATGTTACAGTCCAATCCCAATTGTTCCCATTTTAAACCTTCCCTCACCTGCTGGAAAAGGTTCACCTGGGTTTGCCTGGGCCATTTCCATCTCACACACTGGGAAGCTGCAGAGAAGCATCTGAGTAAACTAGAAAATCGTGCTGGCAAGTAAATGATTCAAGGGAAATCAATAGGAATTATGTGTCTGGCTGTCTTTGTGGCACTAGAGCAGCAGTGTTTGTTCTCGTTAGAACTTGTGTGTACAACAGCCAATGCATTTAATGCTGGTTTTAGTTACTCTGCCGTATCCTTTGACTTAGTAGCTATTTACTGTAGAAATGGAATTTTCTGATCCAAGAAAAGTACTTGTGGTTTTAATTGTTAGGATCACTAGTGCAATTTTCCTGCGTGTTGTCTGTTAGATAACTCTTTTATAACCTTCACTGATAAAACTGTCAGAATAGGGTTTGTTGTTTCTTAAAAAATTGTGCTGGCTTCTGCTGAAAATTTGAAAAACTTGAAGTTGTTAATAACACACTGGCAATTTTGAGTGCCATCCCAAGCACTTGATCAAAACGTACTCACATGTTTCCATTGTAGTTTTTTTTTTTATTTAAGAAAATTTCCCTAGAAACTACAAAACATCTAATTCTATTTCAGAGCCTGATTCAGAGAACTAACTAAAATCAGTTGAAAATTTACTAAAACTGTAAGAGAAGAAAAACTCAACCCCAAACTTCAAAAAAGTAAAACTATCCCACCAGAATTTCAAAGAGAAGATGTAACAGCGATTTAAACCAAAACAGAAAACCAGTAGAAGGTAGAAACATTAGCTATTTGAGACTATTATAAAAGATGTTTTATGGACAGAATGTTCATGGTCAGGACTGCAGCCGTAGGTACAAGATGCTGTCCAAAGAAAGAATGAAAAGGTACATCTTCACCTCAAGTTAATTACTTTAGATATAGAAATGCTCTAACTGTACTTCAAAGTAAACAACTTGCAAAACATCATCAGCCTTCTGCATAAGGAAACAGTGGCGAGTTCAGTGGAAAATGATGATGCTCCGAGTACCAGTTTCACTCTAAGGACCTGAAAAACAAAGAAAAACCCTGTGATAGAGAAGGTTCTTTTTCATTCATCATGTGAAACCCTGCCTCTAAAAGTGCTAAGAACAAATTATTTTCAGTATGAGGTAGCCCCAGGGGATTTGATAAACGGGGCTTTTCCAGCTGGCTAACAAAATGTGGTCTTCAGAAGACCTTAGCGGCTTGGATGGCAATTCTGAGACTACCCCAGACTCAGCAAATTTTTTCTGATCCAAGGAACCAAAAAACGAAGGTGTGCCACAAACTTGACTGAACATGGGAACTGGGTAGAGCTCGTTCATCAGCTCTGCAGGCCTGGAAATCTCCTGAGGAAAGGTGGAAAACTAATTAATATCCCCTATCCAAGCTCTTGTAGGTTCTCCAGTACTGAATTGTTCCAAGTAAGGAAAGCAATTTGCATAGTTGGGACGCATTTCCAGACAGAGTTACCAGATGGTTTTCTCGAACAGAGAGGAGTGAGGAGTTGCAGTCTTTCTTTCTTATAAAGATCCCTTTTCACACGAGCTACATGAACATTTACCAGAGCTGCTTTCTGAAGTTGGTGTTGAAGATTCGGGATTTACGAAGTTGGCTTTCCTTCCTTGGAAGGAAATGCAGACTTATTTTGTTGCCTCCCTTGAAAAATGACCTGTTCTGTTCCTTGTGGATGTTTCCTCTTAGCACCGGCAAGTGATCCGCTTGCATGGAAAGAGGCTGATGGCTCTGAGGAAAGGCAGTGACCAGCAGGCCCATGAGTGACTGGGTTTCAAAGGGAAGAGTCCTGAATGTAGAAACTGTTTTTCTCTTATGTCAACAGTTTTGTTATTTCCTTGCTTTTGCTGCTCTAGGGTGTTCCCTTGGACTATGTGGCCAGTCAATGCATAACTGAATATACTGTTTATATGTGAAAGGTGGGTGTCAGGAGGATGGAGCCAGGCTCTTCTCAGTGTCATCTAATGATAGGACAAGGTGCAATGGGTGTGAGCCGGAACATAGGAGATTTCACATAAATATGAGAAGGAACTTCTTCACGGTGAAGGTGATGGAGCACTGGAATGGGCTACCCAGGGGGGTTGTGGAGTCTCCCTCTCTGGAGATGTTTAAAACCCGCCTGGACATGTTCCTGCGTGACTTGGTCTGGGTGATCCTGCTGTGGCAGGGGGATTGGACTAGATGATCTTTTGAGGTCCCTTCTGATCCCTAACATTCTGTGATTCTGTTATATACTTTAATTTCCTTCGGTGTTAGTCCATGCAATTAAACCAGCAATACCAGTGTAGATGGCTGTAGGTTTGGATAGATACAATCAAAGTGGCTGTTGTTGATAATGATCCATTAATGGGATTCCATTGTCACTAATCATTGCTTGGTTAAACTCACAAATACTCTGCATTGGAGCAACATGTGTCAGAATAGGCCCAAAGTAGTTGAAGGTTCACTTATGGTCCAATTTATATTTAATAATCAGGGAGTTGTTAAATGAAATTCACTGTCTTAGAAAAGACTTCTGCCCGGCAGGGACTTCAACCAGCCTATTAACATTCGCTTTGCGTGGGAGCCGTGAGCCACATTCCTTGAAAGCACCTCATTTTTCCCGCTGCTTCTTGTTATCTGTGTTTCTGTTAGGAAATGTCTCCTATTATTTCCTATTAGTTAAGTTCTGCTTTCTAATTGGGTTTTATTCCTTATGTACAATTGTGTATGGTTTATGCATGAAATGTGTGTGTGCGTGTGTTCATGTGTTTCTTTCCTCCATGCCGTGATGTTATTGTCTCTGCCAGTGTCCAGATCCAGGCAGACAAATGAGATGAACAAATGGAAACCAGTGTCATTAAATATCCCCCCAAAGCTTCACCCAAATGTTCTAAACAGGTGGAGAGAACAGATAAGACATTCCCTCCCTGTCTTCACTGCTGAGGGGGATACATACCACAGGAGCTTGATGCCCTTCAGCAGATAATCTTGTGATTTCTCATCACCTGTCTGTTTTTTCTTTGAGATTGTTTGCCCTTTTGGAAAGTTTACCTTAAACATCATCATTAATTGGGCTTTAGGGTTCAATATAATTAGTAATAGTGGGCACCGCTGCCTGTCAGCCTGTGTATTCCGAGATACCTGGCTGCCTTAGCTTTTCTGTCTCTCTCCCTTTTTTTTTTTTAAGCAGCAGGGAAAACACCTGAATAATTCAGCAAGAACCTTTTACATTATGAAAAATATAATCAGCTGGCAAGGGTGAGATATCTTATTTCTACAGGATGCTAACTCAAGTATTACAAGTGACTGCAAGATTAATGCCAGAGCGCAGTAGGTGTGGATACACACTTTCCTCATTGTTCAAGACAGCCTCCCCCCGCACGCAGGGCTGAGAGAAGACCGTGTATTCCTCACCATGCCTACCTAATGCCACTTAATAATTTAAATCCATTAATCGGTTAAGATGAAGAGTTAGTGTTGCTTGACTCACCACCGCCAAGTGGAGGGTTTTTCCAGGCTACATGAAGGATTTTTGCATTTTGCCTCCTTGCAGTGGAACCAAGAGCACCACAGCTTTTTTTTCTAAGAGGCTTTGGGTTTTCTTGGGGAAGGTGGGAACATGTTACAGTGCCAAAAGTGCTTAAGTAAACAATCATATCCATAGATCATAAGTAGATGTCTGAGAATATTAGCTGGTTATTTCACTGACATGCTCTGAAGAGTCTACGGGGGGCTCTTTCAAGAGTCAGGACCTCAATGTAATATACAGGCTTTGATTCTGATATTTCCCTTGATAACTGTGCTCTACCATATTGGGGTCGGAAGTCAGCAAAGGTTCATTGGCTGTTGTAATGCTCACTGTCACCAGTAATAAGTACAAAGGACTTGCTTTAAAAGCTGGCTTATAAAACTTTAAGGAAACTTGGATTGCTTAAGTGAACTTCCAAGGCTCTTCAGGGGCCAAGTGCACTTTGGTTGTCTACTTATATTAATTTCACAGGGTTTAAAGGGTCAAGCAATGCAGTTGGTGATGCTTATTAATTTATGAAACACAGAATCTTGCACTATCTTTCTTTGACCACTTTCTCTCTCCTTTTAGAAAATTTAATATACATTACAGCTTGCCAGACAAGGGTGCCCTAAAGGATTAAACCCAAAGTTCATAGCTGGACTAAAAGGTTCAAAGATGTTGTATCCGCAACACTGATTTGATTCCAAGTGATGTTCAAACAACGAAACCAAATCGTAGATGTTTGAATGTGTAAGGAAACAGCAATTAGAGGAATAAGGGATACCACAGAATGGCAAAGGATTAGGGCTTATTTTCCTTAAAATGGTAAAACTGATTAGAGTCTTATTCTTTCTTTCATGGGGGATGTGTTTGATCCCATCAGCTTTTGGGGTCAGCAGTTGTCAAGAACATATTTGGTGTTACAGTGTACAGCTTGCCAAGCTCTAACTCTTCATGCGGCCTGAGTAACTTTACAGAATATATCTGATTGTTGTGGCGATGCTGCACAGAGCTCTCGGCTGGAAAATGTTAGCCAGAAGGGAAGAAGGAAAAGAGAAATGGGTAGCTGCTGAAGTAACAGGATTAGGATTTAGAAACCTGACATAATCCTATTCAGGGGTATTTCTGCATTCTGTTTACTTGCTTTTGAATTGCTTCGGTGTCTTGTCCAAGGGAGATAATTCCAGAAGTCATTCACACCCAGGCTGCAAATTCGATACTGCATTCAGGTGACAAATGGAGTGTGATTGCAAAGCTACCCAGAAAATTGGAAATCAAATTGGCTGTGATGCTTGGTCTATGTGGTCTCCTTTTGGAATCAACAAGAGGGAGAAGAAAATGAAGGACAGCACAATGAAGTGTGTCCTTCTGTACAGAAGATGAGTTTATTTAGCCAGAGTTGGTAAAGGGGGGAAGCAAATTTCACATTATGTCAGCTCTGATTCCGGAGGCCTCAGGGAACACTCACCTTGAGGAAGCAGTTGTACTTCACTGGAAATTTGCTGTTGCAAAGAGAAAGCCTAAACCCTGCGAGTGAGTCCCAGTGGTGAAGACTGTTTACACTGCAGCTGGTCCCTAACAGCCTCAGATACGATAGCGGGGCCCTGTGGTGCATCACATGCTGGGAGAAGTTTTGTGGCTGGGGAGAATTTGTAGTGTTCATGAGTTAAAAAGGACAAAACGTTGGGAGAAAAACAGCTGGGAAGAATTTTGTGTGATCTGTGGCACTTTGTTTCCAGCCAGAAACGGAACTCACATGTCCAAGACTTTTAGCAGCCTTACCCTTGCATTTTAAACCCTTTAAACAGAGAGAACAATGTGGAAAATCCCACAGGACACACGAGAAAGGAGGTTGTGCTGAATCCCTGTTATCCTTTCTTTACATTTACTTGCTAACAAAACATATTTTTCTTACAGAATGACCTCTGAGATTTTATACTATGGGGTATTTGGTTTAAAATGTACTGTAACCTTCTTTTTTTAATTGATCAGATCGGCCTTGAACGCTCAAAGAAAAATCAGCCTGCTCTGAATATTGCCTGAGGATTTAGAAAGGTCTTTCTTGGAAACAGAAGAACAAGATGAAACAATCATCTGTAAAGCATGGTAAGAGAGAGAAAGAATAAAGGAACGAGTTATGTTTGACTTGTCTTCTTCCAAGAGACTTTTTTTTTTTTTGGTTTTTATGGTAGACTTCAGATGTGGGAGATGTTGTGGGGGCTGTTCTGTACAATTTTAAGATCATTTATCGTGACAACTGTGCAGGTCCTGTAGTTTTCACAGTACCATCTATAGCCATAGGCACCTTGTGCCATGTCTGGGAGAATCTCTGAGAAGTTCTTACCTTTTTCATCACTGTCCCAGGTCTTTGTCACAGAAGAGAAGAGAAGGAAGATCTAAGGGATGAGCTGGAGCTGGCCTGACTGTAGATTACATCCAAGGAGTAGGCATATTTGGAGGTATAATGGTCTTCTTGGTGTTACACTAACACTGGTTGCTTTGATATGTGAGGAACCAAAACACTACATTTGCCATTCATTCCATTAGGAACTGAAAAGCTGGTTGTCTGAGACCAGAAATGAATCATTGCCTAGAAGCCCTTCTCCTAGAGGACTGCTCAGTGCAGTTCTAATGCCTTGCTAGAACAAGTTTCAAAACACTGGCGGTTTTTCTCTCTGGTAACTCGTGACCCCAACCCTTTCCTTTCTTTGGCAGCTTGATTTGCAGTAAAGGCTGCATTATTTACCACTTGAGTTGTATGAGAAACTTTCCTGATGACAGGTGTCAATCAAGTAGATGTTTGCTATCTCCTACCTGAGCAGAAACAACACTAAAATTTCAACCGTGTCATTAATAAAAAAGCAGCCAACGGGTGTGAGAGCAATGGAAACCCTATGATCACTTACTCTGGAAGGGATGATTGTCAGTTACACCTCGATAGGATCTCCTTGCAGATATAATTGTTGCTCTAAGTGACTGCAGCAACTCTGGTCAGCAAATAATAAAACTCTTGTAGTGAGCGGACCTGCCTCCCAGGTGCTAATGATGTTAAGAGGTATCTCAGTGGTATTTTGGGCTTTATGTCAGTTTTTTAGGCAGTTTATATGACTGCAGCAGAAAGTCAGAAGAAAAGGACCCATCTTGTTTGTGACATAATTAATTTCATGCCATTCTCTGCTCTTCTGAGTTAGTCGTGACCAAAGTCAGCTTATTTGTGCACTGATGACTCAGAGAAGCAACAGTGAAAGACCTTTAAAGCAAAGACCTTTGTTTAGTACTGATACACCTACTATATATGAATCTCCTTCAGTGTCTCTTTTGGATCCTGAAGAGGGGTGTGGGAGAGTGATGCTAGCCATGAGGGTGAGCTGTGTCCTGTGGAAATGCAGAGATAAAATCTTCCAGTATTCCAGCTCTTGCTGGGGTGGGAAATCGTGCACAGTACACAGGATTTCTGTGTCTGTCCTCACTTGCCTTAATTTGTAGCTTCAGTTAAAGGTGTTTGCAAGGTTCTTAGGGACAAATGTGGGTATTAAAATGGACCAGCCCAGTTCTGCTTGAGCGTAGCCAAAGCGAGAAGCAAAGAGACTTCAAAACCTGCTTCTCTTCTACAGATCTGATCAAGCATCCCAAGAGCTGCCTTGTGTGGGTGGCAGTTGTTCCTGATTGTGCAGAGTAGGGTGGCTTAGGTAGCAGACTGGGAAATAGAAAAGGTGCAAGAGAAGACTCAGGCTTTTAAATCTCATTAACATCTCCAGTTTTCTGTTGTGGTCAGAGATGATACAATGCAGAGCTGATAAATTCACCTGCTCTTACATCAGGCAGGTGAAAAAGCAGTGGGTTTGCTGTGGATCTCTTGCCATACTTGGTGATTGTATTCCATGTCAGTCCCGAACAAAGAGCTAAATCCTGCTGAAACAAGAGCCTCCAGGGGCTTGAGACGGTTGTCTCTAATGGACATGTAAAAGTCAGTCATACCAGCTACAGATGAAATCTTACTCATTAACTGCATGAACTTGGTTTCTGCCTGGTTTGAGATTCTCTCACAGCCTTGCACAAATATCTGGGCACCCATAGTGTGCGCCTCAACGGGGCTGTTGATTTTCCAAGGAAGGCTAACAAATTTCATGCCTAAAATAGCCATGCAATTACTTTTGCTCACATGGTCTTTTGGTAACAAAATGGTTTCTGAAAACTGGTTTTGTTCACACGTGATTGAAAAGTTGCCCTATGTTGTTCTGCCAAGTTAGGCACTGATTCAGGTTTATGACCATATCATTAATATTTTAGTACCGCTTCAGTAACCGGTTGCTATTAATATGTAGTGAAACAGCGATATAAAAAGGGAGATGTTCCCAATCATTTGGCAGAATTTGCATTACAGCTGGATGAAATTTATAACACATCTTCTGCAACCTACTGCTCTGAACTTCTGTTATTAATTTCTGCTGTGTTTATTTCTCCTTTATGTTCACTTTGGGCAATATTCTATCAAGTTTCCTGGCAAGCACAACAGTGGATATAGCTAATTTCAGCTGACGGCAGGAGAAGGACTCTGTAGAAAAGTGAATTTTGAATTAGCACTAGTATTTGCAGCAAAAACCTCCCCTGGAGAAGCCTATTCCCTGCAGCCTGGCGTCAGCAGCACTTAAAGAGCATGTGAATAGCCCTATTGACTTCAGGTGGGCAGCTGTTTAATTACCTTCCTGAGTCAAGGCCAGCACCAGGAAACCAGCTCCCAGTGGATGACCTGGGTGCTCGCTCAAATGGCTTTTCTCCCCACTGCCCAACTTCAGTGAGTGACCCACAGATTGTTCAACTAGGTAATTTGGCAAATACTTCCCAGTCAAGAGTAAATTTGAGGAAATCATCATCCAACACACAAAGAGAGGTGAAATTTGTGCAGTGTATTTTTCATGATGAGGCAGCTATTGCGCAGATTTATTCAGCCTGCTTGCCTCTTCCTGTTTCAATAGTCCTAGCAATCACATTTTTCCCCCCACGTTTTATTTAGGAACTCTAAAATGACAGGTCTCTTGCCTTTTTACTGGGAGAGTGGTGTGCTGTACACAGCATGCTGTACAGGGGAGCAGGGGGATAAAGAATGACACACTCCTCTCTAAGCTGCAACTATTTTTTTTCAGACCCACATCTGCTCTTGTCCCTCTTCTGTTCACAGATCACTCTTTGGCTTCCCTTAGGAATCCAGCTGTGTCATCACATTGTGTGGCATCCTAATATTTCATACTAAGCTGTAAGCCAATTAGGAATGACTACTTACCATGCTGAATCATAGGAAGAGGAAAGGATAATGTGTCCTTCATATAACGAACCTCCTCTTTTTTGGCAAGACAGATCACCTGCACATTATATTTATAAGCTCTATGGCTTCTCACTCTACCCAATTAGGATGCAGCTTCTGTTCACACTGCTGCAATATTTTAAGGGACTTGTTTACAGATGGATGCTTACTGAAAGTGCTGACCTGCTACCATTACACCTCATACCACCTTTCATCTTCAGATACTGAAACAGTGGACAAAACATAATGTTGTAATCACCTTTAACAGGATGGGAACACGGGTGCAGCAAAATAAAAATACCTTGTCCTGAGTTCCTAAATGAACCGGTGACCCCAAATGAGAGTGTAAACATTACCACATGCCACCCAGAGTTCAGAGAGATGTTGATTCAAGTCAAACAGCCAACAAAAGCCTGTTATATCTGAAAGGAAGAAGGATGAGCCATTGATGTGTATTTAGGAATGCATGAAGTGTTTAGTAATGAGCATCAAAGAGAAAGATATTAAAATTTATTTCCCATGCCGAAGTAATTAATGAGCTTTTATTCTGGGTGTCCAAGCTGCCTGAGTGTCTGGGACAAACAGTGTTCCAGTAAAGGATGCAAAACATGATTTAAGATTAAATAGAATAATGTTAGTTATTCCATTTAATTAAAGTGCTTAGGGTTCCCCCTTTCCTCCCATTGCTGTATCTTTTTCCCAACCTGCTAAGTAGCTACCAATAGTATTTATTGTCTGGGAAGTGAGATACTCCTTTAAATTTGCCTTTGAATCCTGGCAGTGCTGCAAACTGAAAACTCCCCTGACCTGTGTCTCATACCTGCCATCTTTCAAACCTTGTCTAATCTTGTTAGTCTTCACAGCAAAGCAGGGCAGTCCCCCAAATGGCTGCACCTTCACCCTCTAGGAGCCAGTTAACCACCACCCTCAGGCAATAGACTTTGTGTACAAAGTCATGTAAGGCGCTGCATTCAAATAAGAGCCCTGGTTACAGATACATCCAGGGAGAATGGATGGCCTTGAATTCAGCTTTGCTCAAGCCAAATGCAGCCATTTCTGTTGCCTCTGCTGCTAACAGCTGCTAGGAGAGGTTGTAGCTAAAGAAAACTTGGGAGCCTCTAGTTTAAGGCTTCTTCAGTGAGCTCCAGCCATACCCTGTTAGGGTTCAATCTGCTGCTCCACTGATCACATCTCCTTGCCATTCCCTCACAAATACCTCTGAGATAAACAGGTCCTCCCATGGAAAGAGCCATGAGGAGTCACAGCACTAACACCTACAGCTGGCTGCACTGATGCTTTCAGCTGTAGGTGATCAGGGAGATCCTGATTTGCTCTTCAGGGTAATTAATTCCACCTGGTAATTAATCCCACCTGAGCTGAACCAGTTTAAGGCTCAGATCTTTGTGGAGCATGCTAAGGTAGGGCTAAGGATCTTGGTGTGTAAAAACTTCTGTATGTTGAGGATGAAGGCTCAAGGTGGTATTTTTCTTGTGAAGAGAAAGCTTTGGTAAGTTGAAGTTAGTTCTGCTGTAACAGTTTTGTGCTTTTTTTCTGGAGTAACATTTTTTTTTATAAATGTAGGGGCTTGGGAAACCTCTTGGCCTTCAAGAGAAAACATCTTGTTTAGGAGCTGTACCTTTTTACTTTGTTATTAAAAGATGCTGGTGTTGATTGTTGCTAAAGGCTTTGCCAGCCTATGTTGCAAATTCCTTTTTAAAACCTTGTGGCACATATATAATTTGTGTGGCTCCTCTCTACCTAGCTAAGGACTCGCCTCAAATATCAAGGTGGGGGAGGAAAGGGTATCTGACCCATGGGGCAAGAATACTGAATGTACTGGTGTTGGACCTGATGTTCCACTAGTATTCACTGTGATAACATCAATCTCAAGAAACCCTTCTAGTATAAATACAGAACTGCTGCGTTTCATATATATTTCCAGGGGAATTTCATAGTAATTGAGCATTAAATGATGTCCGCTTATTGTGAAGTGTTGCTTTTTAAATTCAAATTTATAAATGGGCTTTAGCAGAACAGATTCATCCCACCATCTCTATTAGTCTTTATGTTCTAATTGTCATTGACTGCCTTTACTGTATTATTTCTAGGCTGTTAATAATTTTCCTGGCTGAATGAATGAAGATTTGTGAGCAAAGGCAAGCACTGACTGGATTATGTAGTGCCATTGATTTTTATTCTCCTTGTTTCACAGAATAAGCTTAAAAATCTTGCTGTCTCTGTGATGGACCTTATTAGTACTTAGAGGAGCTGGTGTGAGTTGAATGGCAGTGGTACACGCTGTTGTGCTGCACTAGGCGTCTCTGCTTGTGGAGAAGAAGACATCAAAGCTGCTTTTGGAATGAGTCCGCTGGATGACCAGGTATGACCCAAGCAGCCAGGATTTAGAAGTGTCTGCCCAGCGCATGGGTTGTGGTGGACCATTACAAACCTGTCTACAAAAGAAACACTGACCCAAAGACTGCCCAAAGGGGACTAGGCTGCCTGTTTTGCAGGCAGGGTACTGCCTATGAGAGAAACTGTGTTTTGTTTGGTAACGTTTAATCCTGAGAAGGATGATGGACATTGTCTTTTCCCTTCCATAAAGACTGGCTTTTGCACAGGTTATCAAAGCACATGCCCACCCTGCCCCTCTTCACTGTGGTTTTTAAGGCTTGAAGAGCAAAACCCTATGTGAACAATGAGGGTTTGGCTCAGGGTATGAAGAATGTTGGTTGATTTACCTCACTCTTCAGTGTCGTTTGGAGAAGTTGATATGCTAAAAATTACTGAAAAATAATTTGGCTGTATCTTTTATTGAATCTTGCTGCATCATCTAGTTCAGATTAGTAATTTGGCTTTTTAATTAGTGGTGCTTCAGTAGGGCTTGTTTGTAGCTTCCGCTGATCTGTGTCACCTGTAGAAACACATAGGAAGATGACCAGAAGTGCCTGAGACCTTACATGAAGCACTAAAGGCTGGGATAAAGTGATCATAGGTCTTATACTGATCTATAAGTTTCTGGGAAATTTCTGATTTCCAGGGGTGGAAACTAAGAAGGGAAGTACCTGCTCTGTTAAAATGAAAGAAGATGTACTTGGAAATTGTCTGCTGCAAATGCACCCTTGCAATTAGCCTTTCTCTTTGCATTCAACTCTCATTTAAATAGAGCTGCTGTTAAGGATTCCCATGCATCAGAATCCCCTAAAGTGTGTTCACTCAATATATAAGGGTTTCTGAAAAGACCAGTAAGGGAAGGTACAAGTGCAGCCCTATCTTTGCTGTTATTGTTTGTTGATGCTGCAAGTGCTTACACAACCCCTGCTCCTTCTGAGGCTGGCCAGTGGGTTCTGGTTTGTATATGAAGTCTCAAGAATTAGAGTTTCGTTCTGCAGATCAAACTTTTCACATGGCTCTGCTAGAAATGAGCCCCTGGGGACTTTCAGGATGCTGCCTTTGCTCTGTGAGACTCCACAATGGCAAAGCCAGCTTGTGGATTTTGGTTCCGATGCATCCTATGAGACACTTTCTATCTCCTCCAGTAATGTTAATGCAGCTGGAATTCCATAAATCAAATCTCAGCAGTAAAAAGGTTAATAAGTTTACACTATATAATTGAAAGCCATATTGGTGATTAAAAGGATTTTATATATCAGTTTTCTAGGTCACCAGCTAATTATTTTTGATGGCCTGTAATAAAACATAGCACCATCAGTGGCTGTAATCACATAATATATGGAAAAATGCGTTTACATTTATTTGAGATGAGGTTACGTATAGCAGCTTGTTGAGTAGCCTTTGAGGTATCTCCTAGTTCAGAGACGACGGAAGAGCTGTGCGCTCTGTGGACGTGGTTAGGTTCATACAAAGTTATTGGATTGAGTTTTGAGGTACGGCACACTCTCTCCAAAGCGAAGCCCGAGGGAACCAGCTGTCACCTGTGATGGAAAGGTTCTGCTGAGGCACTGGGGGTTGGATTGCTATTGTAATTCATTTTAATGCATTCTGCACGTACTAATCATTTATTGGAACAGGATCTCCTTAATAGGGACACGACTAGGAAGAGACAGAGACAATTGATCATCCTTGCTTAGGAAGTGTAGCTAAAATCAAAACAGAAAAAGAAATCTTTTGTACAGGGGTCAGGCAGCTATTTGGTTTTGAGATGGTGTCAACTTAACATAGATGGGGAAAAATTTGAACTCAACTTGAATTGAAATTACTACAGTTCTGTCAGGCTGAAATCCCATTGGGGCAGAACACCCAGGCACAGAGACATTGCAAACTGGGATCTCTGCTGTGCAGGTTGTACGTTTGGGTGTATTTCTCTGATTGCATCGATCAGTAGCTAAGTGCAAAAGCAGGTGATGGTGTGTGCATATGGATTTGCAAGGAGATGTTGCACTCAGTGTGTAGACACAAATAGCTCACCAGTGGCTTCTATAGTCTGCAGAGCCTCCTGTGGTCCTGTGCTGAGGTAACACAACCACAGCCTGTGTTACGGGAAAGCAGCCCACTGCTGATCTCAGTTGTTCTGCCTGTTAAGCAAAGGGGAAATCACAGGAGGCAAACAGCAGGATACAGTGAGTCTGGGGCACCTCATTCCCACTGCCAGGGTGGGATCTGAGAGGTGAGCGGAAACGGATGACCTGATCTTCAAATCGCCCCTTGACAACACTTGTAAGACCACCTTAGAACCTTCTGTGGCAAGTATGTTTCTGTAATATTTCTTGCATCTTTTGACTACATCTTTTTAATTGGCAAATCATTAACCCTTAAATGCCCATTTCCTGGAAACAGTCCAATAACAGATTGCACTGTAAAGAGTAAAGGTCTGAGTCCTTTGACACTAAAATTATTTGCTTGTTGGTTAAAATAACACGTTTTCATTTGAGTTAAGCTCCAAAAGTGTTTCCTAGCAGCACAGCTAAAGGGATACTAATTTTTAAATGCAGTCTGGGAAGGTTAAAAGTGGAATGGCAGTTGTGTGAGTAATGGCCTATGAGGCAGCTGCTGAACTTGACTTAACAACCTCTGTGTCGCCACCAAGTCAGAAGGCATTCAAGTGACAGTTTGAGGGTGAAGAAATTAAAAAATGAACTGGTAGTTTCCACTGGTAGAAGGGTCAGATCAGGGATTTCTAAACAAAGATTGAAGAAAGGAAAAATTAAACAGTAATAATGCAAATGAGAATGTGTGGGTGTGTATTTGAATTAGCTGTGTGGATATGGTGTACCAGGTGTACCCCTCTGACATCCAAAGGAAAAGCAACCAGTTAGAGTCTGACTGTTGGTGGAGCTGTCCTGGTGCATTTTGACTTTGTCTTGATGATCTTTGCAGCTACAACTTGGTTAGGTATGATTTGAGCAAACTGGGGGATAAAAAAGAGCCAACTAATGCTTCTGCAATCTGGAACTGCAGAATTGTTCTCTGCTGCTTCCTTGAGTGTCTCTCTTTGGGGAGGTTTTTTTGTCACTGGACTGGTGATAGGAAGCAGTTGTTTAAATACATCTTTTAAAAAAAATTGTCAAGGAGCGTGAGAACCAAATTGGAAGAAATTGTCAGGTGATGTAGCCAAGGCCTTTGGTGAGGTGGTGCATGGCAGGAGAGGGATCTCATGGCTTTCCTGGGAAAGGGCTTTCACACAGCTCATCTATTTCTTCTGAATAGCAAAATCACAAGACTGTCTAAAAAGAGCAAAGAAATGTGTTCTACATAAGCATTCTTCCTGCTCTGTAACATTAGAAAGAAATCTGAGCATGTGCTGTGTACAGCTCACTTCTTGGGACACATATGTGATGGTGTTCTGTGGATGAAGTGACTGTCTGATATATTCTAGGTAGCACAGGCAGGGAAGAGGATGATCCCAAAAACTAGTCCATATCTGACCTAGAACAGGAGGTCAGGACCATAATATGGCCTCTAGTACTTCTCACTGAAATCCTTTCACTTCACGCCTTATTGCATAAGTTCAATATAGTTCTGGGCTAAAGCTTTCCCAAGCACTTAGCTCTTTAAACTCCCTCCTCAGCAGGCGGCTTATTTAAATGTGGCTGTTGGCTTGGCCAGTGGCCAAAAGCCAATGGCTCAATGCATGAGCTACAGTGTTTGGGTTTAATGCTGCTCTTGTTCCACCCAGTTGAGTCCTCCTGGCTCCGGTGGGGTTGTGTGGGGTGCAAGTGAGTGCAGTATAGTGCTGTCTGCTCAGCTCTTTGTCAAATAAATCTATGGCCAGTCATTCGTGTTATATCAGCTAAACGTTTGCCTGGCGCTTCCGCGCGTGCGAGCCGTGGAGGGATTCTGGCTTCTTTGAAATGAAAGCCATCATTGTCAACTGTCACTTAACCAACAAACATTTCTTCCCTAGCCTGCAACTAACTTATTTTGCAACCCACAGCCTCAAAGAGGAAATAGAAGGTTTCTGTAAACACTGACTGCAAATGGAGTTACTAGCTGCTCAATTAATTATTTGAAACTTGGAGTTTGGGGCTGAAAAAGCAAGATGGAGGGAGGAGGGAAGCACATGGTTTAAATTAAATATATGGGAAATAACTGCTGAATGATAGAAATATATTTTAAAAGCAAACCTATTTTCCTTCTGCCTCTCCTTAAATGTGTCAGGAAAGGGCCTTCACAACTAGGCGGTAATTAGAGAGGAAAAAGCAGTGCTGGCAGAGCAGTCAATCCATCACATCCTCCAAACCTAAATGTTACCGGCAATTAAACAAGTTAGTAGGGGAAGAACTTGACAAGCAAGTTTTATCACTGAATCATCTCAGTGGCAAAGTATGTGGGGCACTCTTATTAGATTCCCTCAAGATTTAAAACCCAAACCCAGGCGTTCACGTTCAAACCAAAGTGACTGTTTTCTTTCCCAGACTACCCAGGCACGGGGAAGATGGGAATGCTAAAAATAAACCCACCTTCCCCACCTCCCCCTTCCTCGCCCCTCCAAAGTCAAATCTGTCCAGGTTGACTGCTCCATTAAATTCAAGAACAAAAAGTTATAAATTGAGCGTGGGGAGAGCAGCGTCTCTTCTTAAAGTGATGTTTCCTCGCCTTAATGGATTTAGCTATGGCAGGGAGTCGGAGAGGAGCTGTCTTAACTAAATCTTTGACTGATTATGCATTTTTTTTTTCTATTCATACAAGATAGATTCATCATTCCAATTTGTCAAGCTGGCGAAGTTCCAATTAATTACACCAGGAAAAGCTCAAGCTGCATTAGGCCTCTGTCAGGCCTAATCTAGTGCCTCATTTACTGGAGCCCCAAATGAAGAGATATCAGAGGTGGTGTTCCTCTTGGTACTTAATTTGATGGATGCCCTAGCAGCACGATTGGTGGCAGAGGTGTGCCTGTGTGTCTCTTCATCAGCCACCACTGCTGAAGTCGTCGTGCTTTCTCTACTAATTTGAGGGCTCATCTGTATACTGGATGTTTTTTTGGAAGGTCTATTCTTCACAGATGTGCCAAAAGCTTTCTTCTCTGCGTGTGCGCATGTGTCTGGTTGTGTTTCCAGACACGCTGGACCTGATGTTGATCTTGGTGCTGTGAAATGGGATTCGAGGCCTTAGGCGTCAATGTCAAACAAGACAAGTTGGGTTGGGTGCTGTTAAGGGGCTGTAAATTCTGACACGCTTGCAGCTTTGCATGGTGCTTCATGTAATGATCATAGAAAGAGTGGCTTGCCATTCGCATCCACTGTAAAGGGTGTTCACAGTGCTTGAGTAACCCAAGCAATTAGTTTACCGTGTGGCTTTGAGTCTTCGCTGTAAGTACATCCACGCCACGTCAGGTGCGGCCGCACTTTCTGACACTGTGCTGGTGGGCTACAATTGACTGTGTACAGCCAGGGCTAATTTTTAAATATCTTATAGTAAAGGCACTGTGGACCAAGAACATATGCTTCTTTTCTGCAGCACTTTATGTACGAATTATTCAGCATAAGGTGCCAGAATGCCAATATGTTTAGCTTACTTCTGGCTTTTAACCACTGCTGTGATTAAAGATGTAAGTGCAGCAATGCTGTCGCTTTGCACGTAGGTTTAGGTGTCTCAGAAAGGATGCAGCATTAGCCAAGTGTAAAGTAGCTGTGTACTTTGGCTGAGTATTAGTACTAAAGTCCTCATTTGCCAGCAGTTACCACGCAGGGATCCTGAGTTTATTTTCCACTGACTATCTGAGGGACTGGTGTGTGCAGTGATGATTTTTAATGGCAGCTATCAGACATGCATATGGTGCTCAGTAGGAGACCGTATTAAGAACAACCACAGAGAGAATTGATGTACCAATGACTGTAGCATGACAACTCTGCAGCAGACAGTTTGTGCTCACTTTTAGAGGGGAGGCCTTTTTCCCTGAGAGTTTTTAATCTGTTAACACATCAAATTTGCATCCGCCGTTAGCATGTCAAAATGAGGTAAGCCCAGTTGTGCTGGGATAGCATCCTAAATCTTCTGTTAGATGAGATTTTTTTCAAAGTGTTCCTGTTTTGTTTCAGGGCAAAGCCAAGTAAGGAAGTTTAAATCACCCTGGGAAATGGTAAAGGCTGAGGCAGACTGCAGTTGTAATGATCTCTTTCACTTGGTGCAAGAAGGTTTTGTACATTTGAGTTTGGTTCTTAAATGTTCTGCTCTAAAAAGGCACTGTGGACCAAAAGCATATGTTTCTTTTCTGCAGTACCTTATGTATGAATTATTCAGCATAAGGTGCCAGAATGCCAATATGTTTAGCTTACTTCTGGTTTTTAGCCTTATGTTTTATTTTAAACAGGTTGTTTAAACTCACCTGTTGAACCTGAAATAACTAAAAGCCAGGGCCAGGCAACAGTTAGTGGATCATATGAGTTCTTGTTTCCAAGTCTCTAGACTGAACCTTTTACTATCATATTTGTACCCCTATGCTGTAGGCTGACTTGGGTTTGCACCCAGTGGTTCCTTAATGTTTGTTGGTATTTGTCTTTCAGTTAAAAGCCCATTGGGGTATTTTGGTTTCAGCTGTCCAGGACAGCGTACCTGCTCTAGATAGAGATTGTCTTGGCTGGTTCTCTTTCAGATGCACCACCAACATGGTGTTGGAGTGAACCCTGCATTTCAGTGAAATGAGACTTGTTTGGTTTGTCCTTCCAGTGCGACTTGGTCTAGGTGATCATGCCCTGGCAGGGGGATTGGACTTAGATGATCTTTTGAGACCCCTTCCAATCCCTAATGTTCTGTGATTCTACTCAGGAGACACATGGATGTGTCCATGGGCTGTCTTTCTCTACCTGTGCTCTTATTTATCTAGTAGAGGCTTAGCCTGTAAATGTGTCTGCAGAGCTATATTGGACTTGTAGTGTTGCAAATGAAAACTAACTACAAAAAGAAATGTATGTAAGGCTTTACCATCATATTCACCCTTCTTCTGGGCACCAGACTGAGGTTTATTCACTGATTAAGACTCATTTAACGTTTCAAAATACAGTCCATGCAATGCAGTGATCAAACTCGGGGGAGAACAAGGACTCTGGCAGAACCTTTAAACAAGGTGCAAATGATCTCTTATGGACACAAGAAAATGGAAAAGACCATAATCCAGCAGAAATGTCTTGCTGCAAGGATGAGACCTAGAAAGCTAGATCTCCTCTTCCTTATGCTCTCTGAATTTTCATCTGCATCCAACGCTAAATTCAAACTCTGCAGTAGTTTGGGTCGTCACACTAGCATCTATCTCTGATGAACGATTACACATGATGAGTTATTACCTTTAAATAGAGGGTAATTAATGCTTCCCACTCTGACTTTAATGAAAGTATTTCCTGATTGGGGGGGACAAAGAATATATTGTATCAGTAATGCTCCTTTGGGACTTATTGGCAGAAAGTCTGTGGTTAATAATTTGGAGTAACAAATACATGTGGCAACTTGTGATGTATATATGGAAAAAGTGGTGTCAAATTATTCATTATGAATTATTCTGCCAGTTTTAATAATGACCCAGCTATTGAGGAGGAAAAGCAAGCTAGATCTGTCAGTGCAGACAGACCCTTTTGCAGTAATTCTGTCCCTTTCAACCAAAAAATAAACTTCCTTTGAGAATAGAAATTGGCTAAAACAAGAAGAATGGGATCCCTGATCCAAATCCATTCTTTTTTTTTAGCTTAATGTCTGCTAATGGGTAATAAAAAATGGTTGATTAACGAATTACCAAGTTCCCAACCACCTGAAAAAACACATTTGGACAGTCAGCGCTTGCAAAGCCCGTAGGTTAAAGACAAATTCAACATCTGGCACCACCCTCAGCATGGTCAGGTGGCCTTATCCAGATGTAGAAGTGTGGCTTTTTTATGAGGAAACTCCAGACTCTGTGTGTATGGGTAACATACATGTAGCCAACCACATCATTCACACGATAAGGCAGTGCTCACATGTAAGACTTGAAGAAACCTGACTGAATGGCAAACCAGTGCTTGCCAACAGGGGAGTAGACCTGTGGCTTGAGAGGTAGGTCCCATTCCTGGCATGACCTTCAAGCCACCATCTGACTAGACAGGTTCTTGCTCTCCCATTGGGCTCTTTCTTTTCCCTTCATCAAAGGTGATGGTGAAACATCATCCGTTAGTAGTTACAATCTGCTTTCCTACCTTTTAGTGATGTCAGGTGTAACAGGTGCTTTACCTGAGAGGATGGTGTAACTAATACCCATATATCGAGCTCACCGTCATCTATGAGGGATGATTTTCTGAGCCACCCGCGCAAAAAGGGAGCAGAGTATCTTAACCCTTCTGGATTTGGTAACTTGTTCCCAAATTCTCTCAAAGCACCAAAGGAGATTTTGCTCAGCTTTGCTGACTTTGAAGACCCAGTTCTGAGCCCAAAGCAGTTAATCTGAAACCATGTGAGTTGAAAGAAAGCAATTAGAAGATTTCTGTAGGGCTTTGTCAAGGTTGAATATATTGCCTTTAAATATGTGGGAGAAAAAATAAATCTCTCTGCTATGCAATGCTTGGTCAGGTTTAACACTCTCTTGTCAAAGGGTCTGAAAATGTTAATAGTCCTTTAGTGATGAACCCTTTCGTAAAATATTCAGAAACTTACCTGGTGGCCTGCATGTCATCCCTGCTTTGCATCCTGCACGCAGTGTTCGTGTCTGATTAAAACATGAGCTATCCAGGGCAGGACCCGTGCATTCGAGGCTGCCTTGCTTACTGGTGCTATTATAAATAATTAAGATAATTATCTGATGTGTTTATGACAACTGACTGCTTTGGGTCAGCTTCTCTGAGGACTCCTGTCATCAATGAAAACTCTGCAAATGGAGAGGTTTGCGGGCTCTGACGCCAAAGATAGATTACCTGGAAGCTTTCAGAGCTCTAAACAATGCACTCTACCTTTGCCTTTCCATACTGTACAGACTTAATCAGAAACTGTAATTTTATAGTGAGTAAATGGGTGAGAGACATCAACAGCATGAGAGACAGAGGCATTGTCTGCTGCAATGCCAAATCCCAGAATATTAAGAGTTTGCCAAAGGCATTTCAGAGATAGGTTTCCTATCTTCATCAATAATTTAAAACATTCCCAAGTCTCCTTGGAGACTTGGAGTAGCTCAGAGTAAGAGCTGAAGGCACGGATGTCAGAAGGCAGAGTAACTCCCAATTAGTCAGGTAGAGTGCTTTCTTGTTGACTCAGCTGGGGCAAGGGTGGCTATAAAATCCAGGCTTAAGTCCTCACAGATTCCTTAATAGTTTTTCTTCCTTAAATCTGTGGTAATTTGTAAAAGATGAGTGGGCAGTCCGGTCCCTAATCCACCAAGGTGCTCATTACTGCCACTGCACAAACACGTGGATGATTGTGTACGTTGGCTGATAGAGTTGCTAACACAAAATGGGTTGGGAATCGGCACCATATTGTGTGTGAATGAGACCCAGGAAGAAGCAGCAGCTTTTAAAAGCTGCTGGAAACTCTGGCATGACTGGGAGCGTTCTCAACCAAGGAGATTTTGTACTCTCCAAATAGGTGATTCATTTTCAAAAGCATCACCATTAGAACTGCTGTTTCTATGTGGAGTTTGGGGAGGTGATGGCATTTTATACCTTATTAGAACATTTTGGTGCAGCATGGAAAATTGCTTCTGGGCCTCTAAAACTGGGTCGCATGAATGAGTTATCCTGAATCAGCCAATTTGCAGCAACTCTGGCTGCGTCTATCTGGATGTGTCATAAAACTCTGGAGCGCTATTTTTGAGCATGCTAAACATGTTTATTTACCACACAGCTTATTGTGCACTAAACTTGTCCACATGGCAGGCAATTTTCTTGTGCTTAGACCACTGTTTGACCCAGCTGCCATGGAGGAGGCTATATTAAGTCCAGCTGATCAGGGCTGTCTCTGCAGTGGAACAGGAAATTAGTCTTTATAGTGATATGACTCTCTCAGCTTTTCTACACAGTTCACACAACTAATTTCCTATAATGTGCAGCTTTTCTTAATGTTCTTTTATTTTTGTGTGTGTACCGTTAATTTTATGTTGTGTTCCGTGTTCTGATATGCAAATCTGAAGCATGATGCTAATTTCAGCTTTACTTTTTTACTTTCTCCTGACACTGTTCCCTGCACCTGTTTATGCTTTAGTGCTTTTAACTGCAAGTGATTTCATCCAAAACATGCTGGTTCCTTGCACTTGGTTTGGAATCGTGTTTTGCTGCACATTTTAATCGCAGCTTTGCAGTGCTGGTCTGGCTCAGTGGCAGTCCTTTACTGTGAAGCTTTCCTTCTATGAAAAAACATGGATTTTTCAAAGCTGTCCTTTGTACTGTTGAGATCAGATTTAAATAGCTGGTTACTAAGAAAAAGTTGCAAGTGCCTTGAAGATTGAGGTTTAGAGGAGCTCTGAAGAGGTGTAGCTTGGGAGAGGATGAAGAGAATGGAATGGCAGTGAAGTGGGGATTTATTCCCCCTGTAGACTTGTGTTCCAGCACTGCCTTCAGTCATCATGCAGAGCTACAGATGATTTTGCCCAGGCCCTGAGTCCTGTCTCATTATGTCTTTATAACTTCAGATATCTGTGTAACCTCAGGAGTCTCATTCCAGCAGGAACAGATCTTCAGTGCTGCAACTCAGATTTTCAAGGAGTGGAGCATTTCTGTCAGTGGTGCAGGCTGTGATAGTCTAACATGTTGCTTGAGTTGCCTTTGTGGGCTGGTCCCTCCTAGCTCATGGCAAACAAAGGTATTCATGAGTCTCAGGTTGAAATCCTAGATGGTTGAGCTCTAGATCTTGGCACAGTTTTGTTAATATGACAATTTACTTGGTGGCAAAATACAGTCCCTTCATCCTGTATCCTTAAACTCTTGTGAAGCTTATGGGTTCCTTAGTGGATCCAAATTCTCATCTGTTTGCACTGCATTGAGTCTAAGGCACCTCTGCCAGGATTTTTTGCCTGGTCTCCCTTGGTGTAGAGTCCTAACATGCCTGTGCCTTGGGTTTTACTGATCAGGTGGCTAGAAAGCTGGTACTATGCTACTGGGCTGGTGACTTAATGCTGGAATTACTGGTAGCAGCAGTCTTGGAGTGCTTTTTCTGAGGATAACAAGGCTTTTTCAGACATAAAAAGCAGGAGAAATGCTTATTAGTTATGGGGAAGGTGAAAGGCTTAGAAAACTGATTAGTGTAGCAGTGTGGTCAGATTGAAATGAAAGCTCAGTGGCATAATCGTTAATTGGGTGCTTACTTACCTACTAATTTGAGCTTGGATGTCAGCAGTAGTGCACTTCATCTCAAACCAGAGGTCAGGCTTTAATGCTACATCATAAATTACGTAAAGGCACAACACTAACAATTAGATAATTATGGAGACCCATGCTGTTGCAATTTAACTGGGCAAGTTCAGGGCAATCATGACAGGAATAGTGCTTAACCCTGAATCTGCTGCCTTTCTTTCAACCTGACAGACAAATATATGTGGCCTAGGAGGTACCCAGCCGTCTGGCAGCCCACAGGTTAAAAGCATCTTCTCCTATTAGTCTGATTCATCAGATGGCCTGGGCGAACTCTGAGACAATATTGCAAAAACGTTGATTATGGTTCATAAAGAAAAACCTGTATTTTGGTGTATCAGAGATTCTGGGCAGGGCACTATTGTGAGGTTTTTATTTGTTTCTAAGCCAAGCCCTGTGTATGTGTTTGGCTTATTTGCCAAAAATAAGGTTGCCTGCAGGGATCCCTTTGCGTGCATCCCTGCTGCACAGGACAGACCCACAAAACCTCACATTTTCACTGCTCAAGTCATTCTGTTGCCCACAGTGTGGTGCTTGTATCTGCCTGGCTGTCAGGACTCCTTTCTGAGTCAGAAGCAGCACTGGAGAGCAGAGATGAGGCCACTGCAAAGAGTGGCTTGTCCCCAGCTGTGTTCCTGCTGTGACTGTCCTAGAAGGACTGTTACCCAGCTGCAGCCTCTGGTGACTCTTGCCCACTGGTTCTCAGAGCATTTGTTGTGGCTGGTCTTGATGGTCATGATGGCTTTAATGGGAAGAGCATTCAATCAATGCTGGACACTCAAAAATTCAATCTGCAGAAGAGATATTGAAGATCGGAGTGGAAGACATCAGTCTGGTGGATTGGAAAGTGATTGACAGTGGGATGAAATTAATAATGTGCTGCTCTTGGGTTGTTGGGCTGTGTGGGTCCAGGCACAAGCAACATTCCCTCATGTGGAGATATGTAATGAGCAGTGATCTCCACAGGGTGGGAGAAGCCTGCAAACTTTATTGGACCTAAGGCTAGGACTTCCTTTAGGGTTATCCTTTTACTTTTGTTCCTAGTCCTTTTGGCAATCAGGTAAATCACTCACACCATAACTTAAAGCCTCAGTGTTTACAGAGGTAATTGTTTGTGGTTTTTGTGGGGCTGGGTAAGCTGTGCACGAGAAAATAGAGAACTGCCCACCACTGGCATTTTGGCTGTGTGCTGGGTTTAGCAATCTCTTGTTTCAGCCTTGGTACGTAAAATTCCTTCAGGTGCTACTTTTTTTTTTTTTTAAAAAGTGCCAGGAAACCCTTATCTGTGGCTCACTGCTTTGAAAAATAACCTTATACCACTTACATCTGTGCTGCGATACAGCATGGTGAGGTAACAACACATCTGGTTACCTGCTATTAGGGCTTGAGTTATGGTACATTTTTTGTTTTAATTAGTCTGCAATAAACAAAAACTCAGGGGCTGTTCTGCTCTGGTAGTTCTCATTTTTCCTCCTGCCTTCCCTGCCCTTATAGGTTTATTAGTGTAGAAAAAGTGGCAGGTTGTTCTTGCAATGTCTAGACCACTGTGGTAGACCAAGCAGGAGGCTGCAGGCTTGGTTTGTCCACAATAGAGTGCTCGGGTGCTCTGGGTAGGTGCATGTTTCGTCTAATTTTGTAGCTGAAGGCTATCACTGTGCCCAAATTCACTATAGCAGCCCTGCAGGGCAGGCTGCAAGCAGGGTCTGAGCCAGGTTGTCCCTTTCTGGGATGTTCTATAAAGCATGGGGAGAGATGGACCTCTTTGCTTGGCTGCTGAGAACTGGTTACTAGGTTCATTCTAGAAGGGATTTTCTGGTCTATAGAAAGAGATGGTTCAGGGATACAGTGCTCCCTTCAAACTGTAAAATCAATCCCATTCTTTGGCTGCCATCCTTCCAGCACTGCCATGGGGAGAACTGTGGTAATGAGTGTTGGGAATGGCCTAGTGCTATGCAGGGTTATGCTAGGTCTGAATTGGGGTCTTCAAAAGCCTCTAATGAATTGGAAATGATCTCCAGTGCAGGGGATGTGCTGGAGCAGCCAGCCAGGCACATCAACAGTTTTAAGTCTCCTAATCACAGAACATTATGGGTTGGAAGGGATCTCAAAAGATCATCGCAGTCCAACACTGCAGTCTCTGTGGGTCTTTACTGCTGTGCTCATGGCATGAGCTGTTTTCCAAAGGGGCTGCTGTTTTGTGTCTGTAACAATCTGATTAGTGCTGTAGATAATGACATAGAAACACCAGTGATTTCTCCTGGCAGGCCTTACTAGCAAAAACCGTTTTATAAATAAACCCTCTTACAGGATTTGCAAAAGAAAACTCTACCCTTAAGACTGTGCGGACCGCACTGAGGGAACAGTGGTGTTAGTGCATGTAGCTCCTGCTCAGATCCCTTGTAGGTGCTTCACAGCTAACTTGAGGATGTGGCCTGCAGGTCCAGATCAGTTTTTGCCTGCACAGCCTCGGGTCAGAGACAAACACCTCCAGCCCTGGTAACTCCACTGCAGTATTTGCTCTTTCTCTTAGAGCTGTAGCTGCTGGGGAGAAGAGAAGGCACTAGAGTTGCAGTTATTTTAAAAAGTGTAGGTTTCTGGAACTGAGAAGGAGAGCTGAGAAGCATAAAGTAAATGTGCCCTCAAGGTTCAGGAAGCAGAAGGTGAATGAAAGGCACCTGCAGTGATTTCTTTTAGAAGGATCATTTGATGTTTGACCTTTTCATGTGGCTTCCTGACACTGGTGTCAGGACTTTTGCATCCCTGGGACTTTTGCTGCCATTCACAGAGCAAAGAGCAGAGGCTGGTGCTGTGGTTTGCTCATCTGGGCATGATCTCAAGCAAATGTGACAGTGAAATGCTGTGTCTGAAGTGTATCAAGTGTTTGTGCTGTGGGTTAAAGACACAGCATTGACAAAGCACTTAATGCTCATGGAGTTTGGTGCACCATAGCACTGGTTCCTGTTCTTGGGATTGATTCTGTAGCAGCCATTAGAAATCCTGGTCATGCTGTTGTTATAGCCTCTTCCTCTCACTACCTCCCAAACTAGGAAATATCCCTGTAAAATAAAAACTTAATTTTTGTCAGTCTCTTTGCCTTCAAAATCTCCACCCTAGTGTCTTGAATACCGATTACCTTGGGATTCATTGCTAGCAGACTGGGGAAATGGGTTGAGCTAAAGAAGACCTGAACTGTACAGCTGGCCAAGTAAATCGTGTAATCTTTGCACATTGGGAACAAAGCTACAGGTCCAATTTATTCAATACCTGCAAAGACCTGAAAGCAGCAGCTTGTTCCTTGCTCATCCCTTATGTCTCTGGGTTATGTTTCGGCATCGATAGTGCAGGAGATCACCAGCTCTTCGGGAGTTCAGCAGCCTCTGCACACAAAGAAAGGAGAGAAAAAATAGTGACAGTTTTGCTGTGAACACTTTTGCTTGCATCGGTGGTTTGTTATTCACATGTACAGCAGGGCTTGGGTAGAAAGTAAAGACCTTTTGGGATCCTTTCTCTGGAGAAAAGTTACAGCTCCACGAGTCTCTCTAGAGCTTGAAGTGTTGAAATAAGGTCATGGAGTGAGCAGTGGTGTGGCCAGATGGTTGAGTCCTCTGTCACCGGGGAGGATTTATGTGAGGTGAGAATATCTCGGTGAGACCTGCAAATGACCTGGATAAACCTAGGGGTAAGAGACAAATTCTTCCTCTCCTCTTGCATGGACAAGACAACTGCAGCTGTTTCACATCCTATGCCAGGGAATTTGGCTGGGGAGTCAAACCTTTCCCTGAATATTGGAAAGAGATGCCAAAACCTAAGTTTTGTTCCCTATCACTTGACAGGGTAAAAGTCTTTTTATTCACTGAGGCTGGCTTTGCCTCACTGTGCTCTGTTTTATAGTGGCAGTGCAACATTTCTTCCCTGTGCCTAGTGCCTGATGCCACCCATGTAGATGGAGCTGGAGACTGGATTCCAGAGGAATCCCTTGTGTGTGTCCCTGATAGGACGTGTGGTAACTCTTGTTAGTGCCCTGCATTACCACCTCTCCCATGTTACAGGATCAGTTCCTGGGTCTCTGCAGAGCCTCATGCAGTGTCCCAGAACAGTGTTTAAGGTCAGGGTGCTGGTCCAATGTATTTACATAAAGTCTAGATACTGTTGAAGAGTCATATACTTGATATAAAGCTCTGTTTGATCTGAAGGTCATTGCTTTTCTTTGGACTTTGTTTACAGTCAAGTCTGAAACTGTCTTTGCCTTTGCAAAGGTGAAAGTAATGGTTTTTGCAGAACCCAATTCTGACTTGTGCGTAAAGCAGAGATGTACCTCTGTACAGCAGTCCTTGGCTTAGATGTGCATTGATTTCTATTTTTTTTCCCCAAGTGAGCTTCTGGTAAGCAAACCCCATGACACCATTAACTGAGTCTCCCCAGAATACAGGTGCAATGCTGCATGTGCTGAAATCCGTTATGTTTAGGGATTGTGGCACTGTGCAATCTTTTCCACAGTTGCAATCAGTAACAGGGTGATAATTTGAAACAGGATGTTGGTAGAAGCCAGAGGTGCCCAACTGCAGTAACTGTGAAGGACGAATTCTGTGTATTTGTGATACAACTGCTTTTGAATCAAAAGCTTCTGACTGGCCTGCCCAGGCTGGGACTCGAAGTCAAGCAGCAGCATCTGGGACTTGATTTCACTTCTCAGTGTGTGTGGGGGGGAAAAACCCCTGAAGAATTCCTATTGCATTAACATTTATTTGTGATACAAATGGCTAAACGATTCGGCAAATGGAATCTTTACAGCTGAGAGATTGAGTAACAAGGGAAAGAAAATGTCAGTGCAAGTTAAAGCAAATTTAATAAAGCAAATAAATACAGTACACTGAAATATAATCTTAACGCTCTGACTGCAACTAACCGAAGCCAGGAAATTCTCAGCTAAGTGTTCCCTCAGCCCTCCTAAATCAACCCATTTTGCTTAGGCATTGTTGCACATAACCGCCTTTATGAGATGGCCCCAAAACACTGATGATAGTATGAACACTAAGATACTTACTTCGTCAGCTTGTGTTTGGGTCTGTGGGTGATGGATGTCTCAGTCCTGGTTCTGCAAACCTTTGAAATATCAGCTGAACTTGAAGTATATGCCCACACAGTCTGCAGGATCAAGGTCACAGGACAAGTGCAATCTGTAAGGTGGTACTGAAGACACAGCAGTATTACTGAGGTCCTTTTGCAGATATTCTAATGCTGCTTTTCACAGATACTGAAGAATTGATCTGCATGAAATCATTAAGGAACCATCATTTGCCAGATGAGAGACTGAGGTCCTGGGAGATTAAGTGATTTACCAGCAGACTCATAAGGTGTGAGCTGCAGTACCAAGACTTGAACATACCCTCTCATTGCCCCCATTCAGCATTTTCTCCCTGAGTTGTCCCCACTCATGGAGTGAAACAGATTGAAAGGTTTAAAATTTGGGGAATGTGATCTGCCCTGCAGGGGCATTGTAAGTCAGTGGATTTTAACTAGAGCTGAGAGGGAGTTTGCTGTGTCCAGCTGTGGGTTAGGATTTGGTTTGGGGGACTGAGGGCCCTAGAATTAAAATTGCTTGAAGTCCTACTTGTATCAAAGATGAAGGGTGGTCAGGATTGAGCTGCTGCACCCACCTGCAGTGGAGCTGAGAGAGAACTTTGAGATAGGTGATGAGCATTCTAAGTAGCATGGTTAACGCGGTAGCAATTTTTTATCCCTTAAAGAAATGAAACTCTAGCCCTGAAAAAGGATGCTTCTTCCATCTTCATCTTTCACTGTAAACCTGGTCTTTAAAATACCCTTGGAGTTAGGATTTTTCATTCTTACATAAAAATGAATTCTTTCTCACATAAGTAATCCTGTGAAAACCTTCAGTCTGCTTGAAGTTTTAGGTCTGCAAGTCTTTTGGGTGAGATAATACAAGCAACAGTTTGTGCCAAGTGCTTGTGCTTTTGTTCCCCCGCCTTTGAGGAGTTAGACCAACCAAAGTTGAACCTCCTGATACTGTTCCAGTTGAATAGGAAAACACTGACATCAGCCAAATATATGCCTTGGTTATTCTTCTCAGTTGTGTTCAGAAAATGCACCTAATATTTGTTTTCCAGAAGCAGAGCAGAAACAAACAGATTTGCCTTGTTGCTGGATTCTGTGTCCAAGAAGCTTTGACCTGCCTCTGCCTCTGGAGTCCTCATTGCTAGTCCTGACCATCTCTTTATTGAAGAGCCTTCACAGCCCATATCCATCCTGCTTATCACTCTTACTCAGTATTGACAAATCTGTGCCCACTTCTGACAGGCTGCAACTAATTGATTCTCTACCAGTGAAGTTTTCCAGCAAACACTTTTGCAGTATCTGGCCTTATGAGTTCCCCACGGACTCGGGGAAAGGCAGTGAATATCTTCAAAAGTTTCTGGTTTTGTAATATTTGAACTGTATTTCCTCTCTTGCTTTCCCACATAAAGGTTGTTGGAGATCAGGAATTTTCAGGGATTTTTGCTTTTTCCCCCTGTGTTTTCATTTGTTGCCATGTTGTAGGTGTAGCCTGGCCTCACTTTTAACACCTCACCAGTGGCCCATGCTGTCTGTGGTTGACTGCTCTGGAAAGGCTCCGAGTGCTCCTTCTGCTCATCTTTAGCAACCCAATGATTTAATGAGGATGTGGCTACCATGCCGAAAGGGCTAGATGGAAAGATAAATATCAGCACACTTCTAGGTTAAAGGACGATGGTTTGTTTCTGCAGTCTGAGGGTAGGAAGCTGTTGTCTTTCTTAAAATCCTATTTATTTGCTGTAGTAATTCAGGGCCTGACTTAGCTTTTCCCTTTTTGTGACTACTGGGCTGGGCCAAATAACAGTGTAGCCCAAGCTGTCAGTCATTTAAGTAATCATTATTAACCCCCCACTGATGCTTTTCCACATGAAAGTAGGAGTCTCTCTGGCACCCTTCATACTTTTCTTTAAAAGATGGGAGGTGGAATGACAAAGTTCTTAATTAGCTGAGCTGGTGTTGGAAAACTCAGTGTCAGATTTCCAGGTCAGTGTTTGATGGAGGAATGATAGGGGGAAGTGATGCATCGACACTGATTAAAGAGCAGTGATGAAGCAAGATAAAATTGACATTTAATTCTTCCCAGCTAAAGTAATGTGACTGACAGTACTTAAAGGTGAACAGTCTTATTTCTCAAATCAACAATGCAACCTGTAAAAACATCCGTCACAGCCATCTTTTCTTAATTACTAACATCTAATTAGCCCCAAATCACTGTAGCGTGCTGATTAAAATAAAAGGTGCCTGCCACTCTGTCTATTTTGGGTTTATCTGAGAAGGGCAAAGGACATAAAATTAACTAGCACTTCCAGTCGTTTCATCTGGAAACCTCAGCTCTTCTCTCTATCCTCAATTCTTTGAACAGAACTGTAATCCTTGATGAGACTTCTTTTTCAAAGATGCTGACCAGGGACAGCTCACTGGAAGCACTGAGAACCCTCTAGAGGGGTGTGGGAACACTGCAAAAAGTCAAGCTACTGCCTTTTCTGCTAATGGGGGGACAATTAATATTTTATAGGACTAACCTTGTTATTGTTTTGGTTTTTAATGCAGTGCATTTTTGAGCTCCTTTAAACTACCAATGTAATATTGCCTCACTTCAGTAAAAGCGCAACCCAGACGTCTTCCTTCAGCTTGACAAAAGGCTTTTGATGATCATTTCCCACCCCTTAGCTTTTTTTCCTTGCAAGAAACAAAAGAAGTAACAAATACAAATCCCTCAATCCCTTATTTTCTCCAAGGGGTCCGGGGTGCAGCTGATTACTCCATGAATACGTTTGCATTGCAGAAAAGGGTGTTCAACACTTGAACTAGCAGTTAATGCTCATTTTCGAGCTCTGATTGAACTGAAATACTGCTTGTTGCACCAAGGTGACGAAGACAGCAGATAAGATCCCAGAGAAGTGGCATCCTTTTATCAGTAGATGGTAGTATAACAACATGGAAGGAGTGCGGCTGCTCTAAGGTTGTCCCAAGATCCGAGCTGTTAACTCGGATCTGAAGTGAAAAACAAGACAAAGCGAGGCAGAGAGGAAGTTTAGACCCCTGTTAGCTTGTACTTTTTAACAAATAGCAGTTTGCCGCAGAGGGAATTAATGTATGTTTTTATTCATGATTTTTGCATGGTTTATCTGGAGCAGCCTGAATAATTGATTATTTTTCTTCTCTGGCAGTGCAGAAAAATATTACAATAAATATGGGGTGGGTTTTTTGAAGCAAAATAGGGAAAAAGCAAGGGAATCAAACTGTGAAAGGGAGGGAGCAGACTCTTTTGTGTCAAAATAAATGTTTTGTTTCTCTCCAAAACAACTGGTTTGTTCCATAAATGCTTTGCTTCTAAGGATGTTTTGAATCATTTAACATAAAATTGCCAAACAAAACAGTTGTAGTTCAGTTCTAGCTTGTACATATCAAAATAATGAGTTTTAAACATCGTTTCCTTTTCAATCCCAAAGGCAAAGAGTTTGGTGGAAGTGGAACAAGCTTCCCAGAAGGTGGGCACTGAGAAACCTGAAATTATTGTGAGAATGTTTTAGCCAAGGCAATGGCCATCCAGGCTCTTGGTTTGGCCATGAATTTCCAGCTATGAAACACAAATAAACTAGAGTAAACCTGTGGAGGGGCCTCAGCCCATCTTTGTGAAGCCTTTATTTATGGTTTGGTTTTCCTTATTTTTAATTAAAAGCAGACTTTTTCCTGTATGTGAACTCAAGGATCCCGGAGCCTGGATTCACAGTGTAAATGCACTTAGGCTAAAGAGATCTGTATTGATTTGTGTTGGAAGAGGATCTAGCCCAGTAGGCGCAAACTCTGCTTTTCAGTGTAGTGTTGAATTTGTGTGGCAAACCTTATGCTTTGGGAGTAAAATCAGGACTTCAATAGCAAAAAAGAGTTTTGCAGAGACAATGGCACGCGCTGCTTTCTATCTCCAAGTCTTTGTAGCAAAAAGCACTGTTGTGGTAATGTTGAAGATAAAGGCCTTTCTGGTTGCATCTGTATCCTCATCCAAACCCTCCTTGATGTATTTGGTGGTTGACAAATGGCAGCTTTTCTTTATGAATTTCTAAAACTTTCAGATTTCAAGCATATTCTGACTTGGTCTGTAGGTCATTAAATAAATGAGGCTATTTTTCTCTACCAACATTTTTTCTCTGTTAAAATAGGTATCTCCAGTATCTTTTTAGAAGAATTTATGTTCACTCTAATAACTGTTCCCATGTATTAAAATTTATTCAACAATGCAGATGTGTGATTAACAGGCTGCCCGGGGGTTGTGGAGTCTCCTTCTCTGGGGACATTTAAAACCCACCTGGATATGTTCCTGTGTGACTTGGTCTAGGTGATCCTCCTGTGGCAGGGGGATTGGATTGGATGATCTTTTGAGGTCCCTTCCAATCCCTTATGATTCTATGAACCACTAACAGCATATCTACCAGCAGGAAGGGTTCATCACAAGAAGTCTGAGTTATGAGTTCTCAGATTGCTTTATTGTGTGCTTTTGCAATTGAAAGTGAGGTTAGAACCTTTGGGGCTGCAGGATCAGAGGTCATAGAAAAACAAGAGCTAGAAAAGGCTGTTTTCTCACCAAGTCATGGGATCTGGGCAGCCACCTCAGCCCTGCTTCCTTACTGGGTGCCCTTGGCTGCTGGCAGGGAAGTTGACTTTCTGTAGAGGACTGAGAATTAGTAGTCACATTAAACCTGCAACTTTTTATGTTTATGCAGTGGGGCCAGTAGTCTGATGGTGCACAGGGCTGGGATGCCATGGTTAAAAGATCAGGGTAGGTGGTGGTTCTCCAGTGACAGGATGGCTCTTCATGGCAAACCTGGACTTCCAAAGGGTTCTTTACCCTCAGCTGCTTGGAGGGTTGAGGTCAGTGTGTGTGTGTATGTATGTATATCCCATATTTTCATTCCTAGTGTCCCTGACAGAATCTCAGTGAGGAAAGCTGTGTGTCAGCTCTTACTGCTTTTATTTTGCTGAATTGTCTCTTATGTCCTCTCAGTCGTGCTGCCTTTTTAGTGGCTGTACAGAGGGTTTGTTGCCGGACATGTGATGTGATTGCAAGAGCTGTGGCAACCTGGAGGAGGAAACAGGACAGGTCTTTCACCAGCAGCATCTTTCTCCATGTCCGAGAGGGTCTGTTCTGAGTTTTGTGTAGGGTTGCTGGCCTTGGGTGCGAGTCCTGCAAAGCCATTTGATGGTAGTGCAGCAGCTATGGGCCTGCCTGCATTGCTGTTAGCGATGCACAAGTGCTGCTCAGGGTGGCCTCTGCTACACAGCGAATGAGCAAGCTTTGCACTTGAGGCTGCACATGACAAAGTCTATTAAAGTGCAGATATGTTCAGAGCGGGTGGAAAGGGAGTAGGATACATGAAGGCATTTCAGAATTATCAGAGTGCATTAAAAAAGTCATTGCCTGGTTCATGCAGTACTCTCACGGGGATGTGCAGGATGTGTACATGATGCAGGAACAGCACAGCTCACGCTGCCAGTGCCATTCTAGCAACTTTTCCTGTGGCACAGCTACAAGAAACTTCCTCTTTGTACTTTTTCATGTACAGGTACAACACACAGGTCAAAGGCTTTGCTGGCACCTCTGAACAAGTGTACTGGCACCTATTAGGTTAATAATTTTTTGAATGAATTTTGATATTTATATCCTAAATATTTTTTTAAAAGTCAGCTTAAAACTATTCTGTTAAACAAAAGCAGAGTGAGCTGGCTGCCAGAGACAAACTGACAGCTTACCCTGACTGGATGTACATTTGTGTTATTGTATGTGCTGAGACAGGAGGTGACACCCGAACCCCAGGCTTACCTTGGTAGAGATGCATGTGGTACTTAAAGGAGAACCCCAAGAGATGGATGAAGGTCTTGTCTGAGTGGCAACTTTCCTGGGTGGAGAGATTAGTCCTATGCAGAAAACTCAATTGAAGGAAAAGACTCTCAGTAATTTTAGGTGGCTTTAATTAAAGTGAGAGTGGTGCTACATGCCCAAGCCCCTGTTGTTTAGATCCAGTGCCAGAAGGCCAAAACATAAACAAGGAGCATCTTGTGCTAATGGTTCCTTGGCAGGAACTTCACTGTTCCTTTCCAAAGAGCAAATGCGTGTGTGTGTGCACATCTGGGACTGACACTAACACAGCTTGGTGAACCTGTGCTGTGAAACCACACTGTGGTAGGAATCATGATGACTACTTGCAGGACCTCAGGTGGAGATGCAATAAATCCTGTTTTTCCTTCAGATAGGAGGACCTTCAGATGACAGAATGGCTAAACCAATTTGATTTTGTTGTTTCTATTCCAATAAAACAAACAACCCAGTCTCATGGAAGATGAACTCTACCTGAGGAGGTAGATGGAAGGTGTATGCTCCTCTGGATATGCCTGACAGGAGAGGGCCCAAGTTTTGCGATTGAGGCTGCAGAAGGTGTTTTACAGTGGCACATAAGGGCTTGCTCATCTCCAGGGAAGCTGGACTTTGTGAACAAGGTGCCAGGGCAGCTACACTGTGCTGTCAATACATAAAAAGCCAGTTCCCAGCAGGGGGTGGATGGTTGTAAAATACCTTCTGAGGCATAATACCTCCACAGGCTTTTCTGCGCAGAGCAGGTTGAGAACAGTGGGATCGTCTCAGCAGGTGGACCCTGTGCTTAGGTGTTAAAGTCTCAAAGCCAGCTTTCTGGATAACTTAACAAAAGGTACTGTTTGAGTGCTTTGGCGACAGGTGAGCATAAGTGCAGGCTTTTACAGCAGAGAGGTCAGGAACAATAAAAACAATCAGAGTAAAGGACACCATGGAGGAGGGAGAGTAGATGAGAGAGCATACAGACCCTCCACAGCCAATGTGAAGGAACTGGAGATTGTTGTGGTTATAGCCATCTCACCTCAGGTCAAATATTTCTCAATGGGTCTGGGGAAAGTCACAGAAGAGAAAACACAAGGAAAGGAGTAAGTCTGGGATGACTGAGCTTTTAGTCAGCTGGCTGCTTGTTGTCCTGGCTAGAGGAAAAAGGAGACATGCATGTCAGGAAGCCCTGTGAATAGGCAGATTCCAGGCCTGATGAGGTGGGACCTGGCTTTGACAGCACATTTATTGAGAAGAGGGCTCCTGTTTTTCATTTGTGCAGCTGTAGATCAGAGCCCTTGAGTGATTTGGCTCTTGCAAAGAGAGAGGATGCTGAAACTCAATAGGAGTTTCCATTTCCTTCACTTCTGAGCTCCTGCCGCTAAGGAGGTTGCATAGTGACTCTGTTGCTCTTACTGACTGCAGTAATAAATAAAAAGAGATTGCCCAGGTGTATCTAGAGCCAAACTTTAATCTGCAAACTGCATGTTTGATACTGGCATCGTTATTCACTTGCACAGAGCTTAGACAAAGATGAGGAGTGGTTCAAATCCAGGGCAAAATTCCTGTCATGCAGGTGGATGCTGCAAAACAGGACTGACTTGTGTATATGCTGTGTTCAGTAACAGTCAGTCGGGGTTGAAAGCATTTCTCAGGCTTCTCTGCCTCACTGAAGGTATGATTAAGAGCATAAAGCTCTCTGTGTAGACAGAATTGTTTAACATTGCTTTTAAATACAGTCAAGTTGGTAATTTTCTTTGTAATGTTTCCAGCTGTTTCTGCGCAAGTCACCTCTGGAGAGCATTTCTGTGCTCTCAGAAGCAGGAGTTAAGTTATATTGCTGAACTAGCTGTATTGAACTAAATGGTTGCTTTTTGCATCGTAAAGGCTACCAGTTTTTACTAGAACAGAAAAGTAAGGTATGCTCAGGGCATCTGGCATTTTCACAGCTGTCATTCTTAAATCTTTGATGGTTTGGGTGGCACTTTATACAGACTTTGCTCAGAAAATCAAGCAACTATTATTTTAGTGCTGTTCATCAATAATTTGCACCTGACAACATTAATAAAATATCAAGTATGACAAGACTTACCTCAAGTGTTGTTCTCCCTGCAGTCATCTGTCCCCGCTTACTGTGGTAGCCCTTAACTCCAGGTGCAGGGTCCTTTCCATTTGAGGTGGGATTCCTCTTCTGGTAGGCTTCTACAGTACGAACAGTTATTGTATCTGGTCTTCTGAGAGAAAAAGACACTTCTGCAGCATGATTTATCTCCCCTGAAAATAGATGCTTAAAGGAATGAGATGAATAACATTCTAGGAGAGCTTGTTTTGGTCTTGCCGACTACCTCAGATGTAGCATTCACAGTGTCTAAATATAGATGTGATGAATTTGATCCCTGGTGTTAGATCTGATGTAAAAGACTGTTACAGTAGATGGAAATACTCTCATGTAGGTGTAGTTATATAGTGCATTGATCTTCTTCCTGATCCCTTACTGTGCATTTTAATTTGAGCCAATGCTGTCTCCTGTTTCAAGAGGTGGAGAGAAAACACAGTCAATTACACCTTGAGAGCCACAAAGCTCTTTCAGTGATCCAAACTGACTGGGAAGTTACAGTTGACACACATTCCATTAAAAAAATAGTAGGGAGCATGCATCCCTATAAAATAATGATGGGCAGAATAAACTGTCTGAAAGTCTCTCACCTAGTCCATACCATTTAATCATGAAACCGTGAGTGGAACTGGCCTAACATTTACAAAGGGAGAACTGACACAATGCATATTTGAACACCATGAGAAATAGCATCACCAGGGACAGAGAGTGAGTTTAGTTAATAATGAATGGCACATCCTATAAAATACCATTACACAGTGTTCAAGGCCCAAGAATGATGACATAATTATTAGGAGACTGGGAGATTAAGATATAATTTAAAAAAACATGACAGGGGAGGGTGTAATTGGGGAGACAAAATACACAGGAAGTTTGTAATTTACATGTCAAAATACCTTTTTCATGTTTTGATTGGATTGGACGCCGCCTTTCCACTTCATTTATCTTGGCTTCAATTAGAGGCAGGAGAAATGACATCTCATGTTCATATTCTTGACACACACTGCTCATAGACACTTTCTAATTCTAACAGACAGTGAGGGGAAAAGGGAAACTCGATTCTGCCTCCGTCATGGACTTCTTAGTTAACCCCTAATTTGTTTCTAAATGAGGCTGTCACTGTGGTTCAAATGAATATGTGCTTAGGAATCGGGGTGTGCATTTGGGTATTAGCTTGTAGGCAGGGCTTTGGATGTTGCATGGCTGTTTGTACCCAAAAGCTGCTTAGCTGGGGAGAAAAAACAAGCTCAGAACATTTTACACCCCCCCCCCCCAGAAGAACTTTCCTGTGTGAATGGTGTGGACTTTTTTATCAGACCGGCCATATTCTCAGCGCGCTTGTAATCACACAGAGCCATCTCCAAAGCCGAGGATGTGAGTTGTGATTTTCCCCTTTGGCAGAATTTTTGCTCTTTTTATTTTCTGTCTGTCTCTTTTATCTGGTGTCACCATATGTTTCCCATCGAGCTCTGAAGTCTGCTTCCTTTTTTTTTCCAGGAACCGTGCTCTGTTTTACACCCATGCCTGCCCAAACACATACACTAGAAATGTCAAAGGTGTGCTTGAGATAAAGCCATGCATTTCATCAGGACTGAACTATCTGCTCACCTGAAGGCATGTCTTGAAGTCTCTCCTCTTTTGGCAACTATGATTACCCTTTTAATTCTTCTTTTGCTTCATCTGAGAATCTGAGTTTCTAGATTATTCCAAAGGCTGTTGATTTTCAGTCTCTTCCCTTTGCAGACAGGAGTGTGCAGTTTCAGGGCATAAGTCTGCCTTTTTGTAGGACTTCTGGCCTCTAAAATTGGGGGACTTTTAAAGCATCCTGAAGCGTCCAGCTGCAAACATAGGCACTCAAAATCATCAGTCACTTTGGAAATCATGGGAAGCCAGTTTCAGGCTTATCAGTAACTCTATTCATTGAATTTCCTTACAAAGCAAAATTGCTCCTGGAAATGCTAATCAGGAAATATCAGAGCACTAGTAGTCCTTGAGAGATCTCCTCTGAGAGGGTCTTTGACTCACCAGAAAGAGAGAAATCAGAGCAGTTGTATGAGGTCTCTGCGTATTCTGTGTGTGTCCTGAACTCTATTGGAAACCCCAGAGGTGACGTGAAGCTGGGTAAGGTGGGCAGTCTGCTCTTGCTAATGCTGTTGCATTCTTGATATTTAAGTGACCTGTAGCTGTACTGGGATTATTGACTATAAAACTCCCTCTAATACTGCAGGAGCTGCAAAGGGGGGAAAAAAAACCCCAAAGAAAACAAATGTTTAGATAGATGACTTCAGAAATACAGTTTGGGTCAGACTAATCATTCACTCAGCCTGGATGTGTTCACTGCCCCCAGAGTTGTCCTGGAGGAGTGTGTGTCTCTGGGCATCTTCTGCAGCCCTTTCCCTTCATACATCTCCAGCATCTGTAGTCATTGGATTAAGGATGTTGGGGGGTACATTCCTCCCTACCCCTTTCACAGACCTGTTCATGAATTTCTCTAATCCCCTTAAACTCTGCAGATACTGTCTGCCTCCACAGCCTCCTGTGGCAGCAAGTTCCAGTAGTTCACTAATGCTGCTTCATACAGTTTTGCAAACTGCTTTTCAGCAGAGCAGCTTTGTGAAGTTTAGTAGCTGCATCTAGAAGGGCTGCACTGGATGTCCTTGGAGTAAAATACTGTGAAGCTTTTAGATGTAGAGTAGTAAGAGTCAGAGAGAGATCCTAGTCCTCTGCAGCCTCCACATGCGTTACATGTCTAGTGTAAACTCCAAACTCTGTAAGGAGCCAGCAGGGCTGTATGTAGTTACAGAGGTACGTATTTTCTACTTGAACACCTCTCTAAAACTTTTTCCTGGAAGAGCTGTGCCCCCAGCAGTGAGTGTGCTGTACCATAAAGTAATTAAATAAGAAATAATAATAGTAAAACCACCCTGAAATAACTTTGGCTACAGGTAGAGCTTGCACATGCTAAAGGGAGATGTCTCAGGTGCTTCACAGCTTGACAGACACTGTGGCAGGTTATGGATTTCACATGAACAGTATTCAGATAATTCATGAATGTATGAGTGGGTAGGCAGCAGGAAAAGGAGTGCAACTGAGGAAATACCTCATAGGTTAGCCAAGGCACATTTTTGTAACTCATATTAGCTAAGTTGAGCAAACTCTGAACAATTTCACTCACTCCACTAATTTTGTATTTATTTTACACCAAGATTCTGGATTTATGGAATATGTTCATTTATAGCTGTGTCATGGGTCAGTCTCTGTATTTAGTTCTCACTGTGGCCGTCTGAAGGTATCTGAGCAGTATAAGGACAAGGGGCAACAGATGGAAGCTGGAACATAGAAGGTTCCACATCAATATGAGAAGGACCTTCTTCACAGTGAGGGTGACAGAGCACTGGGATGGACTGCCCAAGGAGGTTGTGGAATCTCCTTCTCTGGAGATGTTTAAAAACCCGCCTGGACATGTTCTTATGCAGGTTGGTCTAGGTGATCCTGCTGTGGCAGAGGGATTGGACTAGATGATCTTTCAAGGTCTCTTCCAATCCCTAATGTTCTGTGATTTTGTGATATAGAGTCTTCAGGTATCTGTGCAGCTGCACAACTTCTACATATTAGCAACCTCTGTGCTGCTGGGCAATACCTGGAATCACCCAAGACAAAAACTGCCAGTTCATGAGTTATTCACGTGCAATCCATCCTATCTCTGCTTAGCACTAACATGTACAACAAACCCAGTGCCAGAACTTACTGTGGTTTATTTAGTTTTTTCCTGTATTCCGTTTGGTGGTAGTTAAGAGAAAAGCACAACCATGTGGTGACTGCTCTAATAAGGATGACACAGTACGCTGGCCACGGACTGTCCTCAGGGACCCAGAGTTTACTGTGAAGGGGCTTCTGGCAGCAAAAATGACATTTGCCACTGCATTGCTCGACCTGCTTTGAGCAGGGATAGGCTGATCATCTGCAAAAAACCCCGGACTGGCTAAAAGAAAGAACAACAGCAATCTCTGTGTCTTTGTTTCAGTATTCATCATGAACAAGGACAAAACAGGAAACACGGGCCAAGGGCCTTAATGGAATGCTGTGGCACCCCAAAGACTCGGGCTAGCGCATGCTGCATACATCATTAAGCCACTGGCAACAGCAGGCTGCAGCCCTGCCCAAATTTCAATTCTTACACTTCAAATAGTCTCAGCTCTCACCAGACAAATGAATATTTAATGCACAAGTGCACGCTGTAATATTCCCAACTGTGCAATGTCATATTAACAGCTATTTCATAAACCAACAAGGCCCATTCAATTGGTGACCGTTTGGACTATAACACGCCATAAAAGCAGCCGTGTAAACACAATGAAGATACATGGTTATGGGTCTGTCCCTGAAGCAACTGCAACAGTGGCAGTGCAAAAAGTCTGCTTGAAGTTCCAGCAAGCCTGATCAGAACGGTAAAAGGAGCCTTGAAGCAAATTCCTTCTTGGAGCTGCAGTTTGGTTATTAGAGCAAAGCCAATCTTATGCAGAAGAATGTGTAGTTTTTAATAAGCTTGACTGAATCCATGCAAATACGCAATACTATCTAACTTACCTTAACTTGTGCTTCTCCGTGGAGGTGTCTGTGCGGTTCCCCCTGTTTCTGTGCCAGTTTGCAAGGGCTACATGATTCATGGGTGTTTAATTGGGGCACAGTGAAGTGGGAAGGCAACTTCACTCCTGTCTTTAGGAAGCCAGTGGTACCTTCATCTGCTGCTTCTAATACTCACAGTTTAAAAAACGTACCAGTTAAACTGGAGTGAATGCAGAAAAGAGCTGCTTAGAGTAATACAAGGGCTGGGGAAAATGCTTTGCTGTGAGATACTCCCAGTCTTTTTAGCTTATCTAACAGAGGACTGAGAGATGAGTTGTCTTCAGTGTTAACGGCCTCCACAGCAGGAAAATTCTAGTTTGTAAGAGGTTCTTTAATCTATCGGTGAAATTATAGGAAAAACTAGTGTTTGGATGCTGAAGAGAACTAACTCAAACATATCTTTATCTCCATGAGGGTAAATAAGCAATGGCAAGGTAAGGGTAATGGTGAATGGGTTGTGTTTTTCTCATCTCCATACCAAGACAAGATTTTCTGAAAAACATACTTATTCCTTGATGCTTCATTGTTAGGTGTGGAAGAGAGGGGCCCTGTGCATTAGACAGACCTAACCAGTCATTCTGTTCTTTCATAGTCCAGGCTTTCAAGTGAGTTAGACCTGAGTTCACAGAAGAATGTGGGGTTTAAAACACACTTGAAGACTTTGACCTAAGTAATTAAAGTCTGTTTTTTAATATTATTAAGCAAACAGTGCCACATGGAGTAGTTGCAGATGAACGAGTTAGTTTTCATTTTAGAAGCTAAAAGGAAGTGGTCTGAAATTAGGTAGACTAGCAGGGTGAAACACTGGACCATGACAAAATGTGATGTTAAAAGTGATATGTGATGTAAAAAACACAGCAGCTGAGAGATCTGATCACAGAATCACAGAATGCTAGGGATTGGAAGGGACCTCAAAAGATCATCTAGTCCAATCCCTCTGCCACAGCAGGATCACCTAGATCAAGTCACACAGGAACATGTCCATGTGGATTTTAAACATCTCTAGAGAAGAAGACTCCACAACCTCCTTGGGCAGCCCCTTCCAGTGCTCTGTCACCCTCACTGTGAAGAAGTTCCTTCTCATGTTGATGTGGAATGTCCTATGCTCTACCTTACATCCATTGCCCTTTGTCCTATCCCTAGATGACACTGAGCAGAGGCTGGCTCCATCCTCCTGACATCCAAACTTTCCATATTTAGAAACATTGATGGGATTACCCCTCAGTCTCCTTTTTTTTCCAAGCCCAAGAGACCCAGCTCCCTCAGCCTTTCCTCATCAAGTAGATGTTCTACTCCCTTCGTCATCTTTGTGGCTCTGCACTGAACTCTCTCAAGCAGTTCTTTGTCCTGGAACTGAAGGCCCCAGAACTGGACACAATATACCAGTTGTGGTCCCATCAGGGCAGATGGTCATAGGCAGTACTAGAAATGGGTCCCGGACCAGCCAGTCCTGATTTCCAGAGGTCCCTTTCGATGCCTACCGTTCTGTGATTCTGTGAAAGCAACCAGGTTTGTTCCAGCATCATCATGCTAACCTTTCGGGGTCCCTATTAACACAGTCATGAATGAATGCTGGGCAAACAGGACATCACAGGCACCTTGATTTTTATCAGCTTCTAAACAGGAATAACCCTCAAACCATGTGATTGTATAAAACTTTTGCATTCAAACTGGTGACTTTGCTGTAGACTGCGTGGGCATTTCAGTACCTGGGCAGTTACTACACCTTTGCAAGTATTTCTCTGTGATGCTCTGGTGCTCTTGATTCCCTTATTTTGCACTTGCTGAATGAGGCGCAAGCAAGAACTTGGAGGCCTGTCTGTGCATGCGCTTTAATAGAAGACCGTGTATCATCTTTCTAATGAGCAAGGGGGGAAGAAAGGTTGTCTGAACTGCACTTGAGCATTACATTGCCATGTGTTGTTATGCCTGACACTGAATTTTAACATCCTTTGAAATGTAATTCCCTTTTCTTTATAGTTTTGGGGGCTTTGTGGGGTTTTTAATTCAAATTTCCCACCCCAAAACCAAAACAAGTTTCTGGTGAAGCAGCAGACTAACAAAAAGGGCTCTAAAAAGCTTCCTTAAATATTCTCCTTTGTCTAAATAAGTATTTTTAAACGTGCAGGGGCTCAGTCTGTGGTTTACTACATTAATGTTGGTTCTGGAGGTAGGAACAACCTGTTGATAAGGTGACTTGCAAGTGACAGATTGTAGTCAAATGTGACTCAGGGCAGAAGTGACCAAAAGCCGGTGAAGTGTGATGTCTAATCTGAAGTGACCTGTTTGTCTCATTGGAAGTCTGAGAAGTTATTCAAATCAGAAAAACCGGCGCTGCAGATGGTACCAACTGTCACTCCTTGTTGGCAATCACATTAGAGAGGGCAAGAACCTGAGCAAAGCTTTTCAGATAGACGATTGCAGCTATCTGTCTGCTTGCCTGCCTGTCTGTCGGAGCTGGTATACAAAATAAATCTGTTTTGTGGAAAAAAAATTGTTCCAAAATGTTCAGAAATTACTGATAGCTTACTTAAAAAGAACAATTTTGAATGTAAAAGCTGTATCTTTCTGGCTGGGTTTGAAATTCCTGTTTTTCCTCCCTGTGCACTGCTCTCTCTTTCTGTCACTATTTTGATTCTGAACCTGAGAATGGAGAGAGTTAAAAGTGGGGAAAAAAAAAATCTAGCCTAAATGAAATGAGGTGAGACATGCTCTCACAGACTTCACACCTGGATTTAAATGTTTTTCTGGTGGTTTGTTCTACTGAATAGTTAGAAGTTGTATGAAGAGCCTGTTTAGTGATCAAAGTTCCTTAGGAGTTTGATTGTCTATCTGTGCCCCTTCTGTAGGAAACTACCCAGGTAAAGGAATGACCCTGGTACTGGTGACATCTTGGTGAATGTGGTAGATTGCAAGGGTGCAGTGGCTTTTGATAGCAGTTCTCAGCGAGGTATGTTTCCTCATCTTTGCTGGGCACAGCTCCCAGTGGACCAGTCCTTGCTAGGAAGAGGGAACAGTTACGATTTTACGTGATGGAGCTGCAGTGTGATACTGATGTCACTGACTGGTAACAGCCTAAATTTTCACATCACTATGAACTACAACAAGTAGGATTAGCAGTGCCTCAGGTAAAGCAGAGTCAGGTGCTTTTTTTTTTTTTTTAAATCAGACAGGGCAACCTGTGGGACATCTCACTGGTCCGTTTGCTGCATGGACGAGCAGCAGAGACTTGGGAGCATCCCTAAGCTGAACTGAGGTGTGCTTCCAGGCTGCGTATCAGGGCAAAAATGAGCTGTGCATCATTCCAGGTCTTCTGTCCCTGCCTGCAGTTTGCTTTCTACTGAACAAAACGTGCCAAGCATCAAGTAGGACTTGTTACCCTGAAGTATTTTCTGTTTCTGATTGGCATTGCCTGGGTTAATTCTGAGCTTCTGCCCATTCCTTGGGAGATGATCTTTTGCAGACTTGCTAGTATTACTGGAGGAGAAATGCTGTGGCCTTGCACAGTATTATTATTCGCTTGGAAATAACCACCACAAAATGATTTCTTTAGGTTTTCTAGCAGGAATCCCAGTTATTCCCTTCTGCTGCATTACACAAATATGAAACGTGTGATGCTACCCTGTGATGGGAGACAACACTGAATGCAAATGATAAACACAGGTCATGTTCTGTAGCACTGAAAGCTGGTCCTATAAAACTATTTGCGTTAGGAGGAATGAGTGGCTTTATTTTCACTTGTGCACGAGACTTACAACTTTTAAAATTGGACTTTTTTAATATTTTAAAATTGGAATTTATTTTAAAAATACCTAAGAGAGAAGGGGAATGACTTGCAGGATTTTTTTTGCTTTGGAAATCATCATGTATGAAAAACTAGGCTTTGAGTTTTGAAGCCTGCAGTTTGGGAGAGCTGTTTTTTATGTCCTATAGAAAATATTTCCTTTTCTTAGCAGTTGATGCTATTCTCTGTTCTTTGGTTATGTTGCCATACTGAGCTACAGACCCCAGTGTGCAGTCAATTATACACTCATGCTGCTTTCAGATTCACTTACCCAGCCGTGATGACTGTCTGTGAGCAAAACCCATCAGAGTGTTATTATCTCCAAAGCAAAAGCCTCAAATGTTCAGGCATCTAATCTGCCCCTGAAAATCAGTACCTGCTCATGAAAACACAGGACCTAAAATGACTTTTTTTTTTGGATGCTTGAAGGCTGGAAACACTTCTGAAATCTTTGCTGTAGCTTAACAATTCGGGGTTGTCTGGAGTCCGTTGGCTAAGATTAGATGGTGCAAGAGGCACAATGTATTACCTGTGGTACTAAAGGTCACCCAGCTTGTGTTATAATGACATGATCCTCTTCATTGTGCACTGTGATACCCACAGTAATGCTGGGTAGTGGTTTAGACAGCATGCTAATTGGCTGGGTAAAATGAGTGTTTGAAGCGGTGAATCTCTAGCTATTTCAGCATTTGTGTCATGCACACGATTAGCAAATCTGCTTCTTAGTTCTTCTAGACCTGTGATTCTTGCCAAGCAAGGAGTTTCTCCCTAATGTGTCAGGAGGATCATTGGAGGGACTGAGCTTTGTGTGTCAGATATTCCTGCAAACTCGGGGAAATTTTGTGCGACTCAACAAGTGGATTTGGTCCACTTTTCATAAAAAGCCAAAACCCCATCAGCAGTATTTGCCAGCTTAAGCTGAGAGAACCAGTCTTGACCACCCCCCAAATAATCCAGTTTCTCTTGACACAGTTGTCAAGGATGAGGCTCCCAAGCTTGACTACTGCTTTTCAGGTGGCCATCTTCCTGAACAACTGCTGCTTCCTTACTGTTGGTGAAACAACATGGGAAATGTTTGATTGGAAATAGTGTTTCATTTCTGTGTCTGATGGTGTTATGGTTTCATATTTTAAGGCCAGAATATGAGGTAACCTTAACCTGAGGATATTAGAGAAAATCCTGCAAGTTAGTACCATTTACTGCATAGTTTTTTTACAAGTGATAGGTAAGGTAAATCAGTACAATACTAAATGAAGGCTCAATCACTTATCTTCATCCTTAAAAATGAGTTGGCCTTTTGGGACATGCTCCTGTGGGTATTATAGTGAGGGAGTATTTCATACCTGTTATTTCATATTCATAGCTGCATCATCTTTGCACAAGTTCAAATGACTCTGCAAGTTCAGCATTATGGAAACAACAGGAAAACCAAAGTGAGTCAAGATGAATCTGTACCATGTTCGATCAGCTCAGGATTTCTTGCTGCTGAGCTGCCCATGCCTATGTGGCTGTCCTCTTCCATGCACTAACGCCCTTTGGAGCACTCTGAAGCGTGGCAGTCGATACACAGAGCAGGGGTGCTGACAGTCCTTCCACGCAGGACTCCAAAACACCTACTGGGACTTGATGAAAATCCTTTTAGAAATCAGGATGGGATGGCACAGTGCAGGGACAGCTGGCAGGTTCAACAGAATGGATCAACTGCAGATTCCCCTGTTGGTGAACTTGGCCAGCAAGCTCTTTCAGCAGATGTTTGTCCTTAGGCATTGAATGCTTTCTGGATGCATCTTCCCTCTGCCTCTCAGGAGCAAATGCCAGCGCAACGGAAATTCACATAAGCTCACTGACCAACATTAGCAAGTGTTGACCTGATAATGGGCTTCAGCATGTAAACTGGGTTCCTTGAATGAACAGAAGCTATTGCCTCCTCCAGGGAGTTATAATGAAGGAATTCAGACTATGAGGAGAGTTTGTGTGGTGTTTGCCAGTGGTTGTTAGGCGCAGTCACTTTTATTTTTGAAGCAATTTCATCTTTCCTAATGTCTGTGATTTGAATGCTCTATCGACTCTGATCTCTATACTTTCAAGCAGGTATATTAAAAATGCAAGAGGAACTGCATTTTGAAGGGGGGAGGGTGTGGGAGAAAAGAAAGAAAATAATTATTGTTACACATTGGAGCATATTAATGAATACATTAATAATTGATCCACTGTTATGTTTTCCCCTAATAGTCATCAAAATCTGTATAAACCTGCACTACAATACATAACATCTCATTACAACGTTTGCTCAAAAAATCAATGCATATCTAAGTTATTTGTGTCAAAACTCATTTATTTCCACAATAACATGGACTGTCAAACCTTGACATCCTGTTAATAACATCCAGTGCATTTGCATATTATTCAAATATTTCCTTTTATGAAATGGGGGGACTTTTACTTACACCATCCTACTTGCAGTGCTTCATATATTTGCACATTAGCTCAATTCACACAGTTATAGAAGGGTTACCTGTGGCAACTAATTATACTGCACTTTATGCATATTAATGAGCCGTGTGAGCGCCTTCCTCTGTTCTGTGGTGAAATGAGGGGGGGAAAAATAACAGTGTAAGTGGGAGACCTATTACAGGCAAAATGCAGGCGAGTGGAAGACAGATATTTTATAATGTTTTCTCTTTGATGCCCACAGCCTTTTAGAACAGACTAACCTGAGTGGGAAAAACACCTCACAGCAGTCCTAGCAGCTTTGGGGTCAGATGTGAGAAACATTACCTTTTCTTTTTCTGTATTTCTTTCTTGGGTGGTTTTTTTTTCCCCCTTCTCTCTCTCCTCTGCTGCTGCCTTTTGTTTCTGCACTCTGGCTTTGCCAAGGTGTTGAGTGCTGCCCTCAGCCCTGGTTGAGATCAGCACCTCACACAAGATCCGTCTTTTAACATGTAGCCTAAAGCCACCGTCTGCCCTCCGATGGAGTCATCTTGAAAAAGACCTTTTCACCTGCACAGATGAGAGTGACACGGTTTGTGCTGAAGGAGCCTTTTGGGCAGCACATGCGAGCAGGAACTGAGACCCAGCTGTAGGCTGCTCAAGTGATTCCTGTGACCAGGTGTCACAAGGACAATGAGCAGAGTCAAGCCACGAGAATGGGAAGAGTTGGCAGCCCTGCTGCAATACAGAGAGGGGCCACATCCTGTGCATGCAAATGCCTGTACACCCATACAACTCCCTTCCTTCCCCACTGTAAACGCAGACAATCTGTCAGCACAGAGGTCCTGCAAAGGGCAAAAACCATGAGAGGGGAGTGTGTGTGGCACGCAGTGCAAAAGGCTGAGCCATGCTTCCTTGCTGCGGTGTTTCTTGAGATTGTCCCCACTTACCTAAAAAAAAAAAAAGAGAGAGAGAAGAGCTCCTGTGTTGACACAATGGAAGAGACAGAAAAGGAAGATTTGATTTTATGCAACAGCAGATGTCTCCTAAGCAGTAATCACAGTGTCAGATAGAAAAACTAATCATATTTCAGTAGCTTGTTCAGATCTCTGATTAAAATTCAGTGATACCATTCCTGGATCCTAAAATGCAACAGTCATCAGAAACAAAAGAGAATGTATCATAATTAATGCAATTAAAAGCGCCCTTTCCTTTTTCTCTTTTTTTTTTTTTTGATGGGTAAGCTGTGCTGACCTGACCAGAGATTAAAACCACTCTCCTCAGGACCAAACCTGACTTGCTGTGGGAATAAGAATTCCCAGCTTCTTATAGATGTGAGGATGTAGGGTCTGGTGCACATGGGGAAATAAACAGGCTTGGTTGCTCACAAGACAGGAGAAAGCAGATGGAGCTGTGTGTCCAGTCTCCCTTCTTTTTGACTGCCCACAGCAATGTTGGTGATATGGTTCTGTGGACTGGCAGTTAGCACCCCAACCTACCCTTTCTAGGATAAGCCCATCTCTAGAGTCTGAATTTTTTCAGTCAGTCCTTGATCTACCTGCTATGTGAAACAGCCAGAATTTGTTGAGTGAATCCTGTGTTAACCTGCAGCAGGGTGCATAGTCTAAGTGTCAATGGAGTGCTCAGTCAGTGCAGTGCTGGAGACATCCAGACATCGATGGTGCAGTGTAGCCATGGGGCAATTCCCTGGCCATCAGCTGCCTAAGCAGAGAGCTCAGCCAAGAGATGAGATTTGAGAGTGAAATCAAGAAGTGGTGTTTCATGCTGATTGTGACTTTGGGGTTGATAATCAATGAGTTTTCACAGGGGAGATACTTTCAGTGAGGATTTATTTGGCTTGGACATGAACTATTTTTGATCAAAATGAGAATGAAAATTATTTAAATGATACCCATTAAAAAGAAATCTAATCCCAAATAGTTTATGCTAGCTGAATGTAGGAGAATATTTTTGTAGCAGAACAGCTGTATGAATTTTGTGATGGAGGACTGCAGGAGAGGCTCCTCTAACAAAGAGAATGTTTGTTCCTTTTTTCTACTCCAGCTGGATGGGTAGTGCCTACTTCATTTAAATCAAGTTTAGAGAAATTAATTTTTACTTTACAGTGACACTTGAAGACATTTCATGCACTGTGTATGGTTCAATTCAGCATCTTGTATAGGTGAAAAGCTCCAGTTGCTTGGAGTTGTGAGAGCTCTGCACTAGTGGAGGTCATCAGAGGCTTAATTTGGTGTTGTATCCCAACCAACTCTGAGTAAAGGAGTAGGAGCAAGAGGCTAGTTAAGAGATAAAAGTGTTAATTTTATTCCAGAGCTTCTGAACTCTGTATTGGTACTATTAGGTGTTGAAAGAAAAAGTACTATCGTACTTCACTAGAAAAGCTGACAACCTGCTGTCTTATTAACATAACTCTAACATGTCTGAGAGATTCAACCCAGCAGATTGATTATGTTCATGTCTCAGCCACAGTACTGATGATGATACGCTAGTAAATACATCAATGCATCACCAGCTCTGAGCACAGGAGCCTTCCTGTGACATTTTCTGAATGAGCTATGAAAATGAGAAGGGTTTGTGCGTCTACTCTACTCAAGTAGCAAAGTCGAGAAGGCTGTGCTGTTAGGCAGAAGTGCACCTGGCAGTGATGATTAACTCCGTGGTCTTGGTAGTGTCTCTATTGTAGAGATGTCACTCAGACAAGCAATGCAATAGCTTGAGCTGCAGATTCCCAGAATAAGAAAAGTCAATTTACAAAGACTGTTTTCTTCCTGAAGGAACAATAGGTGAATCGTGCCTAAGTCGAGAGGCTGGACTCACGGGTTCTGTTTGCTGTCTGGTGGAGGGGAGTGTGATAGGCTGGGAAAGGAAGTGGGTAATTAATGCCTTGAGGCAAGTTAATTAGCACAGGTAAGGAGCATGGCTACAATCAAAAATACCTGTTTGTTTTCTTCCTTTCTGTTACAGATTTTTCTGTGTGACTAAAAAGTAATGTAGGCTTTTTTTTAATCTAGATGTGAAGCGGGAATCGTGTTTTCTTTCTTCTGTCTTCTAGCTAACTATCCACATCGTGTCTAGCACAGGGGACCTCTGAGCTCAGTTGATCTTTCCGTGTGCTGAAACAATGGACTGAAAAGGTACAACAATACCTGCAGTTTGGGACATCAGGCACAGGTTATTGCAAAAGGACAGCCCAAGAATGGCATTTCAGGTGGCCAAGACCTGACTCTGAATTGTCAAGTCTGAAGTCTCAAGGGTCTTTGTAACCACACATGGGGCTTCAGACAAGGAGGGTAGTGGCAGGCAGCCCTCGATTAAGCATCCCCTTTCATGTTTTGTTTGTGACAATTGAATTATTCCACTAATGCCATCTATTCTCTGGATAGCTCAGTGAATTAATCGTGGGGATTCATATGAGGTAACCTAATACACCTAAATAAATACCAAATTTATAAAGGACAGTTTCTGTAGCATTATGATACAACCAATGTAGAAGGCTCCCTTGCAAAAGCATTTTCTGATTTGTCTTTAGGAACAGCTTTTCCCTCCAGTAGCTGCCAGAGCACTGTGGGAGACTTTTGCATCACCTCTAGCAGATGTGAACTCTTCCAGAGCTTTGGGATGATGGGCAGCTGCACCTGACCCCATAGCAAGTTCTTTGGGCAGGTTCACCCAGAGAGGCAGTCAATGCAGCAACCGGTATCTGGCCATTGCAGGGAGGCAGAGCACACAGAAGACCGAAACATCATTTTAGCTTTGAATTTCTTTTCATACAGAAGCTAATACCTTTGTCAGTGACAGTGGGAGGGGAAATTAACTCCCTCTTCATGCTGTGAAACGTGGTAACCAAGACAGGAAATCCAAGACAGACTAGACACTGGATCATTCAAGGAGTCCATGTGTGGTCTGATCTGGCAATGACTTACATGTGTTCCTGCAGGAGTCCCTCTGAGGACGTGCTAGGGCTTGCAGACTTCATGGCAGCCTTGGCTTTAGGTGAACAGAGAACTTCTGCAGTCGGCACTACTGGGACACTGGCACTTACAGGATTTTATTGCCCTTAGCAGCAATTCTTTCCTAATGTAAAACTGAGCTACTGTATCTTACAGGAAAGGACCTAAACAATGATGTATTCAGGCTGATGGGACTGGATTAACCCATTAATAAATAGGAGGTGAAGAGAGCAATCTTGTTGAACGTAATGTATGCTAATGACATGACCTGGCTAATGGAGCCCTTTTCTATATTCTGTCATTGGCCACATCAATTATGCAGCCTCAATTATCATCCTGTTTTTGTATCGTGTGGCTGAGAAATGAGAGACTTAATAGAGATGTTTCACCCAGTAAAATGCCTGATTAGGTTATGAAAGCAGAAACTCAAGGAAGAGAAGGGGGAAAAAAACCACCTTTGTTACATTATATCCTGATTTAATTAGCTAAAAGATATTATTGTCTATCAGGGCCTTTGAAGTTGTAGGAATATCGCTGTGGGCTCAGCAGCAGAGATGACTAACTGTCTTAATACCTACAGCAAATACAGTGACGTAGCACTTCCAGACAGACAGATCTTAGCCAAGTATTGCAAATTAAGTGAAGATCATTGTTTACTCCCTGTGGTTAGGGCTCCTGATTAAGGGGAAAAAGAGGAGAACAACTTTGGAGTGGCAGAGCTGTAGCTACCTGTAGCTTTGGGAAAACCCAAGCCCATGGTGCTAGTGGCATCTTGGTGCATGTGGTAGATTGAAGGGGGTGCAGTGACTCTTTGTAGCAGTTCTCAGATATGTTTCCCTCTCTTTGCTGGGTGGTCCTTAGCCTTCCTCTTCCTTTATTTTCTTTTACACGTGGGTTACATTGAGTTACCTTGAGTTTTACTGGCTTTGGGATAGCGTGTCCCTATTGCAACTCTGGTGGTGGGGTTGTGTCAGCTTCACTACTTGTTGCCTCAGGAAGCTTGCAGGTATTTCTTGTGTTTCTGACACAGATGTAGGACAGGGGAAGACCCAGCGTGTGATGAGATGTTACCAAAGGGAAACAATAGGGGAAAAGGCCACTTTTTTTGCAGTAGCTAAACTCATAAGTGAAGCTGTGACCCTCAGCTTGTGTTTCCTAGACAAAATCTGTAGCTTTTGACAAGGTGGGGAAAAAATGGAGTGGAGAAGGAACTGAGCAGCGGGATGAAGGTGGACTGAGTTAAAATAACCTCTTCAGTCCTTAGGGCAGATCCAGACTCCATTACCAGCAGCAGCAGCATGGTGACTTTGCACCAGGGAGAAATCTGTCCCTTTCAGACCTGGTTTGAGGGAAAACTCTGAGTTTTCTTCACGGTGGCAGGAGCCTGAACTATAAACACAATGTTTTATTTTGCTTTAGAAATAACAAGAGGCTAGATCCCTGATACATATCGGGTCTGATTTATACAGGCTCTTACTGAGCTGCAGTGGCACAGATGCTGCTGTAAAGCAGGGGTGAATCAGGTCCTTGGCATGTGTCAAAGTTGTTAGTTTTCTCCTTCCCTCAGGGTCTCCTGCCATGATAAGGAATGATGTCACGCTCACACTCACAGAGAACACGATCGGAATGACAAAACACCCGCAGCGCTATATTTGTTCATCCCTTCTTGGCCAGGACATCTTCTGATGAAACGAGGAGAGTCAGAGATAAACACCTGGGCCAACTATTCCAGCTGTAGCTCTTGGGTTTGAGTGCCTCCGCTTTTGGATGTCTGACCATTTTGGCCTCACTCCGAAGAGCTGAGTCTGCAGCTGAAACGCCTCTTGACTGCGGATGTCTGTCGCTTCTAAAAATGGTTGATACTGACCTAAACTTTTAAATGCCTCCCTCTGCAGCAGCCAAATAAAATAGCAATAAAACTGTGATTTGCTAACCGGGAGCAACATGTTGTCACAAGCTGTACGTTATCGCTGCTGCTCGCAGGCTCTGTAACTCAGCGTTAAGTTTGCTGATTATCATAAGCTTTGTGGACAGTTAAACCATTTTCAGTTAAACCCTGTTCATACCACCCCAGTGCCATGAATCTGTGATCTAATGTGCTCCAAAGAGCAGGAGTCATATGTTAGGTGGCTGTAACTGGTCAGGTGACTCTGTCTGCTTAAGGAATGGTATTTAAAGACCAGGGGCTATGGCAGAATGGATTTCATTGATTTTATTCTTTTCTATGTGCCTTGAATGACCCCCAGCCCTGGTGAGCTAGTTTTGTGCTGAAGAGAGATATATGAAACTTCAGACTCTATAAGAATTTTAAAACCGAAAACAAAATAAGAAAATCATAGATTTTTGCGTTAGACAGGATCTTCTTAGAAGCTGCAAGGTGAATTGATGTTTTTTTCCCCTATATGTTTTTGAATGATGATGTTTAAATAGTAGGAAATAGTGGGGTTTAATTTCTACATGCCCTCACCTTCTTGTACACATATGGTCCTCGCCATCTTCAGTGCAAACTTCAGTTTTAATTTGAGAGCCTTTGTGAACAGGAGTGGGGTCATGCTTTTGCTTTTGAAGTATCTGCTTCGTTATTGCTTTGTGTACTTTCCTATTAACTTCCACGCAGCATCCAGCTTATCACTGCCTGATCCTTCATGCATCTCAAATGCACCATGAACTGCCAGGCTATGTGTGTTTCCTGACCTTCTTTTCATTTCTATACAACGTCCAGATGATCTATCGCAGCTTGGAAAATTCAACTGCGAGGTAGAGATTTCTCTGCCAGAATTGATCCTTCTGTTTTGCTCAGAGACCGTCAGATAAAGGAATACTTGTGACAAATAACCATGAGAAAGATCACCACATTAGAAATGTTTTGCTTTGTGCTGCGGTAGCTTTGTGTAATTTGGATGGGTCCTAACTTACTTGTCTTTCACCTTTGGGGTAATCATTTGCTTGCGAGTGACGAACATTCTTGATATCATTTAGACCTGCAGAACTTGTAGTAAGGAAAGAGTTGCCTTCAGGCTTTGGTCCACAAAAGCTTAATATTCCATTTTTTTTCTACTGTGGAATTTTATTAGTTGGCAAAGCTGTATGAGATGAGAAGCTTGTTATAGCTTTAGGGTCATCACTGAATGACTGTATCCAATGGCCTTTGAGCAAGTCCACGAGGGCTTTGCTGTTGTCCCTATTCAAATAATCTTGTGTACATTGTTTTAATATCTACATTCTTTTCATCTAACTACTGAAGGAAGTGTGTTTGACAACTATTAATCTATTTAGTCTCAAAGCTTCTCAGTTTGAGAAGCCTTCATTATGCCCAGGGCAGGGGCGGGTGAATTGAAGGCTAGAGGAAGGAGAGCATTTGCCATGGTCCTGGAATCTAACTATTGCCTCACCCGTTCCATGTGTGACCAGTGATGAGTAAAATCGTGGCTAACATGGCTTCAAGCAGTTTTTCTGTAGGGTTTTTCAGTGTGATGATATCGCTATTTGCTGAACTAAGACAGTTGTTCTGCACCTCCTGGCTGGCAGGGGATGGGTTTTACTAAACCTGAACAATTTGGAGTTTTCTGATAAAAAGGAAAATATACCAGGAAAGCCAAAATATTGGAGTATTTAAATGATCAAGGCTTAAATGTAGAAGATCTGTAGTTCAGGCACCATATTCTCCCATTCCCTTCTCTTTCCATTCACAGAAGGCAGGTATTGATGCTGAGAAATGTTGCTCAGACAAAACTGTATCTCCGTTGAAACTTTTCATCAGCTCCACATGTCCTATCATTTGTGGTTTCTTTTAATGTTTTGCCTACTGGGTCCCTGAGCAATGAAAAATGCCTCCTAATTCAGAGGTGGCCATTAAAAACGGGTGTTAATAAGGCAGCATCAATTACAAGCAGAACCTCAGCACCCAAACAAAACAGCCTTGAGCTTGTAACCATTAATGGTCTTCACTGGCAGTGCCAGGATAGGACACTTAACATTTGGCCTGTGCACTCTCCATTCCAGAGTTTTATGGCTTGTACAAGAAGGGTGGACCAAAATGATCCATAAAGCAATTTGGGATATCTACGTGCAGCAGGCTGTTCATGGATCCTGCAGCAATTATTTTGAACTGTGGGATGTAGAAATACTTGCCAGAGGTGGAAAGCAAGTTGTGAATTGTGTGAGAGTCACTCCGCAAGTAGTGACTGTTCTAGATCCACTCTTACTTGTTGAAGAAAAAGGATGGTCTTAGCAAACCACCCCAGCACTAAGAAGTTGTTTGGAGCTGAAGCATGAAGTACAGCCTGTGGTGGATGATCAAGGTTGGAAACCGCATTAAAAGACAAAAATAATAGTTGTTTATATGTTGTGCAGCTCTTGTCACCCAACTGAAAGGCTTCTGGGCTGAGCCCTCTTTCAGCCACTGGTTATCATCTAGTGCTGGGGATACACTGAATGTACAGACACTGACTGATGTGAGATCAAGCTGACATCTTTTTTCATCTTGCAAAGAGGAATTGTGCCAATGACCAGCCAGCTCTCTGCAGGCCATGGCCAAGAAACGGTACTGTGTGTGACCTGTGCACTGCGGTCTGGGAACAGGGTTGGGACTCTGAATGCCAAAGCTGATGGATACACATGCCAGAAGCCAGTGATCAGATGTGTGCTTGCTGCATGCATCTGTGTGGGTGTGTGCTTCTGTGTGTGTGTTGCGTGTAGAGAGGGTTGTTTGACAACTGTCATGCATGAGCAATACAGGTGATGTGTCTCCTGTTCCTGTCCCTGACACCCCTGCACATGTGAGCACAGTGAATGTTCTCTTTGCGTCTCTGTATGAAGGCTGGGAGAGCTGTGTGGAGTCTGGACTTTTTCTTTCATGTGAAACGTGATCAGATCATTCCTTTCCTGAACTGGTTGATCTGATTAGAGGTGGCTTAAAAAAAAAGTAGTGAAGTGAACAGGTGGCAGACATAAATACCCAGCTGTGCATTGCTGCTGATTTTATTGCTATTTTATAATGTTGTCCGTGGTTACTTTACAACAATTTTCTCTATTCCTGACATTGCTGTAAATCTCACTATAAAATGGCCCTAATGTGCAATGAATACCATTAAGCAAAATGGAGAAACATAGAGAATCACTCTTCTGGTATGAAAATAGAGATGGGGAGATAGATGGGGCTGGGGGAATAGCAGAAAGCCACAGGGAAAGAATTAGGGGACCAAAAGGCTTGTTACGTAATGAGGGTAAATCTCCGCACGCGATGCCATAAAAGCATCACAGGATACAGCAATAGCTCCTTCACCCACTAGATGGAGATGGAAAGAAGCATTTTGTATGCAATGATATTCCTGGTAGCTGCCTGCTCTGTACTCTGCTTGCTTATTGAATGGCTTTTACTTACAGTATCTTAAGCCTACCCTTAAAGCAATTACAAGATTTCTCCAGAGTAACATTTGGCATCTATGGGCTCTGTCTAGGCTTTTAGCACCGGCTAATTTCCCTGGCCTAATTTTGTATATGCTCCCGTTTATATTCATGGTCAGGATCTATTGTAGTTACATGGTTTTTCCTATAAAAGGCACCTCATTCTTTTCTGAATTTTATTGGGACCTAATACAGCTACTTGTGTGTCAGCAGGATGAGGCTACAGATTGGAAGTACTTCTGAAAATCAATATCAGTGGCTTTATCCATCATCATCTCTGCTCACTTCTTTAGTACCTACAAAGGCTTTTGGGGTCAAGTCCTTTGGCAAGGACTTGAACAAAGAATTCCCTCTCCTTGGAGAAGTGCTCACTCCAAAGCCCAAAGCAGACCTTGTAAGTGTTCTGTCCTGAAGAATGTTGAATTCTCAGAGATGGTGATGCATCCACCTCCTTTTCTGCAAGTTGAGTTTATCAAAGTGGAAACCAAAAGTTTACAGGTGCTTCTACCTTGGATATCTTGGGATTAAGGAAAAAGCACATGAGAACTCCTGGCACGTGATCTTTTTAAGAGAAAAGGTAGCGGGGGTGTGCTGGCTGTAGCAGCCTGTGTGTTCTACAGCTGTGTTTCCTCACTACAGTCACATCTGGAGCAATCCCAGCTCTTGTGTGCTGCTGCATCACTGGCTCTGCCTGCTCTTCCAGACTCTCAGCTTCCCAAAATGAAGTCTCAAAGCTCAGCTGTGGTAGGAAAGCCTGAAGAGAACATGGTTCCCATCCAGTAGGCTTCTTGCAATCCATTCCCATGGACCCACTGTGATGTGTTGGAAGTTGCAGTGTTTCTGACAAAATGTATTGGATTCAGCAAAAGAGCATCTTTCACTGGAAGGGTGTGTGGCCTCTAAACTCCTGACCTGTTCTGTACTGATTGCTTTGGGATGTGGGGAACAAGTCAATGAATTCAATGACCTGGTGCTTAGGGACATGGTTTGGTGGTGACTTGGCAGTTCTAGGTTAATGGTTAGACTTGATGGCCTTAAAGGTCTCTTCCAACCAAAGATTCTGCGAATACCAGAAAGTCATAGAGCATCTTCTGTGTTGGAAACCGACTGTCCTTGCAGTGCTCCTGAACTGGGAACAGCCTTTGCTATATTTTCTGAGAATCTCATTTATTGAAGTTTAGCTGTCTGTGTTCTCTGTGTGACCCAGCCACGCTGAGCCTGCAGCTGAGTAGTTGTGGCAGCTCTGCTGAGGAATGGTGAAACACAAAGCTGCTGCAATTCATTTGTCCTTGCCTGCATGATCATCTCTTCAGTGCTGGGCTGGCCTGCAGTACCTGTCTGCTGTGCAATATGCTGTAGTCTTGCAGTGTACCTGCTCTATCACTTGTAAAGACTCTGGTGGGGAAGCAGAGAAAATATGTTTGAACAAGCATGTGATTATTCTAGAGATGGTGTAGCACCACCCAACAGGGCCATGCCCCAGCCGTTAAGTTTCTACATCTCCATGCACTGTTCGTACCTGAAACAGTTGCTCCAGTCCCTTGCAACCTCCAGAGCACCACTTAACACTTTCCTCTCTCGATTGTCACTCTTTGCACAGGACAGAGATATCTGCAGAGGTTTTTGCACCACTGTGCGTTTGCAAATGTCTCGGGGCTCAACAAGTTCCACACCTGCAAATCTCAGTCTTTGCAGGACAGAACGTGAGACACTTGTTAAGCTGTTTATTCAGTGTTGCTGTCACTTTTCATTCTTCAAAGGGGTGAGATCAGAAACCACTTCATGAATCCCTTCCAAGCTTGCTGCATGTCACCAAGGTGAACAGCAGCTGGAACACTTAGGGCTGCTCTTGCTGGGGAGCTTTCCCACATAGAAGCTTTGGCCTCTGTACAAGATTATGGGTGGTTTTTAGGCGACGGTGATATTTCAGAGTAAATGCTGCAGTGGTCTGTTGGGTGCTTGAGCTGCAGAAACTCCACAAGGGACAGAAGTGGTGTGGCTTTCCTCTAGCAGGGTTACTGAGGATGAGGAATTTGTCCTGCCCATAATCAGGAAATGTCCATTAGAAGAAAACATGGAATTGATCTTGATTAGATGGAGCTGCCTGTAGGCTTTGAATGATGCTGAGCTATGGTTGAAGGCAGGTACCACTCCTGAGTGGCTAGCACTGAGTGTGGTCAGCCCTGCTGTCTCAGAACAATTGCCCTGATTGCTTGTCCCTAAAACTGCCTGGGGATGCTTTCTGCAGTTAGCAATCAGTATTAATCCCTGAAGAGTTTATTTACTCTCATACTTCAGCTCTCACAGCTGAGCCTGTGCCTGGTCCTCATTTCCAAGCCGTGCAAGAGCTCCCTGTAACAGCTGCCTTGTCAGAGGTGAATTTTCCGCGGTGCCAGAAGAGCTTGCAAGGAAGTTTGTGTAACACTTAGTCATGCTGCTTGGTTCCAGCAATGTTATTTGTCCCACAAGACCACAAATGCAAAAATCACTTACAAATGTATAAAAGCCTTCAAACCCCTGAGCACAGGGCAGAAACACTCTTTTACAAGCTGCTGATTGCTCCAAGGGTCTCTGTGGCATTGAAAACCTGCCATTTGTTGGCCTTTCGTAACCAAATACACAAACGATGCCCCTCAGGTGGCAGGGGGTGTTTGTTTCCAAATCTAAGTGTTGTTGCCAAGAGTGTGTTAGAGCAGTAGGAAAGAAATACTTATTTGTTTAAAGAGGGATGACACTTTCCAACTCCAAAATGTGTAAGGTTTTTCAAACCAATTGCAATTCTCTTTCTCCGGAGAGGACATGTATTTTCTCTGGCTCTAAACTGGAGTGGATGGAAATTGGAGTAAGGGGGTTTTGATGGTTTTTGGACAACGTCTTTAGAAAGCCCTCAGGCTGCAAATATGTCACTGCTAGGGATGATCAAGGTGTTCTGACTGAAAAATCCCACTTAACCCACTGGGAACCCCAGCCCACTGTCTGGCACAAGGGCTGTGCTGTGCCAGGGGCTCCGCACACCAGCTGGTTTTTCTGCAACAGGGGTAGGCATTTAGAAGAACAGAAATGAAGTTTTTATAAGAGTTGCAGGGTTGCAAAAGGTGGGTTGTTCAGCTTGTTTTATGCATGAGAAGGGCTGAATGCTGAAAAGGAATCTAACCTTTTTATACTGAGTTCCTATTAACTGATATATTTTGCCTTTCCTTTCTCTGGCACGAGTGACTGTGCCCTGTGAGTGCTCTTGCCCCCATGGAGAAGTTGGGCTCTCAGTCCCACTGCTGATGTGAGAGGGGAGTCATGTTTAGAATGAATCATACAATTGTTTAGGTTGGAAAAGACTTTTAATAAGCTCGTTGAGTCCAACCATTAACCCAAGTGTCCCAAGGCCACAACTAAACCCTGTCTCTAAGCTCCAGATCTCCACAACTTTGAAACACGTCCAGGGATGTTGGTTCAACCCCCTCCATGGGCAGCCTGTTCCAAAGCCTGATGACCCTTTCCATGAAGAAGTTTTTCCTAATGTCAAACCTAAACTTCCCCTGGTACAACTTGAGGACACTTGCTCTTGTGTAAGGGGGATGGTCTGATGCAGTGAAACCCGCCCTCTGCTATAGTTAAAGCATTTGAAAAGGAAACTTGCAGGTCAGGCTGTTTGACCTCCAGAAGCAGGACAAAGAAACAGTAGTTTGATCCCTTTCGTAGATTGTGACAGCTTTCTGTGCTGAGGGACACATGACCCTAGGCATCTTTAACATCTATGGTTGTTACAGAGACATGGGTAACGTGTTTATCAAAGAATCTGTCTTTTGCATGTTGTACACTCATATATCTATTTCAGGGTAGAGCAGCTTCATTTAAACTGCCTGCAGAGATTAAATTATATTCTCTTAACATGACAAGAGGGTGACAGACTCCGGTTCCACCACACAATGGTACACAGCGAAGCGGAACTTGGAACATGTAGCTGCTGCCTCCCGGGGAGGAGCGCATCGATTGAAGAGCTGTGTAGTGCATTAGAAGGATGAGTGAGTGTGGATTAATTTCGACAATCTGATGTAAAACATGAGCTTCCTCTTCTTGAGCTAAATTGCAAAGGGGATTCTGGGCCTGTCAGGTGTCACAGTGCAGGGAACTCCATGGTGCTGAAAGGGAGGAAAGACCAGCAGAAGAAAAGCTTTTAAGGGTTTTCATCTTTGTTTTGTTGTCAGCTCCTGATCTCACAACAAATAAATGCAACTTTGCATAGACAGAACAAATGAATCCCTCTGTTTTCCAGACAGGAGCAAGAACAGTCCCTTGTTTGAGGACCAGGTGAGAGAATTAACAGGATTTAGCTTTCTAGGTCTTCTCCCTGCCCTTTGGCAGATCTGCGTAGGTGACCTTTGATTATATTGGAAATAATGGAAGTGTAGCATGGATCCTCTTCAGGCTTCACTCTCTTGTTTGCAAAACATCATTTCTCTGCCTGACAGGAGTGTAGTGAGGATTCACATGTTAAAGATCATGAGATGCTTGTAGTTGGGTTTATTTCATCTAGGTAACTTAGACCAAGACTGGCTGCTCTGCACTGCGTTAGGCAAGGTGAGCCATGCATGTTGAACTGAAAGACAGTTAGATGGACATCCAGGGATTGGTAACATAAACATCAAAGCTCTGGCTTGCAAATCTGTCCTCAGTTTTGGCAGGACCTTTAAACCCTTCAGATTTTCCTCTAATAACACAGTAAAGTGTTTCCAGTGCAAGTTTTCACATGTGGTAGAGAAATGTTTGTTGTGCTAGGAAGAAACCATGGAGCTGTGCTGCTGGCTTAAGCAGCTGAAGGCATCTGTGCAGTGGGAAAATCAGGCACTAAGTGAGCTTTGACAGTAAATCCTGCAGATTCTAATGGCTAATATCAGCAGTCCTGTAGACCTTCTTGTAGCTCGTGTTGCTTACTGCTCACAGTCTCATGTGGTACTGGAATGCCAGTAGCTGGCTCGTACACAGGACTTTGATGCTAGAGTAGGCTCTTGCTCAGCTCTGAAGAGAGTCAGTTGCTCCAGGATGCTGTCTCAATTAGATGTTTGATTTGCTCCCAGGAGGATGGGGAGATCTGTCAGGAGAGAAGATGGCATTGCTGTTCTTTCTTTCACACTCAGCTTTAAATTGCTTCTGGGGAAGGCCAGACCCTTCTATGCTTTCTCCCAGGTGAGCACACAGTCTGACTGCCCTGCACAGTAATTGTAAACTTCCAGAGCGGGAGCACAAAGCATTTAGGAATAACGAGATCTCTTTTTGTATTTCCTTATGTGAGGTCTCATCGTGACATCAAGGGAATTCTGCTTAAAACCTGGCATCCCAATTCTGCTTAGCAATGACTGTCTTGACTGAGTAGCGACTGTCGGTACACGTGAAAGCCAGTTTGTTTCAGAAGATTGAATTCCTAAATACTCAAATCATACACACAAGTGCTTACACAAAGCATTAGTTATGCTCAGTTCCCTAACAAGATTTATGTGTGCGCTGTGCTAAAGGCGGCAAGAGCACACTGTGCGGCAAATGCTGCTCTCTGACAATGGTGGCTCATGCTCTAGGTTAGACGCTGGTCATTTATCACAAAGACTTGACAATTTTAACAATACATCAGGTAGATTGGCTCTCGCTCTGAGCTTAATGTTCCTCATTCTCTTATGTTCTAGAAATGGCCCTTCGGTGAGGTCCAGAGGCTGGGAAACTGGCTTAGAGGTGTAATGGGACTCACTCGTGGTTATCATCAAATCTAAAATTGTTCCTCTGAATATTGTCTGCAGCCTTTAAGATGCAGACTGCAAGGCTTTAATGCCACCAAAGTGTTTTTCTTGGGAGAGAAAAATCTTCCTCTTGATATTCAGCAGTTTCTTTATGGGGTTGTTTGGTCTCTAGACATGAGAAAATCCTGGCAATTTTGATCATTTGAAGAGAATGAGTAATGCATGGTGCTTAGTACAGTGTGTCGCTCTTCAAATCACTGATTATGCTTTATTTTCTATTATGTTGAATGGAGTGATTCTATTATGGGCTATCATTTTCTCTTTTTACTGCAGTTTATTTCAAGGATTCCTGCTGCAGCTCTATCTACAGAACATTTCTAGATTACAATTGACTATCTAAGACTGGTTCAGGAATACTTAATGGGCCAACTCAAATTAGCCAATCTGAAGAAGTGAATTTTGGCCTTGAGAGCAATCTGAACACATGCCATCCTGCAAGCAAAGGGAAAAGGCTGGCTGCTCTCAGAGTTTCAGTAGGTGTCAGTGTGGATTTTAAGCTGAATACTCAGCCTGAGTATTTAAGTTCTGTTCTTTGTGAATTTATCACAGTTCTGTTCTTGGTTATCAGGCCTTGATTCAATCTAACCTCCTCTTTGTACGTGCTGATCAAAGATTGCTGGTGATAGATGGTCACTTTACTTAGATAACAGAGCCAGGACTAAGAGGGGACTTGTGTTCCTGTGGTCACAGGTCTCCACAAAACCATGACCTGGTAGCTTGCCTGTGTAGCTGGGGACTGTAACAGAGCCACGTATCTGGCTGGGATGTAGGGTGAGATACTTCACATCCATGCTGGTGTGGCCTTCAACATCCTTATCTTGCAAGAATTGTTAAGTGTAGGGGAAGATCAAAGGAGCTCATCTTGTTCAGCCCATCAACGTTTGCGCCCAGCTCAGATTGGTGTCAGGACTATCTCAAACGTAAATGCGAGAGCAAGTAGGCAAATCATGGCCCAGAAGGAAGGTGGGCTGCTGGAGAGGAGCCATCTGATCTTCAGGGAACAATATTCACTAACAGCCTTCAGAGAGAACGTTTTGATGGGTGAGAGCAAACACTGAGCAAAGTTGAAAGCAGCAAACGGTCGGTTTATGCCAGTTTATTGCCGATTTTGGGCAGTGTTTCAGCACATATCTGATTTGATGGGCTTATCTGATTCTAATTACTACCTTTTCAAAACTTATTTGATATATACTGTGAGAAAGTATCCTGCTTGTGGATGAGACTGAACTCCTGAGCATACTCCTCAAGCTACAGAACTATCTACTTTATTATATTCTTCCTTTTAAGCTTGAGGATGTCATGGAAAAAAGAGCAGAATTTTAAGCTGGAGACATAGCTTTCCTCCCAAAACTCTTCTTTCTCTAGTTACTAAATCTTGCAAAGGTTCTAATTTCATAAGCTGAGGTGGATACAGTGGAGTTGTTTTTCCAGGGATCATTAAAATATCAAGGAGCTGTTTAATTTTCCCTCTGCCTGGTTTTATTTTTTCTTCTTTTTGAGACAATTGTGTGTATGTAAATCACAGCTGGAGAGTGAAGAAATTGGGGCAGAAACTACACAGAGTAAAGTGCATCCCAGGGCTCTTAATATAAAGTTTCTTAAGTGTGGGTTAGGCTTAGGAGGAGGATCTGTATGAGCATCTGAAGCTCCACCCTACAGCTGTCCAACAAGAGTTTATCTAACCAGCAGCCTTGGAGACTTCTTCCCTTCCCTCGCTGCTGGCCAGAGCTGTTGAGTGTTTGCTAAGTGATGCCTTTTGCTCTGTAGATGGTGGATTTCAGGATTGTTTTGGAGCACTGCATCTCCCTTTAGGGCAATTGCTTAACAAGCTGTTTCAGTGTGGGTAATGCCTTCGGTATGGGGAGCAGGAGCTCTTTTTTGTTTGTCTGATGCTTGCTTAAATGAAGACGGAGTTAGGTGCACATTTATTTCCTGGTGGAGGATCCAAGGTGGAACTTTGTGATGATAATTAAGGAGCCATCAGTAAAATAAAATTAAAAAAATAAGAAAGAAGGCTAGTCCCGTTTTTATAGCAGCCCCAGAGAAGAATGTGAGTGCCCCTCTTGCTATTAAATTATTCCAATGCATTCCCTCATGATTTCATTGGGAAACGGCACTTCAGAGGGGCCTCAATACATGTCCCTGTAAAATCTCTTGTATGTTTGATGTTGGCACTTCTCTGAAGATGTATTTTTCCAACACAAGCCCGAGTCAGTAACAGACAGCTCAGAGGAAAGGCTGGGCTCCAGGAACAAATACAGCTTTCGTCTCCTCTCTTTGAGGGTTTTGGATCCTAAGGTAACCTGGCTGCTCGGTGTGTTTCTGTTCTGTGTTCAAAAGGCTGATGTGGAGGAGACCAAGAGCTGGGAAATGGGCATCAAGTTAATTCCTGCCTTCATTGTCACTGCCTTGCAAACTTCAAAGGAGAAGAGCTACTCTCTTTACACCTACCAGTGTAATTTCCAGAGCTGAAGCAGGGTAATTTTCACATGCAAATTCAAGAGGCAAGCCTGCCTTATCTGGGCGGGTGGACATGCTGTTCAGTGGGACAGCAGCACCTCTCCTTCCCTTCCCAGAAGGAAGCGAAACAGCAGAAATAAAAGGTTTTTCTTTGCTTGTTGTTTTAGAGGCTAAGATGTGGACCTTTACAAGAGGGGAAAATGCCACCGTGCACTTTGGATTTATGCTTTGAGTCGTGTCGAATGCTGGAAATAAGTAGAATGCAGTTTCCCATCTAGAGCTTTATATTGTGCTTTCCACAAGCCGTTGGAAGCATAATGCACAAATCAAAGACTTGGCAAAGGAACGGGTCAGCTTTACAATCCCCCTTGTTCTCAGGCAATTGAAAGACATGGATTTGTGGACATTAATCCTATTATTAATGTAGTGAGAAAACAGGGAGCAAATTTGCAGTGTTTACAGTTCTTGCTGTTGGGTTTTTGTTTTTCATACTCTTTGGGACAGTAATTTCTCTCATTTGCTATTTCAAAAGCTGCTTTCTGGGTTTTGGGTATTGGTGGTTTTTTTTAATTGAGTGTAAGATCAGAATAATTAGAAAGGACAGTTACTCCAAGCAGAGAAGAGACCTGGGGACCAATCAGGGTAATATCTGCTGGTACGGTTTACGCATCTCACTTTGCAAGCTTAGGGACTCCTGCTAAGTCATCTCAGAAATTACCTAAAGGTTGGAGTTGCTCAGCTTCTGAAAACACCTGTAGCTTGAGGTTTTTCTTTCAGCGGTTTCACAAGGCAGGCTGTGGCTTTCCATTGCAGAAATGTGGTTTTTGTGCTTGCTTTGCTTGGTCGCTATGTTTGGTTCCACCTCTAGCTGGGCTGTCTGTCGGTGGCACATCAGTGAAGAGGGAACATCCAGCAGGTTTGCAACGGTGGCCACAAGTGTCCCTTGGCCTCAAGCATAAGCCTGTGTGGAGGATGCTGTGTATAAACATACAAGTAGCCAAGGCCCATAAATACTTGGAAAGAGGCGTTTTCCCAGCAGAGCCTCTCTGCACCAGCTTTCTGTGCAGACGTCAGGTGCATGTGCAGGATTTTAACATGCTCAGGAAAAAGCCTCATCCCGATGCAGAGTGGTTTTGGGTGGGGGCAGTACTTGTCACTGGATAGACTATTGCCAGGTGTGCAGGGAGAGTGTGTTGCTGTCCCCTGATCCAGACACACAGGCCAGTGTGAGTAGGCTGTCATCTCCTTGCACCTTACCATGTCTCTGAGCTGTCTGGGACAGAAGTGACTGATGACCTCTGCAGAAACTGAGGACTTCATTGTTAATTGCTGTGGACTCTAAGTGTGATTAAAATCAGCCTTTCTTAGATTAAATAAGCTCAGTCTGTTAATAGTGTGTGTGTGTGTGCCCTTCCACTGGAGGCAGAGGAAGCAAGTCAAAGGGAGCATCTTTCAGGTGATCCTCTTCTTTCAGTTAAGGTGCAGAATGGAGAAGTGGCTCAGTCCTTGAAGTCTAAGCCAGATCACCCTGTCTCCTGTCTCTAATGAGTCAAAATCAAACCCTACCTACAGCAGCTGTGTGAAGGCAAAATAAGAATAAAAATCCAGATTCAATGAATCTCGATTGTTTGGGCATCACTCTTCAATGCTATGCTGGTGATAAATGTGAGCCAGATACTGGACTGTAGTGCCCTGGTCCGGCTGATTATGGTGATGTTCGGTCATAGGCTGGACTTGGTGATCTTAGAGGTCTCTTCCAGCCTCAATAATTCTGTGATTCTGTGAAATTGTACTATGGCTGTGATAGACTTATAGTTCTGTTCTCGTTGTTCCACTAAAGAATTAAATGTGTTGGGATAACACTTCTCCTGGGGTTCTCAGCTACTTCTGTGGGACTCTTGATGTGATGACAGATTTAATTTGGCTAGACACCCTACTCTCCCTGTTGTATTCTGCATGATCATGCCCCTCAGATCCCAGAGGACTTGCCATTTGCTGGTCTGTTCTGCCCTGCCAGTTGATAAAGCTTTCAACGCACCCTTTGATATGCAAGCAGGATGGTGCAGAACTGAGGTCTGAGTGTGGCAGAACCTTTAGTAGAAGAAACTCTGAGGAGGGGAACTTGGCAGTTACAATAGAGCTGATAAGATACTGATGCCTGTGCTCCACACCTCCATTGCCTTCCTGAAAGAGCCTCTTGTTTGGCTTCTGGGACTGAAAGGATTGCTTGACACCATTGACAAATAAGCTCAAATGACTCGCTGACATGAACGACCCCTGGGAAGCTTTCTGATAGACCTGGTATGCTGAACAACCTTTGGGTGGATAAAAGAGATCTCTGAGGAGGGAGAGGCATCTCTGGATCAGTGATGCTGTCACATTTTCTGTCACCTTGCTTTCTGTGGCAGTGGCCAAACAGGGAAGCTGTGTAATGCCTGGATGGAGAAGGCAATGCGGTATCCATAAAAAGCATGGAATTGTGCCTGGGGCAGTCCATGGTCTTGAGGGACACTGTGGCCTTCCTTGGATCTGTATGGAGGAAGAAGCCTGAAGAATCAGAAGGCATCTGACTCCTGCATGAGAAAATGCAAGCAAATGCCATGTGCTTAGGTACAAAGAGAGGGGGAAGTGACCAGGTTTAATATTGGAAATCCATGGAAAAATTAGGCAAGAAAGGGAATTCTCTCAAAAATCAAAGAGGAGGACTGTGGGATGTTCATTGTCAGATCAAGTCAGCCTAGAATGTATCTGAGCAGCAGAAGAAATCATGTCACATTAGTTTGAAAGGACTGGAGCCCAACCTACCATTACCCTGACAATCCTAATCAGTCTCACTGGGACTGTGTACGTGCCCTCTAACAACCGTTTGTTTTACTGCGTAGCAGTGTAACCTCATCACTGTGAGGGCTTTCAAATTTAAATGGTATTTAACTGATTAGGAAGTAGGATCTCACTACGTTGGGTTCTCCAAAAATCCCAACTGATACACAACTACTTATTTCTTGTACTCTCTTGGTTGCCGTGCCTAGACTATTTAGCTTGTCTAGTTTAGTTACATTAGATTTAGACATTCAATCATACACGGAAGATGTGGTGCCTGAGAGATCCTCTTTTTAATTTTAATCTTAAAAAAAATGTATTTCAATTTTTCCTCAATTCCACTGAGGTTTTGCTGAAAGAAATAATTCATGGGCTCCCATGCCTGTGAGGGAAGACTTGGGCGAGGACAGACCAGTGTTGGGGAGGAAACCAGAAGCAGTGAAGCTAGGGGAGAAAATGGAGGAAGCTAATCATAGTTTTCTTTGAGCAAGGAGCCAGGCTTGACCAGCAGTTGGCCTTAGATAGATGGGCTAACTACTTCTGAGGAGTTGGAGAAGGTGCTTTATCCCAGGGGCTCTTTTGGGTATGTGCTTGCATTACATTTGTTTAAGCAAAGTGATCAGAGTTTGCTCTTTGGATTTACGTTTCCATGCCCAGAGTTTAGAGTTGCAGGTACCACCTGTTAACACTATGCAAACAAAATGTAATTGACTCCCGCAGGAATCCCTCTGAAAGGCAGCACCTTGGGATTAAAGTTGCAGAGCCATCTATCTAAAATGATGTGGCAGATTTAATTAACGTGTCTAAAAATACACAGGCTGCAATCAAGCCTTTTGCTTCTGCCCGTGTCTGTTCCCTGAAGGGGAACGCACATACTATTCAAAATCTTGGGTTCTGTCAGCCACCTGTGAGTTGAATTTATTGATGCATGAGATTATCATAAAATTAATTTGGACACTGCTGAATTATGAGGTTGAAAACAGGCTGAGGAGTAGTTTGTTGCCCAGTTTAAGCGATACGCTGTCAATAATGTCCTTTCAAGCCCATATGTAGAGTCTTGCTAGACAGCTACAAACTGGAAACGCATGGAGATGGGATGCACGTAGCCCCTTGTGGCAGGCAGAGATCTCAGCAGTGGAGTACGGGGAATGATTTGGAATGACTTGAATCTGAGCAGCAGATAACTACAGACATCAAATACATTTCACTGCTTGCCACTCAGGAGACAGATCTTTGCTGCAGAGCCAGAAAATGGCATGGCACTGCCACAGTTGAGGAGCCTTCTGTCTATCCATCACTGGGGGTTTCAGGCTTTAGATCCACTTTTTAATTAAAAGACCTTGTCTTTGTTAAAGCAGTAGTGGTCAGTGGTGAAATGCAGTTTACTAAGACTGCAGTAAAATGTTAAGGGAAACAAACGAACAACATTTCTCATAGAGCTAACACAGTCAGCACAGAAGTAGCTCAGGGAGCCTTCTTGTGCCAGCAGGTTTTGGCATTGCTTTTGTCTCTTGTTCCCAAAGCTCCTCCCAGGCTTTAGGATGCAACACAAGTCTTGAAGTTAGACACCCACAGTCTGGCTGAATAAAGTAATTAATTAATGGCTTCACTCACAAGCCCAGATGGGAGACTCAGCAGGTAGTTGTGGCCGAGTGGTTAAGGCGATGGACTAGAAATCCATTGGGGTTTCCCCGCGCAGGTTCGAATCCTGCCAACTACGAGGTACAGTTCTCTTTTGGAGTCGGACTGGATGATCTCCAGAGGTCCCTTTCAACCCTTACCATTCTATGAGTGTATGATTTCAGGTCACGTTCTTCTCTGGTAGAGCTCCGATGAGTTCAGTGAAACTCCTCCAGAGCATTGACCTAAGTAAACTAACCAGCAGTAATACTCCTTGGGACAGAAATAATACCCTTCATTCAGAAATTTCAGACCCTGTAGAAGTACGTGCCTGGGAAGGGAGTGGGGAAACAGTGCAAATAACTCATCCTTGGTCACCATTTATAAATCACTGTCCTGCTGCACACACACACACACACACAGAGTCATCTGTGCAGGATGCAGCTCTGCAGCAATGGAGCTTAAGGAATTTCAGGGTTTGGAGCCTGTGACTCAGGCTTTTGGCAGAGCCAAGTAAATGTTGCCTGTTCTGCTTAATTCATATTTCAAGGTTATCTTACGATCCAGAGATTGATAAAACTACTTTTGAAAATTGGGGATCTGCTTGTTTCCAGTGCCTGTGACTCATGGAGGAAGGGCTGTAGTGCATAGACTGGTAGTGATGGCTGCATCCACTGCCTGCTGATTATCTGCCTTCGTTAGCACAGCAGATGGCTCTCAGTGTCCTGGTAACTCAAGTGGCCGCCTCAGCCATTTTTATAACTACACTTCAGGGAATAGATGTAGGTGCCAAGGTGACTGTTCCAGTTTTAAAGCCCAGTAAGATAAGATGATTGGGAAAGCTTTAAATAAAAGCTAACCTGTGGAAATCCCTTGACAAATCATCCCTTTGTGAACTTTTACTTCCTCCTGCATTGCCTTAATCTCCTCCATCAGACAGGCTAAAGAAAGTCTAAGGATACAAGAGAACTATTTTAATTTAGACAACCAACCTCATCCACATTAGCAGCTGCGGCTTTTTGCACATGGGAGAGCATGTGCCAGAGGGCTGAAACCTGGGCTTCCTTCAAAGTGAAGTAAAAAATTACAATAAAAACAAGAAGCTAAAATAGTTCCTTATGATAAATGGAGGGGCAGAGGACTGTTTTGCAATGCAAAATATGAATTCATGTCTCTACCATTAGATCTCTTTGCCATCAGCAAAACCTGAGCTAAACTTAAAGCACACTTATGTCTGTACCACTGTCTCAGAAATGATTTTGGGTTATATTTTGGATCACGGGGGTATTTCAGTGAGTCAGCAAATGAAGGAACTGATCTATTTGAGGTCTGGTGGGCTTCTCACATGCCCCGTTGCTGCACCAGGGCTGTATCACCAGTGTGGTGAGGCTTAACAACTTTGTACACTGTTAAATTGTGCATCCTTGTGGAGAGAAGGCTCTGGCTCTTTTTCAAGCTCTATAAATACTCTGGAAGTCAGCCTGGTTTCTTGTTCAGGACTGCGGGCACAGTGTAGGTTGGGCATCTGTACACGTGTGCTCTGCAGGGAACTCCTCACCTGCTGCAGTCAGCCAGGCTCCTTTTCTAAAGAGGTGGTCAAGAAACCACAGAGACAGGCAGTTCCCCCATACAGGATGGCTTCTTTACTTTTTTGCCTTTCAAATGCCTTACAAAAGTGTCAGGAGTTCCATTAAATAGATTATCTGTCCCTTTAGTTGGTGCCTTTCCCTCAGGTGGGGAGGAAAATGTCCAGACCTGAATCCTTTGGAGAAGGACTGGGGGTGTGAACATGAGGAAGATATCCAGGATTGTGACTAACAGTTGAGGGAGATCCCTGAGATCTAACAGCCCTCATGTCACTGAATCTGCCTGGGAGTGCACAGGCAAATGCATGGGGTCTGTGAAGCTCTGCAGAGCGATATGGTACAAGAGAATTAACCCTTGTAGGTGGGAGTTACCTACTGCAGCCTCCAGGAAATGCACTTTTTTTAATTTATTTTACCGGTTTTAACACACAAGCAGGGGATGTTTTTGGTGGGAGCAGCTGATGGCTGGTTACTGGCTGGCCAGCTGTCTGTCAGCTGTGGGACTGTTAGCAGCAATAGGAGTCACTAGTAAGCCCACCAGGGCTATCACCAACTCAAATAATTTTTTTTAGAGCAGACACTTCCAGACTCCCAAGAAAATGCTGCTTCTGGAACTTCTCAGTGGATTTTATTAGAGTTGTCTGAGGCTGGAGGAAACAGCCTCTCTGACGTCAGAGGTTTCATATCGGGCAGTTTCCAATTTTATACAGTTCTCCTCTGGGCATTTAAAGCATTTCCACCACATGGCAGATCCTCCTGGAACTGCCTCATTCCTTTCTGCCCTAGTTTAAGGCAGACAGGAGTTCTTGCCTGTTGCCAACTACTAGAACGCGTTTCAGTCTAATTTCAGCATAATTTGGAGTTTCTGTCAGTGGATATTTAATTCTTGGGAGCACAACCTTGGGCAGGGCAAGTTTCCCATAAATAGGAGAGCAGCAAAGATGCCAAGCCTAGTCTATAGCTGGAGTTAGGTGATTACGCGCCCCCTCTCTCTGTGTGTTGTAAAATGTGCGGTGTTGCATCTGCTGGCTCCTAGCCATGTGTTTGAGTCTGTTTAGCTGCAGCCAGACTTGTTGCATGTGCTCTTCGTTCATCACAGGCCATGTCTGAACTTGGCAAGTACTGCTCAGGCCACGGGCGGCAGCTCTGCCAGGTGAGCCATTAGCGGCTGGTCACGGCTGGAAGTTTTCTTCCTGCAGATCTTGAATGCAATTCAACCATGCTAAGCAGCGAACCGCGGCTGTGCTCACGTGCTGCAGGAGTGGAAATAGTCTGACACCCAAATCAAAAGTGTCACTTCATTTAGCCAATGACTCTTGGCTGGGAAAGACCTGGACTTGCGCTCGGACCAGCGAGAGACCAGATGGCTAATGTGGTCATTAGCCATCGCACTGTAATCCCACATCAAAACTTGGCTTTCCACAGAGGTCTGTGAACAGGAGTGAAATGTAGAATGTTAAATACAAAGCAAAGCAGAACCACTCCATTATAACCTGCAGTGATGGGAATTCAGTGCTGCTCTTAAGCAGCAGGGTTCTTAACTCCAGGCTTTTTCTATTTGGTTTTATTTCCCAAACCCTGCATTATCTTGTTAGGAGAGACATTATTTCCCTTTGGTAATTTCTCTTCCCTTCCTCAACTCTCTGGCATTTTGTAAGCTTGCAGTAGGGAGATGAGAATTTACAGTTGTTGGAGCTCTGTGTCTCTTTATTTCTTCCTTTCCCTAATTTTTCAACTCATCACGTTAAAATAGCACTAATTAAATCTGTTCTCACTTAAAATGCAGTCCTGCCTTCAGCAGGTAAAATTGCATCTGGATTCTCCTGAATCATCCTAACCTTGGCAGAATTTCAGCAGAAATCAGTGTCGCTACGCTGAGTAAGATTGGTGTCCATAGATCAGAGTCAGGCCTCTGGTCATTTGAGTTCTGTGCAGCTAGGACACTACTGTCAGAGTCTGTTAGCTCACACGTGAGGTTATGTGAGCACAAGTACAGAGCTCGTCTGGGTGAGCTTGGGCTCAACACCAGCTCAGCTGGCTCAGAGAGGGAACTGCAGGGAGCCAGTTGCATTCTCTGCACTGAGCCGCTGGTTTGTAGAGTATTTGCAGCCCATGGTGGCTCTGTGCTGCATCCACCTGAGAAGGTCTGTGGAAGTAATAGAGGAAAGAGCTGGCAGAGCCCTTGGGTTACTGCTTTTTGCTGTCAGCTTTATCCCATCATTCCAATGTCTACATACTGCAAATTGCTGGTAGATTTCTGTGCAGTGTTCCTGTGGTAGATTCCTTTGTGTGTTAGGAGATCACAGAGCACTGCTTGGTTCAAGTCTCTACTGTGGATATTTCCTCAGAGGTGATAACCCAGCCAGCTGGATTCAACATGTGTTTCCAGCTGACTGTGCTACTTTGTCTCATCATCTGTCCTCAACTCCTGGGTTGCTGCACACAGCCCTGTCAGAAGTGGCTGGATTTAACGGTATTGGCATTTTTTTCCTCCTGCTGGAGGTTTTCATACTAATCTTTGCATTCCTTTCAAAACCAAAAGCCAGAGAGACTCTGCAAAGACCACATGAGACTTTGTTCAAAACCAAAAGCCAGAGAGACTCTGCAAAAACCACATCACCCCATTGTCCTGGTTTTAGCTGGCATCGAGTTAGTTTTCTTCCTCAGTGTTTTCCTTCTCCAATGTTGTGGTTTGGATTTAGTTTGAGAATAATATTGATAACACACTGGTGTTTTCAGTTGTTGCTAATTATATACTAAGTCAAGGACTTCCCAGCTTCTCATGCCCTGCTAGTGAGAAAGCTGGAGAGGCACAAAAAGCTGGGAGGGGACAGAGCCAGGACAGCTGGCCCCAACTGGCCAAAGGAATGTTCCATACCATATGTACCTCATATAAACCAGGAGGAAGGCTGGCTGGGGGTTTCTGCTCAGGAACTGACTGAGCACTGTTTGGTGAGTGATGAGCGGTTTCATCACTGGTTTTGTAGATTGAACTGCTTTTATTATTGTCATTTAAAAAGTATCACTTTTATAACTTTTAACCATTTTTTCCTTCTTCTGTTCTATTAAACTGTCTTTCTCACAACCCATGAATTTTACTCTTTTATCGGATTCTCTCTCCATTCTCACTGGGTGTAGGTAGTGAGCAAGAGGCTGTGTGGTGCTTAGCTGCTGTCTGGGTTAGACCCCAATACCCATGATAGAGCAGCAATCATAAATGCTGCGATAGATATCTAGAGAGTAAATGGCTTTGGAAACTCTTTGGGATAAAAGGTACTTTTGCTGTAGAAGTGGAAGAGATCTAATTACTTTTATTGCTAGGGCTGTGCTGAGCAGCACTGCCGGGTAAAGATCACATACTGTCGTTGTGTTTCTCTCGGGATGGACTAGGAGATTTGCTTAGACCCAAAAAACCCACTTCTGTTCCTGCTCTGATTCACGCCGCACATTTAAATGCCATGGGAAAGCTCTTGTAATACAAACACTTGTTTATAGGCAGACATTTAATTATCATATTACAGAATTCTCAGGACCAGCTGCCACATGAGATTTCTGGCTAGGACAGTTAACATAAAATTAAAGCACCGCGTCACAGACCCATTTATCCGAAAACCTGAGCACTGTATTTGCACTTTTCAGCTCTCTGTAAAGAGCTTCCTGGATGATATTTCTGTGCAGATTAGTCATGAGGAGTCAGCATGCTCTAAGCTTGATGACGTCTTTGTGACTGGATCAGAGAACAAATATTGTGATCTGTTCAGCATGGGCTCCCAGCGAGTGATTAAATTGCTTTCCCAAGGAATCTAGGTCATTTGCTGTGGTCAGAGCACTGGGCATCTATGGAAAGGAAAACCAAAGTGTATTTTTGCCATGTTTTTTGAATCCCTGGTTTTACTGATAGTCTGGAATGCTCTGGGAAAATGCTGAATAGTCCCAGTAGAATGTGGAAAATGCTGCGTGTCAACAACTGTGTGTAGGAAAGCTGGGAAGCCTGCTTCTAATGCTCGTGTGGTCTGCAAGAGTGAATCCTTTTCTGGGGCAAATAAGGATTGTATTTGTGAGTAAGAGTACGCAGGGCTCTGCTTTCCTCATCCGTCTCTGCACTTCCCAGTGCCCCATCGCATCTGCCTGCTGCATCACGTTCCTGTCCGATACTCTATGTGCTCTGCTCCTCTCTCCTTCTCTTCCTCCCAGTTTGGTTTAGTCCCAGTGTCCAGGCTGAGATGTACTTCCGTAATTCCAACAAGGGCTCACAGATCACAGGTAGACTGTCCTAAAGATGACTGAGGAGCTTGGCTCCCTGTTGTGAGTACGAACGCACAAGATTTGTGAAGCCCCTATGTTCTCTTCTGGCTCTCACCCGCCAGCAGTGTCCACAAGAGCTTGGTGCCCAGGCTTTCAGAACAGTGGCACTGGAAAACACAGTGGTGGAAACAAACCCCTTTCTTACAAATGAAACCAAAAGGAGAAATCTGCTGGTTTCCTGATCTGGTTTAGCATGTGTTGTCAGGAAGTGAGCCTACAACATCTTCCTACACCAAGAACAGGAGATGAACTGGCAGGAACATTTCACTAACATAATTTTGGAACACAAAATCCTATTTATCCTGCAGGGAACGACGGCCTTAAGTGCCACCTAGAAATTGCTAAGTGACTCTGCCTTGCCATGGTGAGAGTTGATTGCTCCAGGTCAGGATCTGTAATTTCTCTTGGGATTTGCCATCCATTTTCTTTCCGCACTTCAGGGTCCTCTTTCTGAGTCTGGTCTTTGCCTACAAAACCATAAGCAAACCTGAATGCCGGCCTGCTTCTGTGTGATAAACCCAAAGCTGTGTTACTCTCGGGAGCTGGTGTGGAGGTTTGTAGCTTCACAGGCTTTTTGAGTCTGTGGCTGGTGAGGCAGCTCTCCTGGATGAAAGCTTGAGCTATCAGGACCTGTGCACTGCTGTGGAGAACTCATGCAGGGCATAAAATGTGCTGTAACCTTTCAGCAGTGGCTTGGGGCTTCTCAGCAGTGCTGGCAAAATGTGGCCAGAGCAACACAGTCTGGATCACAGCCCTTGAGAGCTGCTTTGCTGAGAAGCTTCTGCTAGGCAGTATCTCCTCTCTAAAAAAATAAAAGAAAAAGGCAGATTTAATCAATTTAATATATCTCTGTCTTGTTCAGTGCCACTAAGAAGCAAGAGGAGGATTGCTTCTGGCTTTGCAGATCCCTGGCAGTAGTTGAGCTGGCCTCTTCTTTTTCTTCAGCACACGTAGAGCAGCCTGTTAGCAGGGTCAGTGCTCATCCTGGGCAACGATCCTCACATCTGCTGAGAGCTGGATCGGTATTCAGGCTGCACATGAGCCTTTACCAAGCTGTTTGCCTGGTGCCCTGACCTTTGAGCTCATCAGAGAACTGAGCACAACCAAGTGCACATACTGAAAGTGAAAAATCCTAAAGCACGAACTAGGGTGGGGCAGGCTGTAGTTCGTTTAATGTAGTGTTTTTTTAATTCTATTCCCCCCTTTATCCTGAGGTCATGAAATGTGTTTTCCAGCAGTGTCACCGTATGAGGAAATACAGACACACGCTCCTGTTGCAATATTATCTGCTGGCAACCATGTGAATGTTTTGAAAGCCCAGGAGTTTCCTCACAGATGAGACCGATTGGTGCGTCTGAACTGCAACTCAGGGCACTGAGCATCTGCCCTGTGTTGCCACACTGGATGTGGTGGGAAATGATCCATAGTCCACCAGCAACACAATTATTTCTTTGACAATTAACTCTCTGAGTGTGTTGGCATTTTGAAATGCTTCTGAGATGGGAGGAGAGCGAAAGAAGATAAATAAACCTGGAGAATACCCTGTGTAACAGCTGCAGAGCTGGTGACTCCCTTCCAGCTTGAACAAAACAGTCCAAGGACAGTCTTTCACAGCTGCAGGTTTGTGAACCTTGAGTTGCCATAACCCTGACATGTTTCTTGGCAGAGTAGAAAACCCTGTGTTTGAAGCAGGCACCTCATTGCCATGGTGCTTTCAAAGGAAGCCTGAAGCCTGTGAGTTTCTTACACAGAAGGGGCAAGGAGGATGGACAAGGGTTGTGGCTTCAAACAGAAGGGTGTGCTGTGCAGTCCATGAAGGAGTATTGCACTTGTTTCTGGTGGAAACAGGAGCCTCAGAAAGAGCTGAGTGTGACTGGGGTAGTTAGTGGGACTGAACCCACGGGGTTTTCAGGGAGAGTCTCTTCCATGTCAGTGCTCTGCTGTATTTGAGAAAAGGAGCCAGTGCTTACTCCCAGTATTCCTGGGATGCTGTCTGAGGTCACAGGGCTGTATCTCAGAGCGGCTTGTGGGCTTGGAAACGAGGGGGTTCACTCTGTGCTGCTATGGATGCACCCTACGTGTTCCAGCTTTTTCCAGTAGTGAAGACAATGAATTTCCTCGAAGTCAGGTGTTTGTTTAGAATGCACTGAGGTGTGTTGCTGGGGCTGCTGAGATACTACCTGGAAAATCTTTTCTGTGATGTAACTTAAACCTCACAGATCTGCCTTACCGGAAGGAAATAGTCCTCTCTGAAAACCCAGTCAGTTCCTCTTTCACTTTGGCCCTGTATGAGCTTGTGTAAAATCCATGAAGTTCCCAAGCTGTCAGGAACTGTGTGACCATGGGGTGGGCAGCTGATGTGTCCTGGGCTGGACCACCGGGGAGCACTGGCAGTGTGACTGATCATGGCTGAGAGCAGTCATCCCCACCACTGGTATGAATGAACAGGGAGAGCATCCTTGGCACATGAGACTGATGTAAGCATTTGTGGGTTTCTACGTCTCTTGAGTGTCACTGTGGGTTTTGCTGGAGTTTTCCCTTTTTATGTGAGTTTTTTGTCTCCACAAAGTCTTGGGTTACTGCAGCTTCTCAAAGGAGATTGTTAAGAAGAGATGCATGAGACTGGTACAAACAGCATAGGACCAGAGGCTGAAGTCTAGGTGATCCTGCTCTGGCACAGGGGTTAGACTAGATGATCTTCTGAGGTCCCTTCCAATCCCTAATGTTCTGTGATTCTGCAAAGTTCTTCCAGGATAATTTAATAAAATTGCTCTAAATCAGAGGCACGTTTTTAACACGTTAGTTAACAGAAAAGGTGCTGTGGGTTTTTTTAACAGAATAATTAAAACAGCATAGTAGAACTTAAGACATAATTAAAGATTTCTCTGGGATTTTATTACACAGACTCTTGGAATCATTAAGGTTGGAAGAGACCTCCAAGATCATCCAGTCCAACCATCAACCCAACACCACCATGCCCACTAGGGAGGAAATTTTTCCTAATGTCCAATCTAAACGTCCCCTTCCACAATTTGAGGCCATTTCATCTTGTCCTATTGCTAGTGACCATATATGCTCTATTATTTCTAAATTTCACATCTTCTCAAAAATTTCATTGCAGCACTTTCAGCCAGTTAGGAAATGCTCAGCACTGACCACTGTCAAATCTGGAAGTCTTGCTGTTCGTTGCACTGCTCAGTCAACTGACTGCGATTAATGGTCGTGATGTTTGGTTTTAATTACTTGTAGTACGTTTCTTGTTTTTCAGAGTTGTACTTGGCACTCACAGAAAACACTCTTGACTCTCATCTTTCACTGGGGGGATGAATCCTGTTGGATTCATACTCTGACCTCTGTGGAACCAAAAGGGACCGGATTGCTTTGCTCTGCACAGAGCTATGACCACTTCAGCCTGTGAAATAGCTTTGTCTTCTCAGCTGGCCTGTGTGACTCTCAAAGCATTAACACTTCAGAGAGTTAAATGATATTTAAACTACCTGAGGAGTCAGATGACTGCAGAAACTGAAACCTCTGTGGGCTCACAGATGCTCACTACAGTTGCAGTACAAAGCCCGCAATCTGCGAAAAAGCCATCGCTGATGGAAACGCAAACAAGGGCTGTCAGAAAATTTCTGTACAAAGGTAAATGACAGACACTTTGTTGTTTTGCCTCTGTTCCACAAGCTGGAAAATAATAGGATTGGATTTTGATCAAGAACTCTCTTTTATTCCCTCCAGTCATTAGCTTTGTGGTCTCCTGTAGCCTGAGATAAAGTAGAGCTGATGGCAAAGCGAGGAGAGATTTGATGGTTCATTTGGGTGTTTTGGATTGTTCTGGAGTTCAGCTGTTTATATACAGTGAGCACTGTTGGTTTTTGTCTGGGACTCTGTTGCTCCTGATGCTTTGTAGTCTGAGACCGCTGCTCAGACCAGCTGGCTGCCAAGCTAGACTCTCTAACACCCCAGTCCCTATGTGCCGTGGTGCTGTCAGCTGGGGCAGGTCCACTCACAACCACTGAACACGTGGATTTTATCATTATTTGACACAAGACCCTTTTGCAGGAAACCAGTTTCTGTTCTGAACGAGGGACCATGGAAGAGCCTCACACCTCTGAGCCATGGAGAAGCATCTCCTGGCTGGCGGAATGGGGAGCAGAGTCACCTTAGCTGTGGGGAGAACCTGCAGGAGGGTCACCTTGACACACACAATTGCAAGGACCAGGGGTTTGGCTGCTGCACTACTTAAAACAGACATTTCCTGAAGCTTTCTGACTGTTTCAGGTTATTTTGCTGATCAACTGTTTGAACATTTTTGGACAGTTGGGGTTGTGGGGCAAAAAGACCAAACCACAAAAACCCAGCTTCCTTTCTGTTTTTTGACTCTTAGAACAGGAAACAGGTTGGAGTTTGTGTTAATTCAAGAGGCCTCACTGCTTGGGTAGGTTTCCAGGTTCCCCTTGGCACCTAGTGTTACACATACACAGGACTCTGGGTGAAAACTCTGCTTATATAACCCAATACCTTGTTCTGACTCTCTCAGGGACATTAGGAAACTGTTTCCATTATGAAATGAGAATCTCTTTAAAGAGCAGTAGCAGTGGATGTGCATGTAGTCCTGCATAGTGCCAAATGCCCTTCATAGGTGCTTCTAGAAGACAGTTTTGTAGATGTTTACCAGGCTAAAAATAACGGGCACGAGCCCGCTGGTATGTCCCTCTCCATAGCAATATACACACTAACTGTGCCTCATCACCTCGTGTTATAGGACCTGTGCCTCCAGAGAGTCACCTGCTGCTTTCCTAGCAGTGGGCTGCCTGAGGCAGAAAGGCTGAGTGGGGATATGATAGTGGTTCTGCCTTCTCTTGTGCACAGGCTGCTGCTTTGTAGAATAACTCCTGTTCTCAGAGGTTCCCATCCAATTTATGGGTCTGGTCACTGCTTTTCACTTACAAATAGCTGCCTTAGACATTTTTCTCTCCCTCTCTGTCCATCAAACTTCAGCCCTTCTCCTACCTACAGTAGAGTTGTTTCTTTCAAGATAGTCACATTCAGGGAACAGTTTCAGCTTAAGAACAACAGGTCAGATTCTGCCACTGTACTGGAGACCTCAGGATTGTTCCCTCTTAGGGGGTCAGGACCCCATGTCAAAGTTGCCGTGCAAACATAAGCTCCTGCCTCATGGACAGTGTGATCTAAGCTTCACGTTCTCCATGTTAGCATGGTGTTCTCTGTGGTGTGTTCATGCCCTGCCTATATCTCTATTAGGTAATTAAGATAAGTTTCAAGTAAGGAGCAAAATGATCCTGTATCTTGCAGAACAGGCAGAAGATGTCAGTTAATTCAGAAGGAAAGTCGTCTTCATTTGCAAGAGGGACTTCATTTTCCAGAGGGACTTAATTCCTTCCTTCCACAGCTCCATCCCTGCGTAGCACAGAATCACACCCTCACCTGCTCCCGTAGCTGAAGTGAGCAATGGAGATGCTGTGCTTGCGGGTAATTAAAGGTTGCTGCTCTCAGTCCTCACTCAACAATGTCCCTTTTGCACAATGTGCCCTAGTGAGGACTTCATCCTGTTTTTTAGCGTTATTTGGTCATTTTGCTTCTAGTAGTCCTTCCACTTCCATTACATCCCCCGAGTAATGCCTGCTTGGAGGACAGTGCAGTAAGTGACTTCTCCCTAATCTGATTTCTGATTCTTAGTGGCCTGGATAGACCAGCATTAGTTTGCTATTTCAATCTGATCCATCAGAGTCCTCTGCTGCACATGGCTGCTTTTATATCACTTGCATGGCAGAACCACCTCTTGGTTCAGCTGGTTGCCAAAGCAAGGCCAACCAGGTCATGTGCTTGTGGAGCAGATACGATTAACAGCCTCCTGCTGCACAAACCCAGAACAGGAGCTGAGCAAAGAGGTCTGATGCTGGCTAGAGCTGCTGTGGAGAAAAGTGGCCTCTGCAGGCTGTGACTAGAGTGTGTGATGCAATGTGGTGATAACTGTTTATGCTTTAAATTAATACCTTGTCCTCTGGATCCTCACCCAGGATTTGCTTAACCCCTTTATATCACCAGTTCTGCAAGCAATGGGCTGTTTCTGCAAGTTGAAATAGAAATGCTCCCAAATCATCAGTTTTAGTGTTGTCTGAGGGGAGCTACATCAGCCCTAAGTCAGTCACCAGACACATCAGAACAAGGAGAACAGTGCTATGGTCGGGACTGGCATGGGGTTTGGGATAGAAGATCATTAAACTATCTTTGTTGAAGTGCTGTCCAGCCCCTTACTGATGGACTGTAGTCTGGAAAGAAAACAGAAAGGAGGGAGTCACGCTGCATCTGCCATTCCATCAGAAGATCCCTTCTGGGAACGAGGCGAGGCTGGTAGTGCTCTGGGGAGATGCCAGACTTGTGGGATGCCAGGCTTGGGAGGATGTTGTAGTCAGATGTAGTCATTACCACCCACCTTTGCTTCAGAGCAGCTGGCTCAGGATAAGCACAACTGGGCAAATCACAACACAGACAATATAATGAGACGAGGATCAGGGTAGGAATAGCTTTGGGACCAGTGACATAACTTGTTGGATTCAGGAAAAGATCTTCTTGAGTCTGATAGAGATTGAACGTGTTCCAAATTCCCTTTGGAGGTTTCCCTTTCCCATGGCTTCCTGTCAGGCGCGTTCATTGCTCAAACCCAATGAGATTTTGTTACTTGGCATTGCTAGGCTGCGTGTCCAAACTGAATCTGAAATTCCACCATCCTCCCTCTCTCTATTCACCGGTCCCAACCTGCAAAAAAGCACATGATCCTCCTCAGAGACTGGCAGTGGGGTTAAGAGGGCAGGGAGATAAGGAAAAAACCAGCCCATTTCTTCCACAGTTCAACAAGGACGTGGTTGACAGTGGAAGATTTTGTCAGCAAGCAAGAAATGAGAGACACGGCTGAGCTGATTTTTCCAAGGTCTTCCATCTCAAAAGGCCTCTTGTGGCTTTGCAAAGTCTTTTGCAAAATCCAAGAGCTTTGAAAACTCCTGGATACAATTGCTCAAGTGTTGGAGTGGCATGTGCCAGAGTCAGTCGTTCTGCTGCCTGTGCAGCCTGTTTAGATAACTGAGCAGCTCTCTGCCTGCCTGCCTGCCCAGCCCCAGGCTGAAGTAAGGGCATAGGCGTCAATGGGAACGATTGCAGACTAGGAGAGGGTGGATCTTCCCAGAGACTGCTGTCTGCCTCTCTGTCACACACCAGCATCACAGGTCTCTGCTGTGGCCTTTGAGTTTAGCATGAGTATGAAACTGCCTCTGTGAGAAATATCCATGTGAACTGCATCCTGTTATTCTGGAAGGATCTTGTTTTGACAATTCTGTAGCCCAGTCCAAGGAGCATGGCCATCATCAGGAAGCACAGTTTATTGTCAGTCTTTGCATAATGTAAGGATAAGGTGATGTAACCCATCACCATAGAAATAAAGGAGAGCAACTCTGACCAAAAGTACCCCAACAGAAAACCCAAAGGTAGTGAGAAAGTCCATAACAACAGAAAAATCCACCCAAACCTATCATAGAAAATGTCCATTAAACTGACAGTCCAGGGCATTATCTGAGTTTGTCCCATTCTCTCTGCAGAGAGGGAGATGGCACAGACCATCTCCCCAATGGGTCTCTGCAGGCAGCCTCACTTTTATACTGTGGTGCTGCATCAACAACTTTCCCCCTGAAGCAGACACATGCTGTTATCCATGTTATCTCTTTCTCTCAAGGTTATTTACTTCTGGGAAAGCAGGCCAGTGGAGTATTTTTCTCTTCACTCCCCCATGAGAATCTGGACACTCACTGTTTCTCGTAGGAAAAAAGAATCATCCATGTGTCAACCTCCGTTCGCAGCACTTGAGATCTCTACTTAGGGCTGGGTGTGGTGAGGAGCAATTGCCTGTCCAGCAGAGTCAGGAATAAGTTGGTTTAAGTCAAGAGCTTTCTGAGTCCCTCCTTCACTGTGGTTTTCTCTAGCTTGGTGGTCTCCAACATTACTGGAATGAGACTGGTGTAGGCATAGGGTGAAGTGGTTCCTTTGCTACACAGAAAATGGTGCAGCTCCTGCTCTGTCGCCAGTCCTACTCTGGTGCTACAGAGCAAGACGGGGATTTAGGAGTCCATTGACTTCTGCACCCCTTAGGAAAGTTGCTCTGATAGACCCAGGCTGTAGGCTGCACTGACTGCAGATTGACTCTAGGACTGATGGATATGTATCACAAGTAGTGCTTATTGAGCGTTTGCAGAGATTTTGGTATAAAAGCTTAAACTTGGATTCTTATGAAGGAGGGATTGAGCTTGGTGTGTGAAACTACAAGCAGAAGCTTCTACTGTCTGAAATAAGCATCTGCCAAACAGGTAGAAGTGGTAGCAGAATATGTGCTTGGTGAATTCAGTACAAAAAGTAGGCAGTATTTGGAGAGTTTTCTGGCTCGTGCTTACTAGACGTACAGAGTGACTGGTAGCTATTGCCTTGACTCTGTCTGGTGGGATGTTTTTGCACACTAGTTGTGGGAACAGAGTGACCCTCTGTTCTTTGCAGGTCATGTTGAATCCAGCCTCAGCAACACCAGGTCTGGTTCTGGACCCAAGAGACAGAATTCCAGACATGTTTTAAAATAATCTTCTTCTTGTTGTGTTTGTCACTGACACCAAGAGGGTTGGGTGAAAATGTGCATCATGTTCTGCCTTTCTTCCTGAAACCTCCTGTTTCTTTTGCTTCTGGTCAGAGGTAATGATAAGAGTATCCAGTATCCTACAAAGCAACATGGTCTTAGGTCTGTTCTCTGTTTCCAAATTGTTGTCTCGGTTGTTCTACTTATGGGTGGATCACAAAAATAATTACCTAAATGAAGCAGGTGCCTAAACACCACAGGTGATCGTGTACCCCAGAGAACAACACTGATTAGGTCACCCTTCTCGCTTATCTCAGGTTCCCATCCTTAAAATAAGGGCAGCAGTAGTTTTGCTTTTAAAAGAGCAGGCCCAACTAGTTCATGTTTGAACTATTAATTGTTGTTATTATTCTTACTCACATGGATGACAGGGAAACACCTAATGAATTCTGGCTGTGTTACAATGGGCTGTGACTGCTGTTATCATGACTAACACAGCACAAATTTCCTAGGCTGCCTGTTTATACTAATGCAAACGCCACCACGTACTTGCGGTCCATTACCAGCAGATCACAGTGGCCAAGAAGTTCTTATGGTTGTGATTGTTGTGTGTCCAGCCTGTCCAAAGACTCCAGCCTTGCTCATCTAATAGAATATCCCTGCACGTGCCTCCAAACAGGAGCTTCCCAGAGCATTTCCCTGCTGCCCTGGCACTGGCAGGGTCTTTCTGGAGCAATTTCTTCCTTTCTGCTTTAAAAGGCAGACAGAGAGAAGCAGTTTAGACTTTCAGCTGTTGATTTCAGATGCATTCTGCAGAGCAGGTCCGTAGGGCTGTTGGAGAATCGATGCAGAAAACCAAATTCCCTCCAAGTGTGTCTTTGGTCAGGACCAAACATTGCTCACCCTGCCCTTTTCCTTCATAGAAAGCATTTCTAATTATATTCCCTAACAATTTGCTAGAAGTGAGCTGGGGTGTGGGGGGTGGTAGACTGAGGTGTTGGGTATTTGGGAAGGTAGGAGTGGTGTCGTCCTTGCTGTTGGCTGTCAGACAGGCCTGACACCGTTCACCCCATTTGCAGCCATCGTGCTGGGGAAGAGCAGCATTACCAACAAGCCAACCCCAGGAGCTCTGCCCAGTCCTCCTCAGGCTGAACCACACAAGCCACACACCCTGTTCTGGTTTGGGCTACCTCTTCTCAGCTGCTGCTGAACTGTGGCCCACACTTCTACCCCCTCACAGCCCCGCTGAGGTTTTTGGTGTTCACCTCTCCCTCCTCCCAGGAAATTTTCAGCCAAGGGCCACCTCTGGAAGCTGATGACATGGTGTGTTGTGTCAGGCCCTGCACAGCTCATGATTCAGCAGTTGTTCAGGTTTCATACCTGTTAGGAACAGTTGTGGTTTCTGGCATGTCCCTAAGCCAGCAACAGCAAAAGGAACTGGGAGTCTCCACTCAGCTGAAGAAACAATGTCTGCAGTACATTTTCTTGCAAATAGGTTGCATTTCATGGCCAAGGGACGAGAGCAGGAAAACCAGCATCTGGATGTCTAGAGCACAGAAAGCCCAAGATCTTCAAGGGAACAAGTGGCACATTGCTCTGCAGTATGTCTGTTTAGAGGCAACAAAAGTCCTCCTAGAAACAGGGCCATGAAGCCATTAGTTATCTTAGGAAACTCCCAGGCTGTGAGATCAATTAAAAGGAAACACTCTTGAGGTGCATGGGAGCAAAATGCAAACATCTTTGCGGGCGGCAGCTAGAAATTATCATTATTCAAACAAGTGTTGGCACAGTAACAGCCACCACAGCGTGTGAGCTGCACGTCCTGATGCCAAAGCCCAGGCAGAAGGGCTGCCCTGCTGCTGCTGGAGTGGTGGGTAACCCAAGAAGGGGCATCTCCTGGCATTCTGCACTGCCTCCCACCAGCTCTGTCTGCCAGAGTGCCAGGACCGTGTGCCAGCGATGGCAAGATTGCTTCTCGCTTAGTGAGGCAGAGACTGCGACACAGTCTTATTAATTTCATTCAACTCTTGGCTCAAATGAGTTGAGCTGGCAGAGAGAGCTGTGACAGCAAATGCTCGTGTTGCGAGCACTGGAAGCCTTGTTCCCTGCCCTCCTCCTCCTCAGTGCGACTTAGGTGTGAGGAGGAAGGGAACAATGGAAGGTTGGCAATAGAATTGCTGGTCTTTGATCAGAGATTGGAATTGCGGTGTAGCCAAGGTAACAGTGATTCTGCAGTTGTCTGGAAAAGAGGGAACAGTTAATGGTGCAGTAGGAGGGATTGCTGCCTGCTCAGGCCTGTGGGTGATGGCATGTGCCTGGGAGAAATGGCACCACTGTAAGTGATAGAGAGTGTGGCTGGGGGAGAGAAAGGGGATGGTGAAGAACAAGCCTGGTCCACCCTGGACTGCCATCCTGCATTAAATAAAATATCCCAGGATGAGGCTGGTGTTGTTGAACTTCTTGTCGGGCTGTTCTCTTTTCTGCTTTTCTCCTCCCCAAAGCAACATTTTCTGGCAACATGTGGTTAACAGTGGGTGTTGCAGGGAGAGATGGGGATCCCCTTGAACTATGAAGTGCTGTAGGCATGGGAATCCTCTCTAGAGAACCTGCAAGTCATTTTCCCAACATGCTTGGATTGCAGGTGTGTGCCAGATCCCCATGAGGGCTGCTTGGCTGTGATCAAACAGAAGGAGATGCAAATGATCGCTATGGTTGCTGGTTGAAATTGATCTGAGCAGAAGCAGGAGGCCGAGTTCTCATAGAGGTGCTCTGTGTGAGGCTGCTGATCAGTGGGGGGGAATTTCAGCCTGCAGTGTGCCCTCATGCACCTGGGGTGACGTAATGGCTCAGCCAGGCATGAGGGGACAGCAGGTGTGAAAATGGTTTGAGCAGGACTCCGAGCTCTGTCAGCATTTGGCACAGCTGGGAAAAAGTTGCATTTCATAAGTAGTTTTAAGGATTAATTCAATGCTAGAGAGAAGGGTCGTGCTTTTAGCACTGCTGAGGCTGTCCTACCAGCTCCCACAGTGCTGGTAGACACCAACACTGTTGATGACCTCCTGCTCCTCACGTCCATGTACTGGTACAATCTGCTCTGTGCCCTGCTTGATAGCAAAGCTTTCACTGCTTGGTTTGGACTTCTGCCTGGACCAAACCACACACCTGGCACCCACTTGGGAGCTATTTATAGCAGGGGTTCCTACAAGAAGGTGTGACAACTTCAGAAAACAAGGAATTGCCAAAGAGCAGCAAATTAAGCCACAATAACAACAGTCTCAAATCCCTGTATCGGTACCAAGTGACAGAATGAAGGAGACCACCAAGAATTGTCAAGGATGGCTTCAGAGTCCTGCACGAGATGCCATGTCACAAGCAACAGGCTATGTGAAACCTCACGTGAGCTTCTTGTCCCTCTGACAGATCCTATGGAAACAAACCCGAGGATATGAAGACTCTCGCGCCGTGGCACAGTATCATGAAGGCACCTCCATTATGGAAATAGTGATTTGTCCTTCAGCCTTTTCCAGTGCTCAAATGTTTCTTGTTTTGGCTGCACAGCTGAGAAATGGGATCTAGTGAAGCAGATAATAACCTGTGCAGGGCGGCCTCTGAAATGGGGACCTGTGCAGTGCTTGGGCTCATTGTTACAATCAAGTAGATGCAGTTTTTGCATCAAATGTTGTCTCCCCTTCCATCACTCGCTGACAGCAGATGGCAGGAGCTGGTGAGCAGCTCTGCAGGGAAACCCAGACTTTACTTTTCCCTCTGCCTGGCTGGCTACTGGAATAGGGTGACCTTCTTGAGCTAAGGGAATTAAGTGTAATAATCGAGTGTTGAACCCAAATACATAACAACAAAAATAAGACTCCAATCCAGACGTTACCTAACTTCTCTGAGGAGCACAGGCCTGCCCAGTATATCCCACTGGCTTCTTCCCAGTACTCCCTGTAAACACCATTTATGTGGTGTGTTTATGCAGCCCATACACTCCTCGCTGCTCTGTGATACCCTCACTTGCCCATCCACCAGACAAGTTGTAACAGGCATTAAATTATGGAGGATTTTATTCTTGCTTACTTTATATACTTGCAACTTCCTGGTTTATATGTCTAGAGAGGTTGTGTAGCCTTTAATTTAATATTATTCATAGATTTTATGGAGTATTAGTTAACTTTGCAAAGCGCCTTAATGGGTGGTGTCTTTTTTAATGATATGTGGCAAAACCTGTAGAAACCAAGGAAAATTGACCCGATTTGTTATAGGTGGTTTACAAAGAGCCCTTGAGGTGACTGAGCATCACTTTCCCATTTTTATTGTACTTCACACTTGTCCCAGTTCGTGTTAATCCAGATCACACCTAACCTCCGTTTTCTGAAGCAGCCTCTGCGTGTGGTGCAGCTGCCCCTTTTCCCTCCAGCACTGAGCCAAAACCCAACATCTTGTCAGTTATTTTAGGCAGGAGGAAGAAGACTGACAGGATAACACAGGGTTTTATTTTCCTGCTGCTTACTGGAAATGTGCAGAATGCTGCTGCACGTCATGCCTTGCCCCAGAGCAATTCCCTTGCACTCGTCTTGAGGCTCCAGACCCTCTCCTTGCTCTCACTGCTCTTGTTTCTCCTCCTCATGTCTCACAGACACACAAATCTGCAGAATAAGAGGAAAAACTCTTCTCTGCCAGAAACCTGGTTGGATGCTTTTCCTGGCACAGTACCATGTGCTTGTGTTCAACTGGAGGCTGCTGTGGTCACAGTACTGTCTCATCATTGAGTTTATTTCCTGCAATCACTTTCAAAACCCCTTTCAATCCTGTTGAACTTGTGATGTTGAATCTGTCATGAGAATGACCAAGAAGCATTTTCCTCAGCTATAGGGTGGCTAAATGGCTCTGTATCGGTTGATGTATCTCCTCTGTGCAGCAAGAGCTGCCCATGAGCATTGAGGTAATCTGCCCTTTCCATGGGATCCACGAAACTGTCTGGCACATCACTGAAGTGTGAGATGCAGCTCAGGTTTGCGTAGCTGGAACGTGTTTGAGTATCAGCTACAGCAGATTCTGGATGCAGCATTAATTAAACAGAATGGCCGTGCCTCAGGCCCCAGTGGACTCGCATCCACATGGCAACTGTGAGCCTTGTCAGCAGCAAGAGATTAAGGAATTAATTGGCAGGGTTAATCTTTGTGTCAGGGTTGGAAATGAATTGTAAATTTGTTTGGATGAGTGCAAAGTCTTTCTCAGCAATGGCAGGTGGGATCACAGGAGAACAAGCCTGTGAAGCTGCCCTTCCTGGGGACCTTTCCATTTAACACCTCCAGCAAACAGACCACTCAAATTCTTTGGCCCCAACGTGTGAGACTCCTGTGCAGGGTCGGAGGAGCAGGTTGTGCCAGTCACATCCCTGCAGATGACAGCACAGCTGCTCTGAGGCGCTCAGATGGGAGAAGGATGGGCTGCAGCTTGGGAGGGTCCCTTCACATTACGACTCTTCTTTCTGATCTTGCTGTCTTGTGTTGAGCAGATGTGATTGCTGCATCACAGATACTGGATCAGGTCAACCTGCTGAGTTTCTCAGCGTGAGGGAGGGAAGTGCTGCCACTGCTGAGACAGGTGATACCAGTTTCACAACAGTGTGCAAAACCTAAGAGGTCTATTAAGGCTGATCCATTGCTCACACCACATTAAGAGAGAGGAGTAAATCACTTCAGGGCTTAAATTATTTAAATGAAAACATAACTTTTTGTCATAGTACCATAGAATCGTTAGGGATTGGAAGGGACCTCAAAAGATCATCCAGTCCAATCCCCCTGCCAGAGCAGGATCACCTAGATCAAGTCACAGAACCATAGAACATTAAGGATTGGAAGGGACCTCAAAAGATCATCCAGCCCAATCCCCCTGCCAGAGCAGGATCACCTAGAGAGAATCACAGAATCACTCTGGCTAGAAAAGACCCCTGGGACCATCAAGTCCAACCATCCACCCTACCTTACAAGCTCGCCCCTAAACCACGTCCCTCAACACCTCATCCAAACAATCTTTAAACATCCCCTCCGGGGATGGCGACTCCACCACCTCCCTGGGAAGCCCTTTCCAGTGCTTGACCACCCTTTCAGTGAAAACATTTTTCCCAATATCACATCTCAACTTACCCTGTTGTAACTTGAACCCATCGCCTCTTGAGGTTCATACAAATAACTGGATGGTTGTTGTCATTGCGACCAGTTTGGCCGGCTAGTTACTCTGCTCACAAGATCCTAAGGATTCGAAAAAGTCGGACACGGTAGGTGCTCTGAGAGGAAAGTCACAAATCATCTCCTGGACTAACAGTGTAGTTCAAGAGAAAGGCTTTAATGGTGATGTGTGCAGGGAGCAAATGTTCTGCACAGACAGTGGTTTTGCACAGACCTCAGTTTCAGTGTTCGCAAAACAGACAGATGAAAGGGCTCAGAGTTTTTGCCAGCTCAAAGGGAAGATTTAGAGCAGGAGTCTGAATGTTCCTCGCTATGGTGTAACTCCTGTTTGGGCTCAGTCCTGCAGTTCTACCTCACGTGTGTTCTCGTCACTGACTTGGGGAAGTTCAACGCGCTGGTGGGTGGACACCAGTATCTTCAGTAAAGGGTTGGTGACGTTTCCTACACTCGAGCGTATTTCAGAACACAGAATTGGGAACAATAAATAAAACCCCTCATCCGACAAGTGGCATTTACATTCAGAATCGAATTTGGACAGACAGTTTTACAGACAAGCTTGTTCTCTGCAAGAGCTGTGACTGATGAGCACAACCTAACTACAAACAGGCTATAAACACTCAAGTATCACTAAGGATGACCTGATTCTGCCCATCTTCCTCACGGAGTGTGAAGATCAGCTTCCTGACCTCTTATTACAGGTAGGAGGTGAGGTGCTACTTATGCAAAGAAGACGTAAAGAATCAGGACCACAACGAGCAGCAATTACAAGGTCAACTAACATTCTTGGAGGTTGCTCAGAGACAGATTTTTAAAGGCAGTGACAAAGGCTGTAAGAAACTCACAGCAAGGTGACTGCTGGACTTTATCAGAAGCTCAAATACATTGAAAGGTCCCTAAATGCCTTTAAAAATCTGTTCCCAGTGCACAGTCTCCTCATTTAACAGGGACGAAGAAGGAGGAATTCTTAAATGTCGATTGATTCTTTGAGCCAGACTTTGTGACGCTGCAGGGACTTCCAGGTTAGCACCTGCTTCTTCAGAGCCAGCACACTTAGAACAGGCCCTGGTGGTACCTGTTCCCTCGTGTGAACCCCGTATTTCTGCGCAGAGCACACGGATGCCATGCTGCTCCCTCCTCGCTCCCATGTGCAGCTGGTGTGGACACCAGCAGGCGTGCTGCTCTGCCTGGCTGCCAAATTTACCTAGGGCATAGCTCACGTGAGCTCTGAAGAAGTGGAAATGGTGATGGGTGGTGACACATGGCTCTAGGAGCTGAACCTAGAGCTCGTGCACATGCTGGTGAGAGCTGGCTACAGGGTAGGACTATCAGCATGTGTCTCGCTCCAGTATGCCATGAAATCCAGTGCAGCTCTGTAAACGGTGCTGAAGGTGGGGATTTACAGGGAGTCTGTTAGAAGGAGACTTTTGTCGTGCAGAGCTGTGTAACGGATCCGGCTTGCTTGGTGGGTGATGAGGCAGAAGACGATTAATACTGTTGACAGCAGAATAAGTCCAATGAAAAAAAATGCCGCAAGGATCAGGCTGGTTTCTCCAGGACTCAAAGTTTTGCCAAAAAATTTGTCCCCTTTGCTGTCATCATCTGTTAAAAGAGAAGCAGCTCATGAGAAATCTGTGCACGGGTCTGAAGAGTTTTAAATGACATTTAAAACCTCCTCACCCTTTGCAGCGGTTCTGTTTTCTGTTGTAGCTGTCTCATACGCTCCAGGTGTGAGTCCTCCTTCAGAAGGAGCTTCCCACTCTGTGCAGAGAGAGAAACATCACAGTTAAATGAAAAGCCTTTGTCTTCTGCACAGTTAGTGCTGATGTTTGTATCGAATTGCTTCCACCTTCTTGATGAGAGCAGACAGCACTATTAGATCAGCACAGCTACGTCTCTGGGCAGCTCTACAGACAACATGCCCCTTCTCTGCAGGCATCGCGGGTACCTGAGCACTTACTGTAATGGTAGGAGACAGGGCAACAGTTCTAACTGAAAGAGGACAGATTGTGACTGGACACAAAGAAGGAGCTTTTTATGATGAAGAGGTGAGGCACTGGCACAGGTTATCCACAGAAGCTGAAGATACTCCGTCACTGGAATTGTTCAAGGCCAGGCTGGTTGGGGCTTTGAGGTCTAGTGGAAGATGTCCCTGCCCAAGGTACTGCAGCTGGGCTAGATGGTCTTTAAAAGTCTCTCCCAACCCAGACCATGTCACGATTCTGTAATTCTGATTTAGTGCCTTTATTTGCACATTCACAGCCCACGTGATTACTGATTACCACGTGATGACGTGAGTACAAAATCAATTCACCTTCTCCAAGGAAGGAGCATTTTGTCTACGTCTGACCTTCTGTTTCTCTTCCTGCTGCTGCAGTACAGGGTTACTGTGTGAGGTGTGCCTGCTAGCACTGGTGCACACCCTTCAGAGGAGCGCAGCAAGCGCGACAGGGATATAGGTGGGAGATGCTGGATCCAGATGTAAATGAAACCATGTGAAGATTCACTGGGCAGTGAATTCTCTGAGCAGAGGCTCACAAAGCACATCTGGCTTCACTCACAAGTGGTGGAAGGCACCGGCACTGCTCAAGTTTGCCAACTTTTCTTGGACAGGGTGAATAATATTTTCTGGAGCAACTTGCATCTCAGCTTGTGTCTTCTTGCCTGTGCAGTAAGGAACTCAAACAGCTTTGGGAGCCGGCAGTGAGTGCGGGGACGAACAAGCACCATGTGGATTTGCAGGTCTTCCTGCACGCCGTGTGGCTGCAAGGCTGAACATTAGCTTTGCCATTGTTTTCTGTACCACCTGCAGATGACTGTTGGTCTGCAGGTTGCCACTGTCTTAGAAAGGCTCCTGTGGAGCATCAACTCGACTTTTTAAGGTTTCAGAGTGCAACAAAGATTGCTGTATTTGCCGTATCATTAGAAGTGTTTGTTACGTCCCCAGGTGACACTGACTGAGCACAGCAATAACATACCGGTGCTTCTCACTAGTGTGCTGCAGCAGCTCTCCTCCCTTCCTCCCTGCCTTCCGTTTGACCTGCTTCAATACCCCTCCAAGGCCCAGGATGTTTTTCGGATACTGCACCTGCTTTGTTGATGGTGTAGGTTGTCTCCATGCCAGCATGGATGTGGTCAGCTACGTGGCAGTGCAGAAGCCACGTTCCGGGGTTTTCTGCTACAAGTTCAACTGTCTGGAAAGTCCCAGGGAAAAGGTCGTATACGTCTCCTCTGTGATCCTTATCTGTCTGTGGCAAGGTGAAACCAGCATTGTGAGACTCATGCACTGGAATATTCGAGTTAGACTTCCAGCTCCTCAAGGCAGATCAAATGCTTCTCGTTACGTGTTTGTAGTGAGTGCCACGCAGGACAACTGCATCTGTGGGCACCTCTCATTCAATAAATTGGTTAATTTACAAGTGACCTCTTCTGAGGACTTCAGGTGCCAGTTGAGCATGGGTGATACTTTGAAAGACAATGTTTTTTAGAGAGCTCTGCCAGTGCCGAGCTGTGACAACATAAAATCTTACTCTAAGCAGGCACAACCCTACCTGGTAGTCCCCCCTGTACCTTCCCTTGCACCCCAGGGTACACGTGTGTTTTAACCTACATGACCGTGTCCTCAGACAGCGGCATTTATTCCCCTTTCATGGTAGGCTCAGAGTAACAGAGGCTTTGCAAGGATCTCGATCATTTTGCATTTCCTTCACATTCAAGACTCCCGTCAGCCTCAGCACCAGCCCAGGGCCCCGCGCCCAAGCTAAGAAACCAGTCTAGAACCGGGAGGTTTTGCAGAGGTTTCCCATCACGCTGTAAAGTTCCACTTCGATTAGTGTTACCAACCTTGAAGATGAAGGTCTGTGCATGGAAGTGAACTGTGTGTATATCCACTTCATCACCCATTCCTATCAAATACCAGTTTGTCCTGTCGCCTTCATTCATCGTTAGACCCAGGAGACTATTATAAATCTTTCCATTGATCGCTAGAAGAATAACCAGGTAAAAGTGATTAATAACTACCCACGGTACAAGGTGATGGTAACCTCCAGCTCAGACACACTTTCTCTCAAAGAACGAAGGGTGCCCAGGCAGAGGCCAGGTCAAGGGCTCTCTGTAGTAACCGCTGCCAGAGCCACATTTTGCTTTCAGTTTCCAGAGCACCTAGGTGTGCAGTAGCAGTTTTTCTGCCTTGAAAAGCATCAGGTTAGGGTTTTTTTGCTGGTGAGATCTACATGCTAAAAGGAGAAGATTTGTGCTGAGAAGCTATGTGGAAAAAGGGGACTAGAATTTTTGCCTAAAACGGGTACCATCTGTAAAACAAGAGGTTTGCTGTGCCAGGGCTCTTCCTGCCCCATCCAGACGGCTCTGCCTGGCTCCTGGGCTGCTTGCCACTACAGTCATGTTTTCAGTTGTCATCCTCACACTCCTGCAGAAGGAGCCTGCAAGAAATGCAGCTCTCAAATGACAGGGGAGGTCTGGCAGGGCAGCCTTTTCCCCACAGCATAAGATTGAACCATCCTGTTAGAAAAACACCTTGGCTGGGTGGGTCTCATGAACTCTTTTTCTTTCTAGAGCTGCGGTTTATGAGGTTGTCACGCAGCGGGTAACTACAAGCTAAGTCAAATGCCTTCCTCGAGGGGATGTGAAAAATAAACCTCTGTCCTCCTGGCTACTGCTGGCCAGTCCCACATACCATGTTTGCAGTTTCCTTCTTCAAAGTTCTCAGTGGAATTAAAGTCCTTTGGATCCTTACGAAGGTACGTTTCAATATTGTCTTTCAAATACCAGGATTTGTTTTCATCGAACACCATAAACAGGAGAGTAAATTCACGATCAATGTCTCTCCTGAGACCTCTTTCATCTAGGACTCCTCTTCTGCACACCACGAGAGGCCCGATCAGACCGCTGTACGTGTCCTGAAATAAAACCAGTAAATGCATTACAGATTTCTCAGCTCCTCCAGTTACGAAACAGAGAGACGTTAACTCCAGGTTAAATAAAGGTGAGATTCTGTTTTCCTATCAGATGAGAAAAGAAAACCTTTGCTCTCATGAGAGGTATCTTCCTTTACTTTTCCCTGCGTTAGAGCAACGTTTTTCCTTCACCCACAGCCCGTTCAGCTGTTCTAGAAGGAGGCAATCACATTACCATGGCGTGTCCCTGGGGGTTTGAGCAGATTAAATGACCCAGGCATGTGCAACTGGTACCAAAGAGCATCCAGCTCTGTCAGTCAGGTCTCTGGCCCATGGTTCTGGCACAAATGCTAAGCAGGATCCTTTTAGAGACATTGTGCAAGGCAGGATGCTTTAGCCAAAGCAATGTGATCTCGAGTGACCAGTTCTTGGTTACCTTTACGAAATTCACCGTTGAATAATAAACCCAAGTGATACAGTTTGGGTCCGTTTTACCAGGGCCGGATCTTTCTGGGACGTTCCACCTGTAGGTATTAATTTCCCCTGAAACAGAGAGAACAGTTTTACCAAGAGCAGCTGGGCACCAGAAGCTTTGGGTAGTAACCGATCTGGGGCTCTCCTCATCAGAAAATGGTCTGCATCAAAACTAGCGGTGAAAGCATGCAGCAACGGCGCATGGGCGCGACCCTGCCTTCCAGGAGGTGGGTGAGGTTCTAGTGGTATGAACAAAGGCAGACGGCGCACCGAAAAGAAGACCTACAAACGGTGCTGCCAACAGTGGCGTCCCACAGGGACGAGTTTGGAGATGGGACTCTTCGTCTTTCTCCTTGGGCAAAACTTGGGGCAGATCTTTAATGGTCTTTAGTGCCAGTGTTTAAGGTCAGTTGAAGAAGTTTGGAACCAAGCTTCAGAAAACGTTCCTTAGACTTTCTGGGTTGAAAACAGCACAAAGACGTGGCAGTCGCCACTGAGATTTTGCTGCAGCAGCGTGGCGGTTCGGAGCCAGGAATGGAGAGCTGAGTACGTACCAGCCTGCTGACTGCGAGCGATCGGAGGGTTCTGCCCTTTTCCAGCTGAGGCCCTGCTCCCCAGCAGTTCACACAGAATCCTTGTCCTTTCCCAAAGCCATCACCTCTACCACACCCCCCCCGAGCCGAGATTTCCTAACATCTGATCTTAAAACCCAGAGCAATCTGACTGTGAAATTATCTGCTCAGGTGAGGAAGAGTTCTCTACCCTGAACACCAACCTGTGCCGCATCCCTGCTGTGTTTTTTTGGTGGTACTACAGGGAAAGGTAGGAGAACAAGATGTGGTCAACACCTTGCCCTGTTACGTGGTAGGAACAGACAGTCGCTGGCCCAAAAGCTTTCCAGAGTGACGAAAGAAAGCCAAGAATAGCTGGGGATGTGCCATGAGCCCAGAGAAAAGGAGGAGATCACAGAACTTCTGGTCACAGGCCAGCTAGAACCCAACAGCTGCCAACAGCTGCCGGCATCAGGACAAAGGAGCGTTTTAAAGTTTGAATGGTTGTGAAGTGACTGATCCAAGTTTTGTGTCACTGAGCCACCACACCAGTCTGTTTGCTCATGCAGCAGTGGGGTGTATTGCAGTGCAGGAACTAAAAGGAGATGCTGACTCTCAAAGATCCTACTGTATGAGTGTCACAGAAATGCTGTTCACAGAATTATGGAATCATCAGGGATCATTAGGGATTGGAAGGGATCTCAGAAGATCATCTAGCCCAGTCCTCCTGCCACAGCAGGATCACCTACACCAAGGAACATATCCAGGCGGATTTTAAACATCTCCAGAGAAGGAGACTCCACAACCCCCCTGGGCAGCCCATTCCAGTGCTCTCTCACCCTCACCGTGGAGAAGTTCCTTCTCATATTGATGTGGAACCTCCTATGTTCCAGCTTACACCCATTGCCCCTCATCCTATCGCTAGATGACATTGAGCAGAGCCTGGCTCCATCCTCCTGACACCCACCCTTCACATATTTATAGACATTAATGAGGTCACCCCTCAGTCTCCTCCAAGCTCAAGAGACCCAGCTCCCTCAGCCTTTCCCCATAAGGGAGATGTTCCACTCCCTTCGTCATCCATGTTGCTCTACGCTGGACACCCTCCAGCAGCTCCATGTCCTGTATCACTGAATCTTACAGGACAATCACCTTCTTGGTTTACACACCAGCAGTGATCAGAAAGGCTTTCTAGACACAGGACTACTCTAACAGAACAGGAAGCACTAACAGGACTCCCCTCAGTTTCAGAGGCATTCATGCTGTGGAGACACACACCAGGGAAGAGTCTGTCACCTCCTTGTTTTGACCCTACTTGTCAATACTGCTTTTTAGAGGGCATGAGGTCAAGGGAGAGCCTGGCCATGGCCCTTTAGCATTTCCTTGCATTCTACTCCTTGCTTCAGGTCACTTGGAGGCTGTGGATGGAAAAGCCTCCATTCAACCTAAAACCTGCAAGAATTCAGATGGCATCCAATACCTGTCTTTGAAACACAAGTGCAGCTTAACCCTTGGAAAGACTGATAAGAGAAAAACGATGTTTCCTCCCTTTTTGCTGCTGAATAAATGGAGGAATAGACAGGGAGAGGACAAAACAGTGGCAACCAAGAGCTGTTTTTGGCATAGGCAGCTTGGATCTGCTCTCTGCATTTCTCTGCTATGCCATCTGTAGACTCTTTAGGAGCTGGTAGTGCTCTGGGGAGCACAGCTAAGGACACAAATCTCATGGTGACTGGGTCTGGATTTAGCAGAATTAGATGGGAAGGCTGGGTGTCAGGAGGATGGAGCCAGGCTCTGCTCAGTGTCATCCAATGACAGGACAAGGGGCAATGGGTGTGAGCTGGAACACAGTAGGTTCCATATAAATATCAGAAGGAACTTCTTCACAGTGAGGATGGCAGAGCACTGGAAGGGGTTGCCCAGGGGTGTTGTGGAGTCTCCTTCTCTGGACATGTTTAAAACCCACCTGGACATGTTCCTGCTGTGGCAGGGGGATTGGACTGGATGATCTTTCAAGGTCTCTTCCAGTCCCTGATGTTCTGTGATTCTGTGACTAGATCTAGGTGATGCTGCTGTGCCAGGGGATTGGACTCTCAGATCTTTTGAGGTCTCTTCCAATCCCTAATGCTCTGTGATTCTGCGATGTACAAGCCTGTATCTGTGTATTAGAACGTCCTTCACCCAAACCAGTCCTTATATAAACGCTGGCCTCGGCCAGTATTAAGCTGAGGTGTGTTCACTCCATGCTTTGCTCTCAATTCAGCTGTGGTGATGCAGAGACAGTGGGAAACTGTCCGGCCACTGTGACATTGGGAGTCAGAGCCTTGAGCCAAATCAGCATTAAATCAGCTAAACTGTAACTTAGGCACCTAAAGCCATGAAATCAAGTTGAAAATGTTCCTGGACACGTTTTCATTTGAAGAAGAGTGGAGGCTTCTTGTTAATTAATATTTTTTCCTGGAGTACCTAATTATGAAAATTTCCTGCCATAAAGGTCCTTTAATCTAACCTGCAAATGGAGCAGATGCCCAGTTATATCAGCAGGGAGCTTGGCTCCTATTGATGAAGCTTCAAGTGGCCCACTTCTTTGGCTCTAATAGGTTTCACTTCTACCTTAAGGGTATGGTGGACATCATTGTGCTCCTTGGAATCTGCACCAGCAGGTACTGAAGGGAGCACAAGGAGTGATGCCCACAGCTAGCAATTACAAGAAACACAGTCAATGCTCAGCCAAGGTACTTGTCCTTCCCTTTCTAAGGAAGGACAAGCTATCAACACGCTGAGAGAATTCCCTGACAGTCCTGAATAATAACGTGAGGCCCTCCCACAGTTTGTATAACCCTGCAGCTGAGTGAGGGAGAAGTGCTCTGCCTTGCCTTAATGAATCAGGAAATGGTGGGAAGAAATAGCAGAGGGGCAGTTTAGAAGGACAGGGAGCTGCTGGAGGGTGTCCAGCGTAGAGCAGCGAGGATGTTGAAGGGAGCGGAGCATCTCCCTGATGAGGAAAGGCTGAGGGAGCTGGAGCTCTTTAGCTTGGAGAAGACTGAGGGGTGACCTCATTCATGTGCATAAATATGTGAAGGGTGGGTGTCAGGGGGATGGAGCCAGGCTCTGCTCAGTGCAATCTAATGATAGGACAAGGGGCAATGGGTGTGAGCTGGAGAGCTGACTCTCTCCAGCAAAATTAAGGACCAAGCTTAAGAACAATTGACTATAGGAAAAGTATGAAGATTATACAGTTAATTAGCTTATAAGAAGTTGTGGAGTCTCCTGCTCTGGAGACGTTTAAAACCTGCCTGGATGTGTTCCTATGAGACTGGATCTAGGTGATCCTGCTGTGGCAGAGGGACTGGACTGGATGATCTTTTGAGGTCCCTTCTGATCCGTACTGTTCTGTGATTCTGTGACCGGATCTAGGTGATCCTGCTCTGGCAGGGGGATTGGACTAGATGATCTTTCAAGGTCCCTTCTAGTCCCTGATGTTCTGTGGTTCTGTGATACTTCATTGTGGCCATCATATGTGACATGAAAATGAGGTGAACTGCCTTCTGCCCTGGAAATCATGCTGTTAGTTTCTTTCTGACCTGCATGCAGGTTTAAAACCTGCCTGGACATGTTCCTGTGCGACTTGATCTAGGTGACCCTGCTGTGGCAGGGGGATTGGACTGGATGATCTTCCGAGGTCCCTTCCAATCCCTGGTGTTCTGTGATTCGTGAAAGGTAGTTCTCGCAACATCTACATGAAATTGGAGGCTGAGTTGAAATACATTAGACTAAAAACATACTGTGTGTAACTGAGACACAAGGAGGGAAAAAGAAGCCCTTATCCCTGGAAAACAAATTTCTTCCACTCTGAGGCTGTAAATTCAGCAATTTCCCAAGCAGCAGATTGTCTATTTACAGCCTCCCCTCCTCCAAAGTTTGAGCCTCGAGCTGTAGTGATAAAATAGTATTTTATTAGGTGCTGTGTTACTGACTGAGAGGTGAGTGTGTTCCTAGAAGAGGACACAGAGCTTTACCCTAGGGGCTCTGCAAAACAGCTCAGGTGCATTAAAAACTGACAAAAAGCAGAAACCCAAGGTGGCGAGGGAACTTCAGGATCTTTACAGAGGTTACATGTGAAAGTCGTTGTCAGGACAGAGGGAGAGAGGAGAAAGTATTTTAAGGAGTGATTTGAAGGAGTTTGAACTGAAAGTTCAAGGAATCACAGAACATTAGGGATTGGAAGGGACCTCGAGAAATTGGAAAGATCATCAAGTCCAATTCCCCTGCCACAGCAGGATCACATCCAGGCAGGTCTTAAACATCTCCAGAGAAGGAGACTCCAGAGGAGCCGATCGAGAGAGGTTCTTCTCCCCCTCTACTCTGCCCTGGTGAGACCACATCTGAAGTGTTGTGTCCAGTTCTAGGCTCCTCAGTTCAAGAAGGACACAGATCTGCTGGAGAGAGTCCAGCACAGAGCAACAAGGATGATGAAGGGAGGGGAGCATCTCCCTTATGAGGAGAAGCTGAGGGATCTGAGTCTCTTGAGCTTGCAGGAGACTGAGGGGTTACCTCATTAATGTTTATAAATAAGGGTGGGTGTCAGGAGGATGGAGCCAGGCTCTGCTCAGTGTCATCTAGTGATAGGACAAGGGGCAATGGGTGTGA